>CAJVGC010000591.1:20313489-20913489 GCA_910822075.1 Senecio squalidus
AAATAATAATAATATTAATAAATTAATAATAACAATTATTATAATCCAATATAAATAACATTTATCCATAATAAAAAATAAACCTACAGAGAATATACAGAGAATGCATAAGTAAACATCAATAAATAAATTTATTAATACACACAAACATATAATATATTACCATTTGAGTATAACTCAAAGATTTATGATCATAAAAAACGATGGCATAGAAATTGTTTTAACATTAAGTATTATATTTTATTAAAAAAGGATTATCTTTAGGTAATTAATTAAAAAATTAATATCTATAATATATAAAAATTGAGTCCTTGAAAGGAATAATGATACAAATTAATGATGATGATAATAATTTGAATAATTGAAAAATTTTAATCTTTAATAATATATAAACCTTTAACTAATTTTAGAATTTATAACAATCTATAAACATAATAATACAAATTAATGGTCAATGATAATAACATAAATAATGGTAAAAAAAATTACTCTATAATAATAACATACAAACCTTTAATTTCTTTTAAGTGTGTATTAATATTAAAAAGTTGAGTAATATTTTATCAAAAGGGAAGAAGAAAAAAAGTTGAGTACTAAAAGGTTGAGTCATTAAAATAAATATTAGTAATAAATAATTTATTGTAATATTTGAGTTTAAAAATTTCTTTAATTTAAATAATAATAATAAATGATAAGTAATAAATTATTAATCAAAAGAAGTATTAAAAGTTTTGCCATAAATCATATTTAAGTTTAGTCATAAATAACGACCAAAATTTGTCATAAATTATATTTTGATTTTAATCACAAATAATTAAAATAAATTAATTTATTTTTAAACTCAATGTAAGATAAAAAGTTTTGTCTTAAATTATAATAAAACTATAATTATAAGGAGGCTTTTGATTTATTTAAAAGTTATAAACTAAACACTATATTATAATACAAATCCCCAAATAGGTATAAACCAAAACAACCAAACAAGGATATCATATTTTCTTGATGAAACAGATAAAAGCATTATGAACCAAAACTATCAAAATGATCTTGAAAAAACAAAAAACAAATATGAAAGGCGGAGAAGGTCGTGTCAAAAATGCGCTTCAAGACGTAGAATCTATATCATAATTTTTTATCATAATTCTATTTGGTCATAATCTTCTATTTGTTTACAATTATTGAGAAAATTGTCACATGCTTTTGTGCATTTTGTATAGACTAACTATGGTTATTTGTTCAATTATTATTTTTTAGTGTACATAGTTGAATGATGCTATTATTTTATTTATCAAATAATAGTTTAATTATAATTTAACTTTAATCCCATATTAATTTGTATAGTAAAGAATGTAAGAAAAGAAAGTAGTTATGAATGTTGTTTAAGAGTATTCCTTGAATTTAGAGTTACTATGTAATCATACAAAATATGTATACAATCTTAAAAGAAATAACATGGAGTTACAATTGCAACATATATTAACAAACGTTAACCAAATTTTGATAAATCATATATTTAATTATATGTATGAAATTTAAAATATATAATAAAAACAATACGACAACATGTCTAAAAGATCAAAAGAATTTAGTATCAAACTAAACTCAACATTTTGTAAACATATATAGAATAAAATGTTAAAGTTACAACACGTGTATCGCATGGGTCAAAAATACTAGTTATTACTAATATATTAGTACTTAGAATTAAGGTATTTAATTTTAATTAAGATAATCTCAAATTTTTATTTAAATTATTATCTTTTTTTGCCACCTGTCATTTCAAAATAGTATTATGTGGCGTCTTCAGAACTGTTCAATCATGAATTAGCTATATATTTAGATAGATTCCAACCATGTAAGAAATTTAACCAGAGTTATATAGGTTGTTAAAAATATTAAGACATTTATCATTTGTTTGTACTTTGACTAAACTCATTCTCTGCATTTGCGATTTTCATCCCCTATTTTCATGGTTTACAAAAATTTTAAGCATTATTTTTATGTTTTAATCACAACCCTAAAAATTGGGTTATCAATACTCATTTAACTAAATTGAATTCATTTTCCTTTATAAGCAAAACACGTCATAGAATAGAATTTGAATTCAACATCCTTCATTTTGCTATCCAAACAGGATATAAGATGAAATTCATATTCTAATTTCATCAAATTTTAACAAATATGTGAGTCAAATGGGGCCTTATAACTCTTGAACAAGTGTTTAAATATTGATTAGTTTTTTTTTTTTTTTTTTTTTTTTTTTTTTGGATCGAAAATTAAATGGGTTTAATGTCTTTGACATTAGTTTGATTACAAAGATAATGCCTCTAAACTTAAGAAATTAAAATACCCTAATTTGATTAAAAAGATAGTCTCGTGCACTTAAAGGATATTCATTATGTACATTCTAATTATTAAAATTTGTACTTTCAATATTTTGCAACACAACTTACACATGTATCCAACCCAAATTAAGTGTTTTAAAATTAACTATCGTTTTAATTTGATAATTCGGATGATTGCTAGTGAAAAAGTTATTTATTTACCTCCCGTTCTTTTTCATAATTATTATTACGGAAAACCCACTATAAGAAAAACTGATTTTTAGGAGGGCAAAAAACTGTGCCAAATACTTAAAAAACTATGTCAAATAGTATATGGCACGAATTTGACACGTTTTTTCTCCGTCGTAAATACGAGGATGCCAAATACACTTGGGACGGAATAAAAGCGTGCCAAATACTATTTGGCTATTTGGCACGGTTTTTATGACAGTTTTACACCTTTGAGCCAATTGATGCGTATTTAAGACGATTCATAACAGACCGTACCAAATATACATTTGGCACGGTTTTTGCCTTGTCAAATACACATTTGCCACAGTTGGTTTTCCTTGCCAAAAGCTTATTAACAAATTTTATTCCTCTGATATTTTAGTAGTCATTTTGTCGAATTAATTTACTCAAATATGCTTAAATGCAAATTAAGTTATAAACAAACACACGCAACTAGAAAAGGAAAAACAAAGTCAAATTGAATATATCATTCATAAATTAATGTCATTATATTAACTTGGATCCGAGAAAACCATACAAAGTATTTTCTAACAAGTTTGTAAATCAATATTCAAACTAATATGGTCAACATTTATCTTCGATGTTATGGTAATCAACGTTACTTCAATTCACAAGCCAATGGGTCCAATTCGGTTCGTATGTTCATATATCCTACACAATATAAAATTCATGTATTAGTAAGGTTCATGGAACACGATTAAAGTTCAAAGAACAAAATGGAGTTGCAAAGAATAAAAACAAACTAAAACGGAACAAATGGGTTGAAAGTATTTAAAACCAATGTATGGTTTCATTTTTACAGTACATACCTTTTAACAATCAAACTTGGTCACCTAATGGGCAACTTTCTAAACATTTGACCCATTTCATTTGAAGTTAAATTTTAACCCATTTCATGGCCATAAAATGAATCTAAATAGAGTTGTTATAATTACTTGAGTAAACCAACAAAGATAGAATTTTAGAGTGCACAAAGGTTTTAATTTTGTGAAAAATCTATGGAGGGAATCATTGAAAATTAGAACATTTTAAGGTAATTGGAACTAAGTATATATTTGGTGCTAAAAACACTTACCATTGGGGTCAATGTTTAAGTAAAAGGTGCCAAATACATTGTATTTGGATGGACTTTTATCAGTTGTTCCAAAATAATAATTATTTGGCACGTTTATAAAATTCGTGACAAATATATGTATTTGGTACCGTTTTTTTTTTACCTTTCCAAAACAATTGGTGCCAAAAGACCATTTTTCTTGTAATGAACCAAGATTTTATTGAATGTATTGTTAGAACCTTACATATGAACCCCATCCATTGAGTTCTTAATCACAAATAGAGTCGATATACTTGTTACTAAACTTGTTGAAGATAACATTACTAATGAATATCTTATTGATCACGTGTTGAATCGATTAACGAAATAAGAATTAGACCAAAATTTTAAAAAAAATTCTAGAAAAATCAAACTTTTATCAAAAATAAGCAAATTAAAGGCTTTTATAAAATTCTCGTTGAATCGGGAATGAAGATTCATTTTGTACAAGTTAGTACACAAATTAGTAACTCAATTCAATTTCTAAAATAATCTCAAATTTTTATTATTCAATGGAACCTCTATGATTTAATCAAAACTTATTTCATCCGATCGACACACAATTCTTTATACTTGATCTTAGAAAGGTTCCCGAAAAAGCTTAGTTGTAACTCGTGAATCCCCAGAAAACGCTAACAAACGATTTAAAAATTGTGGACGTGGATCTAATTTAGTGATTATGTTTAATATGGATTATTTAAAGCAATCATACAAAAGCATACTTGTGTTTCTTTACTATAATGGTAAAATCTAAGATAGTAAACAATCATACCGAGTTTAGGGGTATGGAGACGATGAAGTGGGGCGTTTAATAATCGATGCTCACTCAAAAGCTCTTAACTAATTGTATTATTTATTTACATTAATTAAAATTACAAATTCGTTCAAATTTGACTTTAGCTATTTTCACGAATATTAAATTTCTCTTTGATCTTATTGGATGACATAAGTCTATGTTTGGTATTTAATAAAGAATCTTTTTTGTTTACATAAGGTTAAATATCTTTTGTGTCCTTAGTTAGTACGCTTAAGAATTCTAATTTATATAAAACTAGACCGCGATAGCGTGGATAAATATAAATAAAAATTGAATCGTAAACTTTATGTTTATTAATACGTTCTTATAAATTATTATCAGAATATAATATTACACATATAATAACAAATATACATTTATGTTTATACACATTTTATTTATAGTTATAATAACATATATACATTTATGTTTATATACATATATTAATATTTTGTATTAAAAAAATTTTAGAATAATAATAATAATGTAAATCATTGTCCAATAAGAGACATATGTTTTTTATTGTAATAATGGTGAAATTGAAGAGAGAATGCAATTATTGTTGTAAGAGGGTGTAAAATGAAAAAATTATTTGGTGACATCATCAATTTATCTAACCGTTAAAATCAAAGTATCTAACTAATCCAAGAGACCTTACTCCGCCATGTGTCATTTAAGGCCCATCTTTTATTATATATTAAAGATTAAATATTAAAGATTAAAGATTGTCACGAATTAATGTAAATATCAATTGACGAGTTTGTCTATTTTGTTCTTCTTTGTGAATGTTTGCCAGAAGATCGTTAATAGCCTATATTGTTAAATCTTTAGAAAAGATGGGTTATTAATTCAAAGTTTGGGATCCATAAATTACTTTTTGGATCCAATATTTTTATGTATTACAAGTCTCTTAGAGTCGGATCTTGATTTTGAAAAAGAGAAGATTGGTTCGTTAATGATTTTCAATGGTATATTGAAAGTCTTCCCTCAATAAAGTTCAACATTTGATCGATTCATTGATGCCAAATCCCCTGCATTATTAAGGTGATATTCTCGAGTGTAGTTGTTCTTCACATGATGTGTACGGTATTAAATTTGTGCCAATTTGTTGCAAGAGACAATGGTTACTATCAACTATACACGGGCAATTATGATTAAAATTTTACGTTTTGTATGTTTTACTTATTTTGCTCGTTTCTTATTTTAATATCTATTGTATTCCGTGAATTTTTGTTCCACTACAACATACCTCAATTTTAAAAAATAATTATTTTTATTAATAAAATTGTTATTTGGCTTTTGTTAAAAAAAAATAATATTCAAATAATATATATTTCAACAATTTTCTTTATAATTTATAACAACAATTTTTAAATAATATATATTAATAAAAAATCGAAACATACAACTTGAGCAGGAACATACAGTTTTATTAATGAAAATTGTCGAAATATATATTAAAGAAAATCGAAACATACAATTTTTTTTTTTTTTTTTTTTAATGTCATTAGTTGTTTAAAACAATCATAATCTATATCTAATTACAATTACTATCACTAACAATTTAATAAAAAAATTACTATATAAACCCTGGAAACCCTTTTATTTATTTTCCATTGTCTAGTGTTGCTACTTTTTCTCGTTTGCGATCCGCCCAGCACAAACCCTAAATTCATAAATTTATAGAGAGAGAAACTAATAGATTCTTCTTCTCTCTCTAACTTTATTATTCAATCTCCGATCTTTTATTCAGGTATAGATTTATTTATACATTTATATATTTTGTTTGATTTTTTTATTTAATTATTGATTTTTGGATAATTATAATGATTAAAAATTGTGTTTTTTGATTAGGGTTTTTTTTAGGATGGCAGATGTGGCAGAAGCAAACGTAGCAGCACCTGTTCCTGCTCAAGTTGTATGTTTCGATTTTTTTTTATATAATGTTTTGTTTTTGTAGATTTTTATAAAACTTATAATTTTATTTAATTTGGGGTAGAGTTATGACGGTATACGTGTTACCTAGGGCGGGATTGGGTATCGTTGTTGTATATGTGTATATTTGTACAAAGGTAATGATAGTTCCAAATAGTTGAAGAAAGATTAAGATTAAATTTAAAGGAGCCGTAACGATTTATAGGTTTAGCTTGAACTTTATTCGTTCCTTTTTCTTAAAGTTTTATAATTTTTGTTACCTCTTTATGCATTGTGTTCCCTGTGAGTTAATCTTATTAAGTATAATATATAATCGTGTAAACATGTAATATAATTATGAAAAGGATGTAACTTTTTTCGTAGTTACGAGTATATGTTTAACAATCATAATTAGAGGCTTTTCAAAAATAAAAAAATTGTATTCTATATGATATTTTCTATCAACATTAGATCTGCTTGATTTCCCTTTGTTCCGATATCTTATTTTGAAAAGTGGTATTTTTTAAACTCTGGTTTATGTTTAACTTACTTTACGATTTGTTTTTAATCTATTGTAGTTCAATGAGTTTGATTTTCTTTGAATGTTTTGGTAAACAGGTTGGGAATGCTTTTGTTCAGCAGTATTATCAAATACTGCACCGCTCACCTGAGCTAGTTCATCGCTTCTATCAGGATATCAGCAAACTTGGTCGTCCTGAGGACGATGGTACTTTTAGTGTTACCACTACCATGGATGTATGTTCTTTTTAAGCTCTATGTATTTGATTAAGTTAACCGTTTAGTAGTTATATGCAATGACCGTATACAAACAATTAGAAAAGATAACATTGTTGTTAATGGAATGCAGGAAATCAATGCTAAAATTATGTCACTTAATTATGATGACATCAGGGCTGAGATAAAATCAGTCGATGCACAAGAATCATTGGAGAGAGGAGTAAGTGTTCTCGTCACTGGACATATGACTGGAAAGGATAACATTGTGAGGAATTTTACACAATCATTCTTCCTCTCGCCTCAAGAAAAAGGTTTCTTCGTGTTGAACGATATGTTTCGTTACATAGAGAATGCTAGTAATAATGAAGTAGTAGACCGTGCTGTAACTGAGGATGTGGTCACCCCTGCAACTCCCGAGCAAGGTGACTGGGAAATATACACATTTAGCTGTATTTATAGTCTCATACGAATTTATAAATTGTTACGTCTCTTTTTTCTCATCCATTTTTTTATTCTCTAAATGTACTGATTTCCAGCACCCAAAGCTGTTTCGGTTCAAGAGAATAAGGTGAAGGAGAAGAGTATTTCTGACGAGGATGCTGCAGTGACAGAGGAATCGCAAGCAGAAAAGATTGTTCACGTGGATAATGGAGAAGTACCCAATGTAGAGGAAGAAGCCCCGGTTCCTGAGGTTGTTAATGAAGTGCCGGTATCATCACAGCCACCTGTTGAATCTAACGCTAAAGTTGAAGAATTGCCCAAGAAGTCATATGCATCAATTGTAAGTGGAATGTTAGCATGTTCTGTCCTATTTTCTTTGTTTTTCTCATGATGTCATCAACACTAAACACACTCTGGAACAGTAGTCGGGTAATAGCCTAATCTGATAAACAGTGTTGGGTTGTGTTGACTCAAGAACTTGTATGCTCTAAACAAATTGTTTATAAATATTTAGTCCTTATATTACGATTACGAAAGTAATATTATTTACAACTGAAATTGAAAATTTTGAATAAAACGATGTAGGAGGTTGTATGCATCAAAAATAGATTTCAACGACTTTCAGCCTGTTTGCTCCATTTGACTCGTTCCCCTTTTAGATGTTTTCTTACTTATGACATGTTTTGTTGTTGTTTAAGGTACTTGCTATGAAGCAGAACGTCGAGCCGTTTTCACCTCCACCACCTGCACAAAGGAAACCTCAACCAAGGAAACAGGAACAACACGTGAATAAAGCTCTCACAACTACTGTTGCTGCTGAACCAGTGGCTTCCAATGCGTCTGCTGTTGAGAATGGTAGTCCCGAGGAAGAAGGTACGGTTACATTAGTTATAAAAATGCTCTTTCTATAATTCTTACAGTTTAAATTTCTTAATCCTTCTATATTCATTCATGTGTCGTGTTTAATTTTTCTGTTTGGATACATGAAGGTTACTCTGTCTATATCAAGGGTCTCCCAATGAGTGCTACACCTGCAGTCGTGGAGGAAGAATTTAAGAAGTTTGGAACTATTAAACCTAATGGTATTCAAGTTCGAAGCAACAGAGTATGTATTAATTCATTTTCAGTTTTATTTCAATGTCTTTTTGCTCCCACCGAAACTAATATAGAAGCTACAGGGATTCTGTTTTGGTTTCGTCGAATATGAGTCGCCTGATGCAGCTCATAAGGCAATCGAGGTATGTGGGAACTGGTGATACATGTTTTTGTTTATATTCTTTTTTCTTTCTTTGTATTTTAGATATATCTTTGTGCTTTATCTGTTTCTCAACATGCTACTAGTCGTATTTGTTTTTTGAAACTTCAATTCGTTAAAATACCGTTGCATACATACATACATATTTATTGGAACTTGTACTTTGGTCTTCAGGCTTCACCAATTGTAATCAGTGGGCGGAACACTGTTGTTGAAGAGAAGCGGTCTACCATCTCTAGAGGTATACTTAAGATATTAAGCTTCATACATTCTAATACAATCAAATCTTACTTTTCAATTTTACAAACATCTATCCAGCAAAAGTAGGGCATATCTTTTAGTCCATTATTTCTTAACAACTTGCTATTTTTAGGAGGAAACCGTGGAAGATTTGCTGGTGGAAGGGGACCCGGATTCACCAGGAACGATAGCATGAGAGGCCGTGGAAACTACGGAAGTGACGATGGCATGAGAGGACGTGGAAACTACAGCGGTGGCAGGGGTTACAATCGAGGTGGTGAGTTTGGGGGAAACAGGAATGATTATGGTTTCAGAAGTGGCAGCCGTGGCGGAGGACCATCATCAAACCGTGGCGGAGATGGGTATCAGAGAGACTACAACGGTGGTGGTCGTGTGAACCGTGGAGGGGAAGTTAATGGAACTGCCAGAAATACAGCACAATGAGTTGAGAAGATATGAATGGTTTTTGGGTTCACATTTTTAGATTGCAGTCGGTAAGTAAAACATAATTTTATAAATGGCTGTTGATTGGTATTTTTTGGGAGTTTTTTCTGACCCGTGATTTTGGTTTTTGTTCCCTTCAGGTGATAATAGAGACGGGTAGAACGAGTTTTTTTTATTTTGTTTGTTACTTTCATTGTAGTATAGTCTTAGTTGCGAATTTCTTTTGGAGATTGGTATTCGGTGAAGCATTTTTTTTATTAACACTTGCTATTGGTTTTTGTGAGGAATTTGATGAATTAGATCATGTTTATTTTTCCCCAATTTGAGTAATGATTAGAAGTAACCAGTTTTACTTTGTTGGTTTGAATCATAATAAGCAAATAGTCTTGTTTTTGTTATAAATTAATATTTAATATTATATTCCGTCATTGCTTGATTAGTGCACAAGTATTAATATTAATATTAATATTAATAATCTACTCATTTAGTAACCACCTCCAAGAATCTAGTGATTAAACATCCCTCCGTTCCGTTCTCTATAAAACTTGAGTTAGGACCTCTCTGGGAAATATCTCGGAATGGCCAAAAGAGCGCAAACGACCACAAATATATCAGTTAAACTGAATACATGACAATCAGAAAGGCGCTCTCTCCTTGAGTAAGTAGCATGAACACAGATCATACTGTGTTTATCCGTTTATTAACTAAAAATAGTATAGACGTCCCAACCTTGTAAGATTAGAAAATCATATGTAATAAACAACAAAGATCCTAAATTTATATATATATAATGTAATTAAATAATTGTTAAGAATATGTTAATCAAATCAAGGTGAAAGAAAGCTTCCAATATCCTGCTCAACTAGATGCCGTGCTGGTGGATATGTTCCCTGGTGCTTCTTGTTGGATTAAATCAGATTGATTCATGTTATTTACATACCTGCAGATGATCCTGGGATGTTGTTGAATAGGTTAGACATGATTCCCAGATTGAGATGATCGTATTATGATGGAGTTCCGGTTATATTAGAACCGTTATAGAGAGAAAACACTTGTAGGTGATAATGGAATTGACCAACCCTTATTTGGGTTTATGTTAGTCTTTATATAGATACTCAAGTTAGGAGTATTTATTATTTAGTCCCTGGTGTTTAGTAAGTGTTTACTATAAGCTCTCTTTAGTTCCGATCACCTAATGAGAAATCTATAGTGTCGGTAAGGTAAATACGTCCATCGAATATTTACTAGACACAGATTTCAGTTAGTGTCAGTCATCATATCAGTAAGGATAAATGATCAATGAGGGTCACAAATAATATGGGTCCAACATTCTCCCACTTGACCGAGTAGATCATTTATCTATGAGTATTGATAAGTCCGTACGAGATAATACTCATTGTGTTTCAAACCGAAATCATAGTTGATAAGTACAGTCGTAGAGAAGAACATCTACTCAGGACCCTCACTAGTCAAACTATGACTCAAATTCAAAACTGAATAAGCAATGATAGACCAACTAAGACAAATTTTGTTATAATAATGTCCAACACAGTTATGCGCATAAGGTGTAAATAATAGACAAACAAAATCTGAATAAGGAGGAAAATTTTTCATTAATAAATAATAATGACCAATAAGTACAACAATGCTATTAAATTAAGTCTTTTGTAAGCCCCATATTCGACACGTGTCCTACGAATATATTAGGAGGAAGACCTTTGGTCATCGGATCCGCTAGCATGTCATGTGTACTTATGTACTCAACACAAAGAACATTTTCCTCAACCCGTTCGCGTACAAACAGATACTTTGTGTCGAGATACAGCCCAGCGCCAGTCGAACTGTTACTGTTCGAGAAAGTTACAGCAGCTGAGTTATCACAGTAAAGCTTCAATGGTCTAGAGATTGAGTTGACGAGTTTGAGTCCACTGATCAGGTTCCTTAACAACATCCCATGACAGGTTGCATTATAAACGGCAACATATTCAGCCATCATAGTAGACGTTGTGGTCAGTTTCTGTTTATGACTCCGCCAAGAGATTGGTCCGCCAGCTAACATGAAAATATACCCAGAAGTAGATTTATGGTCTTCTTTGCATTTAGCAAAGTCAGAATCAGAATAACCTACTACTTCCAAGTTGTCACTTCTTCTATAAGTTAATTTGTAGTCTTTGGTCCCTTTCAGATATCGTAGAACCTTTTTAGCCGCTTTCCAGTGTGCTAATCCGGGGTTAGATAAGTAACGCCCCAGCATACCAGCGATATAAGCGATATCCGGTCGAGTACAGACCTGAGCGTACATAATGCTCCCAACTACAGATGAGTAAGGTATCATCCTCATTTCAGCCTTCTCAGTTTCAGTGCTCGGAGTTTGATGAGGTCCAAATACGTCCCCTTTAACTACCGGAGCCACAGTGGGTGTGCAGTGCTGCATGTTATAGCGTTCTAGAATACGGTCAATATAAGCCCTTTGGGAAAGACCTAGAACACCATTGCGTCTATCTCGATTTATTTCGATACCTAAAACATAAGAGGCATCACCGAGATCTTTCATGTCGAAATTATGCGAAAGCATTCGCTTCGACTCATGTAGCAGATCCAAGTTGTTACTTGCAAGCAGAATATCATCCACATACAAAACAAGGATAATAAAGTTACTCCCACTGATCTTGAGATAGGTGCATTGATCCACTTGATTCTTTAGGAAGCCATCAGATTTTACGACTTCATCAAATTTAAGGTACCATTGTCGTGATGCTTGTTTCAACCCATATATCGATTTATTTAACTTGCAGACCATGTGCTCTTTACCTTCTGGAATAAATCCTTCAGGTTGCCGCATGTATACGTCTTCTTGCAAGTCACCATTTAGGAAAGCGGTCTTGACATCCATCTGATGTAACTCTAAATCATAATGAGCTACGAGTGCCATGACGATCCTTAGGGAATCTTTACGAGAGACAGGGGAAAAGGTCTCTTGATAATCAATTCCTTCCTTTTGAGTAAAGCCTTTTGCAACCAGTCTGGCCTTATAGCGTTCGACGTTTCCATTCGGGTCTAATTTGGTTTTGAACACCCATTTACATCCAATTACTTTGGATCCTTTAGTGAGTGGAACCAATACCCAAACGCCATTACGCTCCATGGATTTGAGCTCTTCAATCATGGCTTCAATCCATTTAGCGGCCTGATCACTATTCATAGCTTCTCGGTAAGAGGTTGGATCAGTAAGTTTCCCAATGTTTTCGACTTCAGCCAGATAAGTTTCGAAATCATCAAAATTAGTGTTTCTGCGAGCCCTTGATGATCTCCTGAGCTGAATTACGGGTTCTTCAGGAACAAGCGGTTCTTCGGCGTTTAGATTAGGAGGCATAGGAGGTTCAACCGGTTCATTAGGAGATCCAGGTATATCGGGAGCAGCGTTGGGTACAAGAGGAGTTATCGGAGGAATCATAATAACCGACGAGTGGTTTCCCCCCGCTTCTTGTACTTCTTGCAAATCTAAATCAGGATTTGTCGTGCTCCCACTGGTCTCTGAATTTTCGAGGAAAGTGGCATGTTGCGTATCTATGATGCGGGTAGAGTGAGAAGGACAGTAAAACCGATAACCTTTTGAGTTCTCGGGATAACCAATAAAGAAACATGTAAGGGTTTTAGAATCCAGTTTCTTTAAGTGAGGGTTATAGACTTTTGCTTCGGCAGGACAGCCCCATACTTTCATATATTTTAGACTCGGTTTCCTACCTGTCCAGATCTCATAAGGAGTTTTAGGGACAAATTTTGATGGAACCCTATTGAGTATATGAACAGCTGTTTTTAAGGCCTCAGTCCAAAGAAATTTGGGTAGGTTAGTGTTGGCGAGCATACTTCTCACCATGTCCATTAAAGTTCGGTTTCTCCTTTCAGCAACACCATTCTGTTGAGGAGAACCCGGCATGGTGTATTGGTTAATTATGCCTTGTTCCTTGCAAAAATTATAGAAAGGACCAGGAGCTTGACCAATATCAGTATGTTTACCGTAATACTCACCTCCCCTATCTGATCGGACAACTTTTATCTTATGATCAAGTTGGTTTTCAACCAAAGTTTTATAATCGACAAAAGTTTGTAAGGATTCAGATTTTTCTTTAATCAGATAAAGGTGCATATAACGTGAATAATCGTCAGTGAATGTAATAAATGATGTATGTCCTGTTATTGATGCGGGATAGGGGCCACTAATATCAGTATGAATTATTTCCAACAAGTTGGAACATCTGGTGGCTCCTTTCTTATTCCCTTTAGCCATTTTGCCTTTGAGGCATTGAATACATGTTTCAAAATCACTAAAATCAAGAGAGGGTAATATTCCTTCTTTTACGAGTCGTGTCATGCGATCTCGTGAGATGTGGCCGAGACGTTTATGCCACAATGTGGAGGAATTCTCTGCTTGTTTAGGTGATTTTGTCTTTGTTTTAGTTATGTCATCAATATTAAGAGACAACAAAGACTGTGAGAAGTTATGATCTAGTTCTAATTTATACAGTAATCCATCCAAAAAACCACAACCAAACAATTCATTATTAAGAGTAAAAGTGATCCTGCCACAACCATGAGTAATTACATAACCTTCAAGATCAAGTCTAGATATAGATACAAGGTTCCGAGTAATTCTCGGTACATATAAGGTATCTATTAATCTAATACACTTTCCGGTATTCATATGTAAATTTAAGGTCCCCATGGCTTCGACATCTAAGAGATCACCATTTCCAACTCTAAGCTTTCTTTGGTCCTTTTGTAGCTTCTGGATTGTAAGGAATCCCTGTAAGGAATTGGTCACATGGACCATAGAACCAGAGTCACCCCACCATGTATTAAATGGAACATCAGTAGTAAAGGAATCAAATATTACGTAAAGAATGTTACCTTTCTTAGCTAGCCATTCCTTGAATTTAGAGCAATCTTTCTGTCTGTGCCCTTTGGAGCGACAGAATGGGCAGTTAGTATTGCTTGTCGAGGATTTAGGGCCAGAGGTAGAAGTACCATGATTTTGGACTTTATTTTCAGTCTTGTTACTGTAGTTACCTTTCCTCTTCTTGGGGTTTGAAGTGGTAGTAAGGTGAACAGCAGCTTCAGGTTGAATGTGCTTAAGACGATCTTCCTCTTGAACGCACATAGCAATCAGTTCACTTATCGACCATTTATCTTTCATTGCGTTATAATTCACTTTGAAAGTGTCGAACCGAGCAGGCAAGGAAGTCATTATGAAATGCACAAGAAAGCCATCTGAGACTTCCATTTGCAAATTCTTAAGCTTGTGAGACATGTCAACCATCTTCATTATGTGTTCACGGACACCGTTAGAACCCTCATATTTAAGAGTCAGCATCTGTAGCATTAAACTACTCGCAGTTGCCTTAGACGATCCCTTAAAGTGATCCTCAACAGATGTGAGGTAAGTTTTCACTTTGTCATTATCAGGGATAGCTCCTCGGATGCTGGAATGAATTGAGTTCTTGACCATCATTAGGGACAGCCGATTCGCCCTTTCCCACTTATCAAAGTCCGCTTTCTGAGTCGCAGTAGATTCAGCAGTAATAGCGGCGGGTTCATCATGGCGAATAGCATAGTCCATGTCGAGCATTCCCAGAGTTAAGTTAAGTTGCTCCTTCCAAGAAGTGAAATTAGCACCAGTAAGTGCCTCAATGCCGAAGTTTGGTACTGTAGTGGAGAATAAGGAGGATATAAGATTATGATACGAATTATAGAAGATTTTAGAGTGACAGAGTTAGCTATATAAGGCAGACTAAGTAATGTCCCTTAAAGTAATAGAACTAGAGTAATGTCTAAAATAAGTAGACCTAATAGTAATGTTCCTGAGACTAAGACCATATAAGTAATGAAGCTAGTGATAGGTAAGCTTATTAAAAAACACCAAAATAATAAGCTAAAGTAAGGCTCTACTTAGATGTTACATCACCTTTGGGCAGAAATAACTAATATCTAAGTAAAATTATGAGCATAAGGTTTATGCAACACAACGTTTGTCTTTTGACCTTTGGGCAACAAAATAGAACATCGTGTTTTAAGGCATAATAAGAATCCTTTAAAGCACACAAGTATATTAAATCACCTTTGGGCAGAATTAATATCCTACGTGTTTATTAGGCTAAAGGAAAAATGCAATCATAGAAATCACCTTTGACCTTTGGGCAACAAAAGATGAAAACATGAATATTAGTGCATAAGTATAATAAGGTCACATATAAATAAGGTGACCACGACAAATAAGGCAGGGGTCAAGGGGGCTGCATTCATCCGTACGGATGAGATTATATTCGTACGGATGAGTGTTGATTCGTACGGATGTAAGTCCAGGTTCGTGCGGATGTAAGCCTAGGTTCGTACGGATGTAAGGTTTAAGTTCGTACGAATGTAAGCCTAGGTTCGCACGCATTAGCCCAGATTCGTACGGATCAACAGTTACGTTCGTGCGTATGAACAAATCAGATTCGTACTAATGAACAAGTCAGGTTCGTACGAATAGGGCTTCATCCGTACGAACGAACAAATCAGGTTCGTACGAATGAGCCGATCAGGTTCGTACTAATGAACAAATCAGGTTCGTACGTATAGGGCTTCATCCGTACGAACGAACAAATCAGGTTCGTACGAATGAGCCTTCATTCGCACGAACGAAGTTCGTCGAAATTAGGGTTGCAGTCCAGCCGCCACCACGCCAAAAAACTCCATTTTTTCATCCAAAAACGATTTCCGCCGGCCAAATAAGTTGCAGAATCAATAATAGCAATAGCCAAGCGATAAATAAACATGAACCAATGGATAATCACGAGCCATTGGCTCTGATACCACATGTTGGATTAAATCAGATTGATTCATGTTATTTACATACCTGCAGATGATCCTGGGATGTTGTTGAATAGGTTAGACATGATTCCCAGATTGAGATGATCGTATTATGATAGAGTTCCGGTTATATTAGAACCGTTATAGAGAGAAAACACTTGTAGGTGATAATGGAATTGACCAACCCTTATTTGGGTTTATGTTAGTCTTTATATAGATACTTAAGTTAGGAGTATTTATTATTTAGTCCCTGGTGTTTAGTAAGTGTTTACTATAAGCTCTCTTTAGTTCCGATCACCTAATGGGAAATCTATAGTGTCGGTAAGGTAAATACGTCCATCGAATATTTACTAGACACAGATTTCAGTTAGTGTCAGTCATCATATCAGTAAGGATAAATGATCAATGAGGGTCACAAATAATATGGGTCCAACACTTCTACCGGCTAGACCAACCCTAATGTAAATAATTTTGGAGCTAAAATTTGATGCAATGTTGTTGATGACGATCAATGCTAATGTCTCGTTTTTTACATTAAATTGGTGTTATTTGCTTATTGTGTATTTTTTTTTTGTTAGTGATATATCCACATCTTTTCCAAGTCCAATATTATTTGTAACAGGTCCGTCTACATTGGATATTTTGACAGAGTAGTAAATATTTATGAAACAGCGAGTGAATTTACATTTAAAAAAATGTACCTCGAAATGCTCTAATTCTTCACGATCACATTTTACCATTCGGATTTACTTGCGATAAAGTTGTAGTTGGGAGGTGTTCACTTGTTGTCTTCTTTTTCAAGATAGGAGACTAGGAACATTACAAATAACGGTTGACCATATGTCTATATATTAGAAGCATATGGCTATAATTCAATGTGTCCATCGTTAACTAAAGGGCAATAGACCACAAAGATAATCACCGATAGTAAGAAACAACCAATAACAGAAATTTGTAAGTTCAGCTTAATTTTGTACCAGCAATAACTATGCAAGGAAAAAAGTTTACGAAAGAGAAACTGTTAGCAACCTAGTTTAAATCCAACGTTGTGTATGGCCCGAATCTTCTGTTAAAAGCAAAGCTTATTGTAATAGGTAAAAACTAATGTTACTAGAATGTACTCAACCGCAGATTGAAGCAAAGGTTATAAATTCAAAATTCTAAGCGAAATGTTAGTAGTTTGTTTTATACAAGCAGTAAGCATAGTAAGAAGCTATTGAAAATTATTATAAATGATACCAGTGTATATGTTGTTCAAACTAATCAAACAAATAACAAGATAAATTAACTCTCGAACTATAAACACTTTAGAAACAAATTTTTCAAACTAATATGAAGGACGATGTCATACTTGGAATTGGAAACATATGAACTCCAAAGCATCTGATAAAGCCTTCAGTTTACGTGTAAAAGACTAATATTGCCGACTGCTATTTTGCAAGGATTAGGGCCGTCAGAGCATCATAAGTTTAATGACCAAAATTGCAGGCTTGGACAAACTCCATATCGTAGTCGACATATTTGGTCCAAAGTGGGCGAAACTGGTTCATGGCAATGTCAAGCCATGGTTTCATATTCCCGTTAAAATGAACGACTGCGGCATTATTAATCTCTTCCATGCTTATGCTGGGATTATAGCCGAGTCCCAGAACATGCCACGACTTCTCTAATGGTTTAGTTGTGGAATAAAACGTGATCAGACCAGGTGGTAGTGTCCCCAATTTCCATAAAGTACGGTTTTCATTCTGCAAAAACAAAATCACCATTTTTAGTACAAATAAGAAACAACAGATAAACTATTATAGGTCCAGCATTAGGGATTTTCTGATAAACAATGGGCCTTCAATATACGCTGGACCATACTTTTAAGTAAGTTATACACGCAAATTTGAAAACGACACACTTGGGCACACGTCAAAGTAATCAAGCATCAGTTTAAAAAAATATTGACAATCGAAAACAAAATTTACTACATAAATCTATCTAACCAGATTTTGCCAGTAATGATATTCCTCGGTACATTTCTCCCTCCTCCAAGCATCCAAATCAAAGAAGTTCATCCCATAAGCCCAAGCACACGCTTTGGGATTGAACTTTTCTTTAATCAAAGGGTGAGAGAAATTCATATATTGTGAATACCGATGAAACGACCCAAAACAAGTCTCCACAGCTCCATTCACCTTCCCATCCATATCTATCTTCCACAGTCCCGTCAAATCCTTCTGAACAATAATATCATCGTCCAAAAACAGAACCCTGTGCAGCGTTGGATACATCTCCGGCAAGTAAAACCTCAAATGATTCAATATAGACAAATACTTGGGGTTCCTAAACTTCATATTAGTTGTATCCTTGGTCGCATTCTCAAGCTTATTCTCAAAATAAAACCTTTGCAGATTTGTAGATTCCAGCTGTTTCAACACCGGAACATACGACGAGTTCAAAAACTTATAATCCTCCACCGCCTTAATTTCAATATGAGCACCATTATACTCTTTCATCTTAAACATAACTTGCATCGCACCTAAATTCATCTTATCAGTCACAACATGAAACACATGCTTCCACGGCTCTTTCGTATTCTTAACAGCAGAATTCACCACAACCGAAGCAGCTATCACATTATCCGAAAATATAGCATAATGATAAAGCTTCGGATCATCAAACTCAACCGGCCGTTCCTTTCCTTCATCCGAATACTTATCCGGATGTGCAATCCTCTCTTCCATCAACCTCATAGTAAGACAATGCAAGCTTTTCGGTATCGATTTCGCAGCAATCAAACTCGAAAAGGCACCTTGCTTCTTCGCCTTAGTCAACTGCTCATTAACAGAGAATATCGAATCCTTCAGCTTCTGAATCTTAAGCTGATTATCAAACGACTCCTTCGCCTCCGCAATCACTTGTCTAGTCACCTTAATCCTCTCCTTAACCTCCTTCTCAAACAACCTCAAAGTCTGTTCATCAATCGAATTCGCATCTGATTCGGATAACGCTATATAACTAGGTTTACTCAACAGATCTGTATAATTCCGTGACAAATCAGCGAAAATCCTAACGAGCTTCGAGTTTTCAAGCTTTAGTTTACGAGCGTACGCCGCGTAAGCTAAAGCAAGTGATCTATGATCATCTGCCTGTTTTCGGATCTGATCAAATCTAGGTTTTAACGGATCTGATTTCAAAGCTAATACAGATCTCCGATAAGATCCAGCTATAAAATTCTACAAATCAAGTAATTAACACAATCAATTACTGCATTTACTAATTACTAATCAAACTAATTAAGCTGTAAAATAAGCTGAAATTGAAGTATAAGGAATGAGAATACTCACAGTGTTGGAATCGGATGACACGACGTCGTCTGATGAGGTAAACAGGACGGAGAGTGTGAAGAAGATCACGGCGGAGACGGTGAGAAGAGATGCGAAGAGACGGAATGTAACGCCGTTAAGTGAAACGGTTGGCCGTATTCGGGAGCTCCGGATGCTACCGGAGATGGCCATAAATTGGTTGCCGGAATTAGGTAACCGACGGAATATTCAGGCGAAAGTGTGTGTGTGTGTGTGGTGGTATAGTTTACACACAGTGAAGTGTGAAATGTGGGAATTAAGAAGGGTGATTGGGAAAGAGAGATGTGACGGTGGGAGAGGGAGAGCGTGTAGGGCCCATTGTTTTCATTTTTTTTATTACTTTTTTGACAGATTTTTTAGAATTTTTTTTATTTTTTTAAATAATACATTTTCGAAGTTAAATTCTTGTCAATTACCATCGGATTATATTTAAATTTGCTAAACTTATCTTAATTAGAAATGAAGTCTAACTGAGAAGACAATGTATGAGAAATAAGTAGATTTATAAATAAGAGAACGATACCCGATTATATATAAACAAAAACAAATTAAAAGAACCAAATATCTCATTTATGTCTTATTTTATCTGAAAATTCATAGATACGACTCATGTGTTTTCTGTTTTTGAGAGTGGTAATCAAGATTTAGGTGACGTTGGTACAAAAGTACATACGTTGACGCCAAATCAAAGGATGTTTGACGCCTTTCAATAACGTGGCTAGTCTTTGACCTTTTATTTATGTACGTTGACGCTCAAGCGATGAGGTCTTAGATGCAAAAAAGACGACATGTTTTTCCAAGCAACGACGTGGTTTAATCTTATCCATATGTTTTGAATTAGCTTCAAATTCAGAAAAACACTAGCATCGACGTATCTAATATTTTCGATTTTTTTTATTTATATTGTAGATTTTGAAGGACCTTTTGTAGATGTATTATTTAACTTTTTTTTTTTCCCTATTTTTTAAACAGAAAAACTACAATTATTTTAAAAGAACAAAAATAAAATTCATTAATTGATAAATCTTTAACTATAAGCATATTTGTGTCGTGATATTAGTTAATAAATAAGAGCCGATAGTGGTCAAATATGATAGCTACAATGGTTTTGAGTAACGGGTTGGGATTTAACCCAAATTCATATGATCGTGCGATAAATATGTGATTTAGCTTTATTCCAACATCTAATATTGGATAAGATTGGTCTAATATTGAATATGATTGTTTATTTTCTAGTGTTTGTCTTGTTTTGTTATGGTTTATTTGTAAGTGGCGTAAGTATGTAGAAGATGCGTTCTCTAACGATAGATGTCATGAAAGAAATGAAGATTTATTCCCGCACCTTCAAAAGCATTTCACAACTAGATTCCCTAGTAACGGAGTTCACTCGTACTACTTTGGGTGTTTCTTTACTGTATATGTATTTTATATTCAATGTCGTCTATTAGTAGCAAAAGGATGTGTTAAGGTAAGACCAATCTAAACTTAGCTAAAAAGGATTAGGAGTGAGTAAGCATACAAGACTTATAACATGTCTAATTTATAGAGTAATGACTCCTAAATATTAGTGTATGTGTCTATATTTTTCGAGTTTATGTATATTGGTCATTGTATTATGTTATATGTTAGCGGTGTTGGTCCATATAAGTCCAATAGAAAGTTGGGCGTAGAGTTTTAGCATTCCTAGTCTATATTACATGTATTGCTTTATCTCTAACTCACGAATATACTCACTATGGTCCATATTCCATTTATTCCTTTACACTTGATTAACGAACGTACGCACCATAGTATCATAGCCTAATAACGACTCACTTTTGAGCTTGGAATTTACCACTCACACATAGGTCTTTAGATGAGTTCGTATGAGCCAAACGGGATTGTTCAAAGTGTCAAGTGGCTTATTGTTTTTTATATAATTATATAAAGGGATTTTCTATCATGTGCATATGATAATCATCTATATATTAATATTAAAATTACAATTTTCTTCTTGGTTTCTTAACTTTTAATATATTATGAGTATTATTTTTATAATACCAAAAGTACCTTTTTTTTTTTTATTACTCTTATTCTCTTCCCCCACCAAACTAACTATTCCCATTTCATCGTAACTTTACTAGCAACGCTAATTTTCACTACTTTTTTCCATCTATAATATCCCACTTAAATTTCTCTCTTAAACAAAATTTGTCACTTGAATTTCTCTCTTAAACAAAAGATAATTACAACTAATAAAAATGTTGAACAAGAATAAGAAAAATATATAAAAACAAAAATGATAATTAATGTTAAAAAGATACAACTTTTTAAATAAATATTACATTACTAATGAAATCAAAGCTCTAACATTTCAAACAAAAAATAGGATTCAAATCTTTATTTTCTTGAGCAAGTTTCTTTTTCTTTGTAGCATGTCGTGTATAATATCGTCATCGGAATTCTCCTTATGTGGGCATCTTGTAATGTTGTGAGTGGTACACTTACAATACGAACAATGTTTAACTTGTTTCGTCAATTCCTTTCCACTTTTCAACCGTTTCTGTTTTGGACGTCCTTTTGTCTTTGAAATAGGTGGACATTGAACTAAATCAATTGAGACACTAGGAAGTGATCCATTGTTCAAAGAAGTCAAATCCCCAAAAGTTGGCTCATGCGATGAAGAGATTTGATCTAGTAGAAACTCATGACGACTCCAACGTGAAAGCCAATAAGTAGAAGGAATTATAAAACAATCCTTATGTTAAAGAACACTTAAAATATGACGACAAAGTATTCCAACAAATTCAAAAAATTTGCAAGAGTATTTAGCTATTTTACCATCCCAAAACGCGTTGTGACATCGTCTTGCTTTATGATGTTTGACAATAAAGTTGTTACATGTTTCTTCTTGAACCGAATATTGAATTGCTTTTGCAAACTCCTCTTGAAACTTTTTAAATGCATATGGAGTAAAAAAGTGATAACATTGTTCTTCTAAAGGTGACAATGATCTTAAACACGAACCTCTATATTTCTCTAGCATAGTATTATGCGCTTGTTTATGCTCCACATCTTCTATTGCAAGATCAAGCTAAAATAATAGGTATTAAAAGAATAAATTAAAATATAAAACTAAAAATACTAGCGGAAGACAAAAGGCACATTGAACACTTATCATACTACCTAAACCATTTTTCATCACCAACTATTTGATTAAATACATGCTAGTAAAAGACAAGGCACATTGAACTCTTATTATAAGAATTCAATTTGGACAGAACCATTAAAAACAAAAAGTACAGAATAAAATGAAAATGTCAAGGTAAATAAGTATTTACTTGTTTAATGAATTCACTCAAACATGTCCGAGAAGAAATAAATCGTTTTATGAATGCGTTTATACTTTCTGATCTTCCCGTAGTCGTCATTCCACCGAAGAAAAAATTACGAAGATAAGCGGGCACCCAAAATGATTTAATCCGGTACAATCCCGTCAATGCTTAATCTCATTCAAAATATACTTTGCAATTAGTAATGGCCATTGTTCTTCAAATTCTTCGATTGTGTCTAACTTATACAAGTTGTAAAATTCGGAGCACCAATTTGAATACTCACATCTTAAAACCGAAGTAAACCAACTGCTAAATTTTGTTGTAATATGCCATATGCAAAATGCATGCTTTGCGGAAGACATCTCTTTTTCAATTGCATCGGTCATCCATGGATCTTGATCGGTCAATATCGTCGTTGGGGACTTCGTCATAAGTAAGGTGGAATTCTACAAATTATAAACTAAAAGAATTAGTGTTCCAACGACATGTTATATTCACATATATAAGTAAAAGATTATGATTATATATTTAGAAACAAACAAATAAGATTACCTTGAAGAGCCAACGAAAAGCTTTTGTTGTTTCGTTACGAAGAAGTGCACAACCAAGTAATATTGTTTTTCCATGATTGTCAATACCAACAAAAACTCCAAAAGGCATATCATAAGAATTCACCTTTGTATGTGGTATCAAATCCAACAACATCTCCATATTTTTGGTACCAATCGAAACAATAAGAATGAGCCCAAAATATATGTTCTAACTTGTTTTCTTCGTCAAGTGTAAATGCATATTGAAAACTAGAATTTTCATTCTTAGCATTTTTACAATATTCCAATAGCTCTTTAATAGCTCTTTTGCGTCATTTTGTGAGTGCAATTAATGAATTTTAGAAATAAAGTTATGAACATCTTTCGTAAGAAATGGAAGTTCTCCATGCCTAACATTTTTTTCAAGTTCCATTACACGCGTAATTTGTCTCACGCATAATCCCCCTTTTTTCAACAAAAGTATACGTTCTTCATCTTCGATTGTAATACTACGGTAAGAAGGAAGAAACCGAACCTCTTGTGTAGACAACAAAACATGATTATGTTTCACAATAAATTGAGTGACTTGCCACTCTTCGGGAAATTTTTTTTTAACTCTTCTCAATTTTATCCGCATATGAGCCTTGCATTCACATCTTGTAGAACCCCACTTTCTTTGTTGTTTTGCGTAATCTATCACTTTAGTTTCCGGTTTTCCTTCACGATGGCAAAAGAAATCTCGTCTTTTCCTCTCTCCCCTTCTTGTTTACAAACCTTTATTTTCGAACGGAAAATCCATTAGTTTTTGCATAATTTTTATAGAAAACAAAAGCTTCTTCTTCACTTAGAAAACATTGTCCAACAAAAGGTACATCAACATTTTCTTTATTGCTTGGACCATCTTTATCGATAACAAGTTGTGCGTCTTGAACATTTAAGAAGTCTTCATCAAAGGGAATTTCATTCAAATCAAAAGAATATTCATTCATCTAAAAAGGAAAATAAAATATTAATATTTTATATTAACTTCAAATTATGAACAAATAAAATAGAAAATAATCAAAGGTTACCTTTAAAATTATTTCTTCACTTCACTGAAGAGTAGAAACGTAAATTTAATTGAAATTGAGTGATTTTGTTAATAAAATATTGGAGGGGCCTGCTACAATGAATTGGAGGGAACTAGTTAATATAAAATTGGAGGGAACTAATTATGCTAATAAAAAAAAAAGAGGAGAGAATGTAATTAGTAGTTTGATACACAGAAAGTCACGTTACTTTTTCTAATTAGTTGTTAGAGATAAAAAAAAAAAAGGGGTAATTTTGGTATTGTAAGAAAAAACATTCAATTTATTTTAATATTAATAAATGATTGTTAGAAAATCTCTTATATAAAAACTATAAATTTTTGTTATTTAACTTTAAACAATTTATTAAAAATGATTTAATGTCCGGTATAAAAAGAAAACAACAAATTTACTTAAAAAAAGAAAATGAAAAAGAAAATTATTATTCTTTGATTTACCCTAATTATAAAGTGATAATGACACCAAGAAACCTATATATATAATATATATCTATATCTATCTCATATTATTTGTGTCTCCAACTCTACCACCTTATAAACCCATCACCAATTAGACTTAAACCCAGATTTTATAATATCTTCCGTCACCTTCTCAGGTAACCAAACACCCCCCTATATTATTTAATCTGCACCGACAACTTCTCATAATAGGGGTTTTAATTAATAATTAATTTGTTCTATTTTGTAATTTTAATTATGTGTTTAATCTATGTTATTTGTGGGGTTTACTTGCTAAGTTTATTGTTCTCCATTGTTATTGTTTTTGTTTTCTGTAAGTTTGATTACAAGTATATCAGATGATGATTGGGTTGACTTTGAATTTTCTCACTCTGTGTCTGTGGGTCTGTTTTTGTTATACAACAATCATTCACCATTGTGCATATTAAATGTGAGCCATCAGCCATATGTGTCCGATAAAATGCCACATTGATCTTATCTTTAAACTAGCTAGAATTAGTAGATTTTGGTATATTTTGGTAGCCCGTTTCAGTAATTAACTAGCATGCCGTAAATAGTTCAATGTGCGTTATGTCATAAACAAAACACAGTACTATACTACATAGGTTAATAAAGGGGGTTGGACGTCTGGACTCGTATGAATCAATAATAACTACTCCCATTGGTTCATACATGTCATTCTTTCACTTTGACTTTCAAGTCCATTGGACTCGTATGAACATGATAAAAATAATGCTCTTAATGTAATCATCTCTATTTATCTGTTTTGTTTTCTGTTACCTCTCTGCATAAGTTATATTTTTGTTTTTGGATCGTGCTAGGTTCATCTTAAGACACTATGGTGAGCATTCGTAGACAAAGACTCATCAAACTTTACGGTTAGTCTATGTTCAATCATATGCTTTTTATTAGCCCATATCAAATCATACATTATCATGCTACTGAGTAAATTTGTGTAAAGAACTTGAAATTGTTATTGGTCATTTTTTTTCTTCTTCATTTGTTGATGATACTCGATGTTATGATATAGGGAGGAGCCCTCTTCTTGATTTCCTTTCGACGGATGAAAATGAGGAAACTCTTGGGAGTTGTGTGCAAAACACAAGAGACGGCGTACATCATTCACCTTCAGTTGACGTTGAAATGAAGCCTGATGACGTAAGCATGGAAATTGTGGTTTAATTTTTATTTTTCATCATGAATATTAATATTCTATATTATGCCAAAGGCGTAACAAAATTCTCCTCACTTGTTGCTTGTAAACTAACCATATCATGAGACCCGAGTATTGACCATGAAGGGATGATTATGTCTTTTACTTCCGTTTCTTTTTCTCGCCTGATAATAAACAAGATTTACATTATCCTTGTGTTTAACAGGAAAATATAAAATCCGAACCTGAACTCTCAATTGTCAGTGAGTCTAGCTCACCAAATAAGCTGTCCGCTCTGAATCAAGGTAAAATTCATTGAATCCAATCTAATTTACAGCATTTAACCACTTTTCGCCTTTATGTTAAAGCAAAAAAAGTTTGAAGAAAATCTAAAAGCCTTCAGGAAAGAGATGATACAATATTGCAATGTTTGACTTGATATATGATATAAAGAGATGTAAGATTATTTTTCTAATACAATCAGTTTTGTTATTCCCAGTGTTCAAGAGACGAAAACGACACAGAAGGAAGAATATTGACAACCAAGAAGCGTGCATAATGAGAGGTGTTTATTACAAAAACATGAAATGGCAAGCTGCAATCAAAGTTGACAAGAAACAAATCCATTTGGGCACAGTGAGCTCTCAAGAAGAAGCTGCTCGCTTGTATGACAGGTAATTGTTTATGTTAAGCATCCCATTATGGGCGGGTTGGGTAACGGGTCAAAACATTTCTTTAGGTCTTGTTGACCCAAATATTGCTTACGGTTATTAATTTTGTTTCTTGCAGGGCAGCTTTCTTGTGTGGTCGGGAACCAAACTTTGACCTCACTACTAAAGAAAAGGAAGAATTGAGTAAACTGAGTTGGGAAGAATTCTTAAACCTGACTCGTTTGGCGATCAACAATAAGAGTAATTTTATCTTCTTTCTTCTTTCTAATTTTTAGGGTTAATTACCAAAAAAAACAGATGTGATATAAGTCAGCCGTTAATATTAACATCATACTATAACTTTTGCCAATTTGATAAATATATTCATCTCCTCACTAAGCATTCCACCGAACGATAATAAGTCTAGAATCAGCCATGTTAGATAATGTGCGAAGGCATGAAAGATACACAATTCGACACTAGAATATATTTTGGTTCGTCTTGAGACAAATATTTGTAAAACTGCGAAATGACTGATAATATGTTTTCTTTTTTGTAATTAACCAATATAATTACTGATAGTTAGCTACTTATAGTGTACACTATACAGTATTAGCCTGTTTTTTTTAGCTTCTTCATTTTCTATGTTAAATTAAACATAAACGTATTCTCAGAAAACCAGAGGATCAGTTCAAGGATGAAGTTTGAGAATCAACAGCCGAATAACAGTCACTCTGAAGCAGAAGCGGATCAAGGGAGAAATGGCTTCTCGGGTTCTGATAATGCAGATACTTAGTAGCTTTCATGATTCTTCAATTTTATTTTTTATTGATGGATTATACTTTACCACGTCGATTTTTTGTTAGCTGGTGTAAACGATGTTGAATTGTAAGATTCAAACATCGACTGAAGCGAGGGATTTCTTGCTCTTTTATTTGCTGTATATAGATGGAGTTTTTTTGTTATTTGATTGATTTTTTATACACCACTGGTATTGGTTATCGAATGTTTACGCCCCAAAATCACGCATGAGCTATCCTTTTCACTCGATTTTCCACTTATCGATATAATGTATATGAACGTTACAACTTATAACATTTTAATCACGAAATAGATACAAAACAATTGTACTTCTAATGTTTTTGATACATATTCCTACATCATTTTTTGCTAATTACATATGTACACTGTCCTCGTAGTTAGTATTGTTTTTGTAAGTTTAAACGTTTCAATCAATATAAATAGTCAATTACCATGAAAACATAAGTCCCGTGATGGTAGCCTAATGAATGGTGATATGTAGGGTATGACGGAGGTTATCTTGGACACATTCCGTAGGATTTCTCGATGTACCTTAATGTCTTGATCGGTAGATAGGCTCCGAAGAGGATGTGCTACCATTTTCTTACAACATTTTTATTAATTATATTAACTAGTATTATTTTGTGAACTTTTAGTCAAGATGTATAAAGAAACAATAGAAACGGATAGAATGGTTTAAACATGAGTCTAAAATAGTTGAGAACACAAGAAGAAGAAGGAAAAAACATAGTATACGTGATCGTTAGATGTTTCTATCAACCAGTTTCACCACTAAATATAATTCATATAAATTATATGTCTGGTTACATTTATAAAGTGCGAACATAAAAATAAAACAATGAAAATACCCAAATTAGCAGAAACGTTAAAAGTGAATTGATTAAAAATTGGTTTGGCCTATAAAACCGATAGTCAACCCGGTTGATCTAAACTCAATCAAACCGGGATATGCTCGGAAATGGAATCAATCGATAGAATTAAAACCGTTGAAGAAGACGATAGAATCAGTTGGGGAACTCGGATTATCTATCCTACACTACTCGGAGGTATAAATTTTTCCTCATTTTTTTTTTTTTTTTTTTTGCAATTAATTTGTAAAAATATGAACAGATTGAACACTTATTATGTATTTAATTTATATTTCATTATTTATACCTTTTCAATATGAATATGTTTCTTAAAGTAGTGTTTACTGATCCTAAAACTAGGTTACTTATCATTGTGATTTTGTATATTTCTTTCAGGTTTTAGTCTAGATTTTTGTTATGTATTTTGTTGTGTTACTGTTGATGTTCATTGATTTAGGGGGTTTTATCATCCCCAAACTCGATAACAAAAACATGCCCTTAATCGCCCTAATCCCCTGTCGGGTTTGTTTGTTGTTTCCCATCCCTAGTTTTGTCATTATGGGTATGTTTGGCACTTTGGCTACACAAGCTGTATCTATCGAATTCTCAAACCTACTTTTTGATGTATTAAAGTTTTAAAACTTACATTTCAATGTATTCAACTTTTAACACTAACATAACTTTTAGTAACTACGTTTTGAATATTTCTTTTTTGATTAGGAATTGTTGGAGGAGGAATTGGAACAATATCAAAACATCGCAAAGTTCACGGAGTCGCGAAAATGTCTGCAACTTATGCCACTAATCTTGCCATAGTCACCGGTTGCTATTGTGGTAAACTATTATCTCCTACTTTTGCGGTACTGTATCTGATTGTTTTGTTTCTATATCAATACCGAGAATCACTGTTATGATCAAAAGAGAAACAAAAATGTAGGAATATGATAAAAACGAATTAAACTTTGAGTTCCCTTATTTGATAACAGGTGCGCGGGAGATCGTAAGAGCTAGCAGGCATTCAGAGCCTGATGATCTCTTTGACTCGGTAATTGCTGGATTCGGTACCGGTGCTATTCTAGGAAGATTGCAAGGTTATTTACATATTAACCTCCATCATTGTTCATAATTATCTCTAAAGGAATTCGACTATAACATATGTTTTCTTGTCAAATATTGATATCAGGTGGTCCTGCGGGTGCAGTCCGTTACTCCATTGGGATTGCGATAGTGGGAACTGGGATTGATTATGCTGCTATTAAACTAAGGCCGGTTTTCAAGAACATGTATGAATCAGTAGCTGGCGATGAAAAGAAAAACAGTTGGTTCAAATGGCCAGAGTGGTTACCAATCCAAATTCTTGACGAGGAAGCTCTTGCTGCAAAGCGTGCACGAGAGGAAAGTTTACGGGCTCGGATTCGTGATTTGACAAAAGAAGAGTCGTAGAGGACGCTAGGTTTTGCAATCGTTGGTGTGTTCAGTGTTTCCATTACCTGCTAGAGTAGAAAGCAGAAACGTTTTGGTCGTTATAATAGATTGATTGAAGCTATAAACTATAATATTTGATTCCGCTTAGCCAAGCTTTGTTACTGTTATGAAGGTAAGGATCAACTCGTTTTGGCTCGAAATATGCATATTAGACAATTTATTTTTACTAATCCTAGTACGTACAAATCTTAGGTCGAACTTTGTTATTTTTAAACCATATCATTGAAGTTTGAGATATCGGGAAGAATTAAATTGCTTTAATCCAGACATGGAGATTGCTTCTTGTTGTTTCAACCTCTTTTTTTTTTTTTTACCTCGTCTCCACTCTCCATTTGCTTGCTGTTTTCTTAAATTTTTCGTTTTTTTGTTCATGGCGGATTCTTTTTGGTCTTTATGCCTCTTTCTGTGCTCCAACAAGTGCCAACCGCTCTGTTTGAACTGTAATGACACACTGCATTGCATTCTTTAGTAGTCAATATCAGCTCATGGGTACACCACATAATCAGGCATGCAACCTGACCCGTATATAGCCAAATGAAAGTTTATATTGACATTATTAGACATGATTAAAAAAAAACCATTTTCGCGGCCAACATGATAACAATAATTTTTTTATCCAACTGGAAGTTATTGGCAAGAAATTACATATAATAGCAGTTGTCATTATCATCTACTACGGGACACGAGAGAGGAGCAAACCTCCTGATCCTATATCCTATTCAGATGAACTGATGTCATATACATCTGGTTGACTTATATCAGTGGTTAACTCTGCTGGAATAACTATTTTTGAATCCCCTATATCATCCTCATATACCAAACTTATCCCACAAACCGAATCATGTACCGGAGAAACTTTTTTAAGAATTTCAACTACGACAACATCACCCGGTTTCAACATAATTGTTGTATCATCAAGTGGATAAAAAATCACCCAAGTGCTACAATAAAAGTGCTCCATTTCTTCTAGATCATGGCTTGTTTTATTCGTTTTATTATGAATTTTCAGTTTAATGTAATCAATCTCGTAGTCACTGTTAGACGTGCTTATATATAAGATCATTCCATGGATTTTCTTGTCCAAGTGCAACGGTGTTACAAATGATAACTGGTGTCCCTCATTTTGATAACTGCAACAATAAGTATTTGTTTCTAAGAGATAGATCTTCAATCGGTTAGTGAAGGGTGATGATTCCTGTTGCATTCAAACATTGTTACAAGTAGCATTCTAGCTATAAATATATTGAAAGGTCACTTCAATATGAAATTTTGTAGGGAGGGATTGCTTACTTTGCAAACTTTAGTACGAAAAGTATAACTCATTTGCGTTGAATCTAATGGCATTATTTCTAATGACGAACAATAAGTTGCTTCTATCAATTTCAAGTTTGGTGGAAGAAGAGGAAGCAACTCTAAATTATCACAATGATCTAACTTAAGCACACGCAGGCATGAAAGGTTGTTGAAGCTGTCTGGAAGGCTAGAAAATGAGTTATATGAAAGGTTGAGCTCCTCCAATGACTGCATATTCTCAATTTCTTCGGGTACTTGAGAAACCCGGCAACTTTCCATATTTAAATGACGTAAGGATTGTAGTTCTGTAAGCTTCATGAAACACTCGGGGTCTTTTGTGCCAAGATTGGAGCAACCATCCAAATAAAGTTTTTCTAGAAATTTTAACTTAGACATGTCTGAAGGAAGATTAACCAGACTTGTACAATTTTGCGCTGTAAGGGATCTAAGGTTTGGTGGGAGTTTTGGAATCGAGTGCATGTTGCCACAACCTGTTAACACTATAGTCTCCAGCTCATGAAGTAGTTCAAGGCTTTCAGGAAGGCTAGGAAATCGATTACTACTTACGTCCAGGTGTTTTAGCCATCTTAGGCTCCCAATTTCACCTGATATCTTCACTATGTTGCATGCCTCAAGACCTAACTTAGTTATGTGGCATTCTTTTAAAGAGGACAGAAGAAATTCCATAACCTCTGTACTTTCTAATCCAATGTAGCGACAATGATCAAGTATGAGTTGCCGAAGAGATTGTAACTTACCTATCACTTCCCATGGGAACCTCCTTAACCGTGTGCAGTTCCGTAAATCCAAAACAGCTAGTTTGCGAAGGCAGCCAATAGAGTTGTGCAATTCTTCCAAGTTGTGGCAAAAATGAAAGCGCAGTTCCTCAAGATTCTCAACTCCGTAGAAATCGCCGGTGTCCATCAACGAAGTCGACGAATTCACCTCCAGAATCCGTAGCTTCTTGACACTCTTTAAGCAGAAATAAGAAATACATATTATATTGGATAATAATATTAGTTATTACACACTGTTGGAAATTAATGACAAAAAATGTAATTAGTGTTAGATATGTAATTAGAAATAGTTTATTTTCCAGAATTGTAATTAGTCGAAATTATAAAAGCAACCGCCAGAAACACCGAACCATTGCAATTGTTCGGAAGGCAACCTTTCGTTTAGTATAAATTGGCCAAATGTAAATAAGATTCAATGTGTACTTTCTCAATTTATTAAAAAGTTTGGTTTGATTCAGTCCTGAATATAACCTGTGATTATATCCCCAACACATACTATATTTTGTTGTCACCTCCCACATATAGGTAGCAGACTATAACCACTTGGGCAAACCCTCGTGGTCGTGTTATCTTAACGTAATAATAAGATGAGAAATAAAAATGAGATGATCATACCTTGACTCCTTCCCAAAGTTTTTCCAATCTGCTATGTTGCAATCGGAGAACCACCACATTGCTCATATCAATGTTAATGCTTTTGAAAGGAAACCCATACCACTCCATGAATTTCAATTTTTTGAACGAAAAGGGTTTCGTTTCATCATATGAAGAATTACTCCAAGAAAGATATTCATTTTCCAACCTAATCAACCTTAAATTTTTCATCTTTCTAATGGTCTCTACATCCACAATTACCTTTTCTTTCATCCCAAAAGAGTCCAATGTAATGCTTTCAACTGACGGAGTTCCCTGGTCGAAAATAACAAGAGAGTTCAATAAAACGAAAAGAAAATGTGTTAATCATAAACACGAAGATAGCATACCGAACATTCTGTCAGTACGTGCATTACATCCTTATTATCCCACAAGCTAGTACGTTGTTCGGGCTCATCTTCATTTTCTTGCCGAACAATTTCTTGACCCATTTCCCTGATCACACCATGCATCCAAAATGTAGGGTATGACTCTATAGTAAGCAGACCTTTGTCATGTAGATAATGAAATTCATTATCCGGGAAGAATGCCGAGTCTTTATCTTGTAATACTTTGACAACCAAATCCTTCTCCATTCCGTCAAAGAAGCAAGCAATATCCAGGAATAACTTTTTCGATCTATTAGGTAGTGAATCATAGCTCATTTGAAGCTGCTTTTGAACATCACCATGAGGAATTTTTTTAATGTCTCCAAAATGTTTGGCCATTGTTCCCTTTCATATTGTTTGAAATGAAGACTCCAAACCTTAAGAACCAAGGGAAGCCCTCCGGCACGACTCACAACTTCTTTTACAAACTTCGTGTTCATGGGATCGTCTCTAGCGAACATAAGCCGAGTGAAAAGGTTAAAAGACTCCTTTCTATTCAACAACATTGTATGGTAGGATTCATGTGGTATGTTACCAAGGGATTGTTTATCACTAGTCGTCACAATTATCCTACTTCCACTATAAAACCATGCGCGCAGGATGTGATCAATGCCATCAAGAACCAAAAGAACCTTTCGATGACTTATTAACCTTTTTATCTTTGTAACACCTTCATTATGATTACCCATGACGTAAAATCTATCGTTTTGAGTTAGACAGGATATGAGCACCTTTGGCAAATCAACCTTCCAACTAGGACCCCGACAGTGGTAGCGGATATCACCAAGAAAACAACTGAGATCGAAATTTGCAGCAATTCTATTATACGTTGCTTTGGCAATAGTCGTCTTACCTATCCCGCTAACTCCAAAAACAGCAACAACCAAAACACCTTTGCAATCTAACCTTAATTTTGAAATTAGTTCTTCTGCCCGAGATCCTATCCCAACAGGGTGTTTTGTAACATACAACTCTTGTCGATTTTGCATCCTTACGAGCATTTTTACAATTTTCCGTATAAATTTCTCCTCGTCACTGCTAAATTTATGAGGGAAATTTAATACATCTTGCAAGTATTCTTAAAATGAACTAATTTGTTAGTTAGGAAGAAAGTGAATTTTGTAACCGAAGATAATATAGTACTCCCTACGTCCTATTATGTTTGTCGTTTTTTAAAGTTTTTATTTTTCACTTTTGACTTTAAATAATTTTGTAACCGAAGAAAGAAAAAATAATGAGAAAATTTACCCGTTTAGCAATGTTAGACCAGACAAATTACCAACATCTTTTAACGCTTGCTTCCATTTCTGAACTCTCTCGGGATCGATGATGGTCTCGTGAGCTTCGAAAGCCCCTTTGAACAAACCTCGTTGATTTCTAACATCAGATGGTTGAACCTTATAGTATATGGGGAAAACTTTCCTCCCATCAAAAGTGACACGACAATCCATAATGTCGACCAGCTCATCAAGGCAGCTTATAGAAAAAGCATAGTTGGCGGAAAATACAATAACATCAATCTCAGACTCCTCAATAGCCTTCAACAACTCGGAAGACTCATTTTGTCCTACACAGAGCATGGTGTGGTCAAATATGCTAAAACTATTGCGAGTGAGTGCTCCCTGGAGGTGGCTTATGAAGCTCTTGCCGATATCTTCAAATGAAAAGTTCATGAACACGTCATTCTTGGCCCTTTTACAACTGGGCTCATGTTCTTCAAAAGAATTTGGATTTCTATTCCTTTTAGAAGACGAAGAAGAGAGAGACGATGAATATGGATTCATTTTCAGTTTTGAAAGCGAACAATGAGGTTACGCACTTTTGTTACTGGCTATCGTGATCTTTATATCTCTTTTATAGATAAATGGCCGTCGACCATTTTGTCTTCTAACTTTGCATCTATAGTTTGTCCGGCTTTCTGACGTACAAACCCAAGACATGACAACATCACCAAATTCCTCGTTATAAACATGGAATCTCAGAGAAAATGCCTACAAAGAGAAACAAAATGTGAAAATATTATAAGACATGAAATTGTCATTTTCATCATCTTTAAAACCAAAAAAACTTATCCGGCAAACATTTCATTATGACATGTTCCTTAGTTTCATGAGGGGTGAGGATACTCGCCAAACCGCAAACTTTGATATATTACATAATTCCTCCATCCCGAGATGTCTCCGTATTGCTCCCCATTTATTGGGAGCCATCAAAGTATCTAAATTTTTTGCATTGAATCGTGTATGGAGATCACTTTCCAAATACAATATTTCTACCCTATGATTTGTCTTGGGTTCACGAAATCTTGGGATAAGACGAGAGGTAATCGATTTTATAGGCAACAAGAATACGGATTCTATATGTTCTTGCTTGTTGATTTCAAAGTTTCAAACCGATGTAAATTGAGTACAAAACAAACAAGGATTTGCATAAAAACATGAATGCAATCATATACGAAGAAACAAAAACATAATAATATATAATGAATATAAAGCTATGACTACATATCGAGTTTATTAGGTAACCATCAATAATGATCAAGTTCCTCCAATAACACTTGAAATACGTGTTTCAACTAAAGGGAAAGAACCGCATCATGAAAAACAAGATGATTCCCAACTCTCCACATTAAGACGGTCTCTACTTCAAACAGCAAAATCCCCCGGAAAGATTATGACGATTTACAAACAATGAAAAAGTGATAGAATTGCTTGAACTCACTTTTATTCTTGGCAATGATTTTTTTGAGAAGGTGAAACTCTGATCACATCTTTCAAGATCTTACGAAATAAGAGATACAAGTGATACAAACTCTTGGGTAACACGGCCTTTAGACCTAGTGTTTATGACAAAGTGTTCAGGATATTTCCTCAACAACATAAGCAGTCCAAACCATGGTTTGCCCTTGGCTTCAGGACTGGGATAATCCTCAGACGTTAGATATCTCCTAACACGACTGTGATGCCACATGCCGCCATATTGTTCCGCCAACTGCACCCAATATGAAAACCTTATCATGTCAGCCAGAATGTTTAATTCACAATTCTAAAATCATGGTGTGCGTATTTATAGACGACCATGATTTATATACACATATAATAGTTGTAATATCAATTGTCAAAGTTCCAACTCATATCAATCAGACCGTCAAAGCAGATAATCAAGGAGCAGCAACGACATAGGCTAGATGTAAATAAGTCGTAGCAAGAAGGCATATAAATTGCAACAATTAACTTGGTATTTCAATTGTGTAAGAAAGTGCATAGGATGTCACCGTCAAGCTGGTTTTGGATCATTTAATACTAAAATCAGTTTTGCAAGTTATATCCAGAAGTATTTTTATAATACTAAATGTCAAAAACTGGTGGAATAAGCAATGGGTCGGGTTGAACAGAAGCACACTTTGTCCATTTTTCTTAGTATAAACAATTAGTGAGTCAGCTACGATTACAAAATTATATTTCAAGGGGATATAGTATGTGCAGTTAGCTGCCTAGTTGTTAAGCGCAGCAAAAAAAGTTTAAAGGTTAAAAATGTAACTTCTTAAAATATTGCATTGCTGCACGGTTTTTAGGTGCTGTTTTCTGCACGGAAAATTATCCCTTATTTCAATACTAGTCTATTTTTTAACACAATAATTTAGGAGGTTTTAAGTTCAAAAACCCACTTTAGGCGACTCTTAACCTATTACAGTCACTTCATTCAAGTAATTTTTTATTTGACATGTTACAGATAAAATTGGTCAGCCAATGGGTCAGGTTGGTAGGCCAGGTACACTTAATACAGAAACTTAATACAGTCATTCCATTCATGTAATGTTTTATTTGACATGTTACAAATAAAATGGGTTGGGCAACGGGTCAGGTTGGTTGGCCAGATACACTCTCTGACCACAGAAACTCAATACTATTCTATCTATTTAATAAAATGATTCAGGAGGCTTTATGTTTGAAAAATCCAGTTTGGGCGACTTACAATTCACTACGGTCATTCATTTGTAGTAATTTTTTATGTGACCCGCTAAAGATATAATTTACAAAATCCGCTCATGAGCAATTCCCTAAGTTGATAAAAAAACCCTTTTAATGCAGTAGGAGAGGATTCCGATGAGTCCGACTATAAAAGCCCACTCTTTTATAATATAGTTTTGTGTATGAATGCAAAAAGCGTAGAAAGAAACTCAATTTGTACTCAAAGATCGGCAGAAAGAATCATAGAGCATGTTAGGTATATAAACCTTACCTCAGCATGAAGTTTCTCCATAGGCATAAACTCACTGGGGCCACAAAGATCTGATAGCACAGTAGCGACAGATGAAACTACATCTTTCTCTTCTAGCTGCAACAACTGATGGTTATCAGACTCTCTGTCGACTCTTGTTCTTCCCTCCGACTTCCTATCTACAAAAAGAATAGAAAGCAATATCTCAGCTAAACATAATAGGAACAAATGAAATATATTGAAAGAATTGTTAATACATAGTATGCTTCAATATTAGAGGTGCCAAAATTGTGAGGTCGGGAAGGTTGGGTAACGGGTCCTATCCGGTTAGGTCTTGAAACACTTTTTGTCAAAAAAAAAGTTAAAAATCATTACCAGTAGATATATTAGAAAAACTAATACGAAGCTATTTTAAATACATCATTTAGAAGGAATACACAATTAGCAACTTTTAGCCCGCCTGACCCTTTCAACCTGTTTCCTTTTAAGCTATTTTTTTATCCATTTGAGATTAAACATAACCCAAATTGCGACCAAATGAGAAAATTGCACAATGATAAAATGAAATGAGGATAGTAACAAAAAAAGATTTGTTGAATGTATCACTTTTGGGTTAGCTACCCTGTTGAATTTTCACGTGCATAAAGTTTTACGGGATTGAATAAGATGTTTGGTCGATATTGCTAGGCTAAAGAAAGGGTAGATAACACATATATAGCAATTGATTTTATGGTTTAAGAAAAGAAAAAACATCAATAAGTTTAAAACTAAATAAAACCGGAATATTGTTTAATGATGGGATTAAATGGAGAAAGACTAATAGGTTCGGATTTTAGAAAGGAGATAAAGCGTTGATTAAAAATCAGAGAAATCTGTAAAAACATTTACTGCAGGATTACAGGACAATTTAAAGCCTTTTTCATATGAACAATTCATACTGAAATAAACTGCACCTTCGATAAAGGATTTCTAGCTGAAAGCCTGAGATGCAGAATCAGACTATCAAGGGTCAAATCTAAAAGGCAGGCATATTACCCCCAACCTAAATACCAATCCCTTACTCTTTTCTTTCAACTATATTGCACGCGAAAAATAAGAAAGAAAAATAGCAGGAACGATGACAAAATAAGGCTGTAACTTACAAATTCCCTTTTGACTAAAATGGGAACGAGAGTCCTGAATATCAATGCAATTTACATACAATTACCGACCCTGATTAATGTTCCTACACGTCTTTATGCAACCTTTATTTAAGCTTCTGTCAGACAAGTTAAACATACACACACAACATTTACTTATAACTATTCTAAAAGTTCGTTAAATCCATACAATCAAGCTCAATTTTCCAACTTTTTCACAAATATCATGTATTATCAAAAAACATTAAACCATACAATAAATCACTAACCAGTAATCGGTTTCCCACCCGAACCAGACGCACCAGCACCAACAACAACACCCGCATAACCATAACCACCACCATCATCACCCCCAACTCTAATGTTCTTACCAACATACCCACCACTACCCTCCACATGATCCTCCTCCTCGTACTCCCCACCATACTCACCCGGAACCCTCACAACATTCGGTGGCGATTGATAACTAACAACCGCCTTATTACTATTACCAACATTGGCATTCGAAAACTGCTGACGTGGATTGACATTGACATTAGACAAAATACTCCTAACAGGCAACAAAAAATAAAACTGCTTATCCCCAATCTGCAACAAATCCTGCGAATCGAGTTTTACGGGGTGCGTCCCAGGGAGATGAAGTACACCTTCAACTGAACACCCGTTTTTACCAAGTATTTCTAAGGCGAAACGACGTCGTTGGAAGTCGTAGAAGATGCGCGCGTGGTGACGGGATATGTTCATTCCGCCGCCTAAGGAGGAGAGGTCGACGTCGACGGTGGATTTCTTGGAATTCCGGCCGAGGATAATGGAGTAGGTTTGCATGTAGTATTCGAAATCTTCGCCTTGGAGCTTCGCGAATCCGGCTTCTACGTCGCTGCTGCTGCTGCCCATCGTCGTGCCTTTCGTTGGGAATGGAGGTTAGGCTTTGGGTACAGGTGATTGATTCATTTTAGGGGGTGTTTGTTTGGGTTATATAACTAGGTTGTGTTTATATGTCGGTTTTTTTTTTTTTGTTATGTAACCGTTTATGTGTTTATAATTATTTATTATTATATAATAAATAGTAATAAGTGGTTATATAAACCGAAAAATTCGGGCTTATGAAATATAAGACGAAATAACAATAAGTCATAAGCCAAAATGCCAATAAGCTATAAACCGCTTATATAAGCTCAAACAATCACCCCTTAGTTTCACATTGATGAAGAAATAGTAATGGAGGTTGAGCCTTGAGGGACAAAATGGGGAAAGAAAGGGGTGTTTAGGTGTTTGTTTTATATTTATAAAGTTTTCATAACCACAGCTCTTGCTACTTACGCTCATTTAAACTGAATCGAAAATTTGATTGTTAGAAGATAGGAATTGGCTAATTAAAAAGGGTCAAGTATATAGACCGGACGTGAATTGGGATGAAGTGTACGAGGAACTCAAAGAAACGAATGATATGGAATATAATGACGATGAAACAGAAGTTCCTGAATATAACTTTGACAATGAAGAGCAATTTACTGGTCATGTCGATGATTATGATGGTGGATATTTTGAAGAGTATTGATCAGAAGAACATTTGCTTGAATCACTTTAAGGTTTCAAAGTAATTTTTTCGTTATTTTCTTCACAAATGGCTTTTGCAATTATAAGATGAAGTTCCAAGGTTTTTCTTCTTTCTTTTTAAAATTTTTATTAGCTTCTCGTATATAGTCAACAAATGGTTCAATAGAGCTATAGTGCTTACCGTCTTTTATTTCACACAATGAAAGTTATATATATCAAATTTATGATGATGTGTTTTTAACTTAGTTTAGTGGTCATGGACATGAAGGACAAAGCGGAAGTGAGACGTTTAAGATCTTAAAGCCAGTTATTTGTTATAGTTTTGGAGGGGATGTAAAAGATTGTAGAACATTCTTTATGAATACTACATAGAGATTTCTATATAATAGTTCAGAACATTATAGTTGTCCATTTTAGAAGCTCAACTCCTATGTAAGAAGGGGTTGTCATTTTTTCGAACCACTTCATATGTGCAATTTTTATTTCTTTCATTATAAACCACTTGAACTCACACAAGGTCGATCTATTTTAAAAATGTTTAAACCAAGTTACTTTATCCTGTTTCGTGATAGACCGATCATATCACCCGATCTAAATTGTATATTGACATTATATTCACTGTAGAAAGTTTAGTCGGGTGTATATAACATAATTGGTTAAAACCGCATAAATGGATTGCTAGGTAAAAAAGTGTTTTGACGGAAAAAAAATTTCTTAAAACACCAATTCATCAACAGTAAACATGAGCACCGTGCTAGCTTTAGGGGTCATGGTTGTTGAGCAGACTTTTAGGCATGAGTTCTGTTTAGTGTAGTTTCTTGAAGATATTTGTTTTCTTTTTCTTGATAGAAAGAAGAGCATGTGATGAAAGAAAAGATAAATATGGTGGAATAAGTGCTTCGCTAAAATTGTAGTTAAATAGGGATCATAGGAATTTTTTCATTTATAGCGTTATAACAAATCAACTTTCGATACTACTTATAAAATACATGAACTTTCCAAATCCGTCACTATGTGATAAACAATTTCAAAATTTATTTGACTTTTTACTGGTTACCGTTGAATATTATGTTTACCGGTTTTTTTTTTCTCTTATCAATTTCCATGTATTATCCACCATTTTCCACCGTTTACCCACCCAAATGAAACCATAATTTATCATTTCCCCCAAAATTGATACCATAATTTTCCAAATTGAAACCTTTATTCAACCCCAATCGCTTCAATCATGAAAAAAACAAAGGAGAATCTGGTCGTTTCTCTACATCATAATGGCCTATTCTTACCAAATCCGCTAAGGTATGCACGAGGTACAAAATATTTTATCGATGATGTAGATTTTGAAGGTATGACCTTTAATAGTTTCAAAGAATTTGTTAGTAGGTTTGTTATAGAGAAATTCATTCCTTGCTAGTATGTGTTCATGATACCCCCTTATAGAGGGTATTAATCTTATAGAAAATGACCGAGATGTGCAAGGTTTTGTTAATTTAGGGTATGAGAAAAGGTATGAGATGAGGGGATGAGCATTTTTTGTAATGGTAAACATTTTTTATATACACTGTAGGTGGTAATTTCACAAAATGAAATGGTAAGGCAAATGTGAGAAGTAGTTGTAGCGGGTTTTAGAGACGAGGGGATAAGCGTCGAGGAATTAGTGGAGGATAGCAAGGAATAAGTGGATGATAGCATTGTGAAGATTGATGAAAAATATTCTGATGCAGATGTTTTTTGGGCTAAGACTCGTTCTTATGGAGTTTGAGGGGATGTTGAAGAAGACTCGAGACGAAGTTCTGATGGAGTTTGAGGGGATGTTTGAAGAAGACTCGAGACGAAGTTCTTATGGAGTTTGAGGGGATTTTGAAGAAGGAATTGGTTGTCACTATATCTGGGATAGGGCGCTGCCTTGTACCAGTCATCAAGAAGGCGGTGAGTGACGAGATTGAAAATCATCTTCTGAAAGTTGTCAACAACTTTATGCTTGAAGATATTGTGTGTACCGAAACTCATGAACAGTTCCGAACTTCCTACATACAAGTTGTGCATGTATGTGTTTCATTTGATCTTTCTCCGTTCTATAAGGGTGTGTTTGTTTAGTTACAGGATTTTTAATGGGTGTAAGGTTTGGGTGTAGGAATGAAAGTAAGTTAGATTTAATTTTTAATGATTAATTTAAAATAAACAAAAAGTAAAACTAGAAGAGAGATAGAGAGATTTGAAAAGAAAGAATCACAATGTCAGTAAACCTATGAATTAGCAAGGGTTTTGAAAAAACTTTATATGAATTTTCCATAACCCATCTTTATTAAACCAAACACCAAACTGGTGTTATCAAACTAAACCCAAATCTCATTCCAAAATATCCTATAACTACAGCCCCTAAGTTTTCATGTTTATTTCAATGCCGAGTTATCGAGATTTAAGAATAACATGAGTGAAGATACGATTACACCTCATATTTCCGCACAATCACCCATGAAGCTTATTTTGATACCCAATTTTTTATTTATTTTTATCATGTTTGATTGGGAATTTTGGTCTAAAATTATATATATATTGGTTTACATGAAAGTCTCTCTTTGGCAGTGTACTCTTGTGGAGGCAATTGGCCGGTTTATGGATGAATCTTTCGAGAGCTGAAAGCTAATCTGACAAATATAAGCTTGTACATAATTGACTTGACTGAGAATTAGTGATTGGTAATAGGAAGTAATAATTTTGTTACATGTAGTGATTGATTTGTTTTGTAAATCAGATATTGGAACATTGCCTTATTAAAAAGGTATATAAGAATCTAAAGATTCATTACCGGCATATATAATTCGAACGGGAAGAGGAATAAGTGCGATTGTTGGTATTTATTTTGATTATTTAAAATTAAGGATTTTTGTTTACATGTAGTGGAGTTGCCTCTTGGTTTGTGTCGGCTCGATATGGGTTAAAACAACTCCACATCAGCATACCTATCAATGGCGGAGGTCTCAGTTTCACGTTTAGGATTATGGGTGTTTGATCTATCTGTCATCCTGCAAATGCAAGTGACCCAAAAAGTCGAAAGCTCGTATAAAATACCTCTTAACTCTAAAGATTCGTGTTTTCTAACCATACGTTTTCAATTTCAAAACAGGATCAAGTGTCTGAATCCAACCGAGCTGTCGTTGGAGGTGTTCAAAACTCAGTTCAGTTGTTTTGGGACTTAATGACGTATATTATGGGGTTAATCATTTCCAATCCCAAGGTAATCTTTATATTTGTGATCGTTATATACTTATATATATAAACGGATTGTGTTAAGAATGTTTTCATATACATTTTTTGATTTCTTGTTCTTAGGATTTTTGGATATTGATCTTGATGTCGTCGGTGACGCTTGCAGCGATTATGTATAGTGTACATATATATCGAGTTCAGAGACACCTATTTCATTTCGCCAAGTTCCAATGTCTAAGTGTGTGTAGTAGAGTGTCAACGTATTTCGAGTTTTCTAATAGACTGGATTTTACACATCGGGATTGCACCACAACGTCATAGCGTAACACTTGAGCTTTTAATGAGTCCGATTTGGTGATGATACTAGTGAGGTTTGAAAGATTGATATTGTCTAAAATAACTCCACGTTTATCAATTTGATGAAAGTAGAGAGACGTTTGTTTGTAATTCTCCAAAGTGTTGATACTAACCTTGACCGGAATCAAATCTACATCATTTGATAGACCAAATTAGGAAGAGATCGATTCTTATAATTTGCAATATGGGCCTATGGGGTGTGGAGGGTTTGATCCATTTGATAAGTACAACTTAACCCATCATTAAAAATGATTAATATCTAAATTGTCTATTTACTTTTTTCCGAATTATTTTACAGAATATACTTTCAGTTGATTTATGCGATATTTAAAACTTGGCTCAAATTATATTTGGACAATGTTTTCTTTACATAATATGTAAACGCTTATATTCCAATATGATACATACCATATGAAGACATGCTAATATTTTTCAAAAGTGTCACATATTTTATTGAGAAATATGAGAAATTAAGGTAAAAATAATAAAAAAAAAATAAAAAAAATAATGAAGACAATTTAAAAAGACCTCTTTCATATTATTTTTTTCCCCCAACAAATCGTCACAATGTGTGAATAGTTGGTTCTCCTTGACCATTTGTTTGAGGGGATGATACGTTGTGCTAAAGTTCAACCGAGTCCCCGTATCTTCTTGGATTTTTTTTTCTTCTTCCAAAAACGAGAAGTAAAACGAGCGTCTCTATAAACACAATAAATACAGGCATATTACAAAGTGCCACAACTTCTCTTATTTACTTTGAAGATGAGGCTTCTTTAATGAGTAAAATCAAAGCACTTTTGGTCCGTACTCAGTTGACAATTACCGGTATTGCATCATATTAACAAGGTGTCCTTAGTAATTTGGTAATTTGGTTATTAAATCCTTGGTCAAATGCAACATTCAAATTGTTTATATAATGTAGTATAAAAAGTAGAGTTTATATATATATTTGGAAATTAAAAAGGTAAACGTATGCAACTTTACATATTTAATGAATGGGGTAAAGTTAAAGAAACTATATGAATTTTCTCATTTGTAGCGTTATAACAAAGTAACTTCGATAGTACTTGTATAATACATAAACTTTCCAAATCCGTTAAATAATAACCTGAGTGCACCATAATAAGAAACTAGCTTAGTGCCCGTGTACTACACGGAACTACATAAAAAGTTAGTAAAAAATAACAATAAAAAATTCTTTGCAAAGATAGTAATAGAAAAAGTAAATTCAAAATTAAATATATTAAATATTTAATCTAATGTGGTTTTGACAAGTTAGTAAATTTATTAAAAAAAACAATTATCTTTTAATTTTATATTTATTAAAGTTGTTTATCGATTTAAAAGATAAAGATAAGAAAGTCGATAATAAATTTCTATAAACTTTTCAAATCCGTTAAATAATAACGTGAGTGCACCATAATAATAAATTTAGAGAAAAAATATTCAAAGGGTTTTGCAATAATCTAGGGGTTTTGCATATAAGCCGCCCACAATATAAAAACAAAGCAGTGAACCAAATTCCATATTCATCTCTATAATCGCAGGTCGAAATTGTAAAGGCGAAACATGATAATTCCAGTCCGTTGCTTCACTTGCGGCAAGGTAAACCCCTAATTTATCATCTCTACATACCTAGGGTTTCATTTTTTCTTCAATTGATTTATGTTTTTCTTCAGGTAATCGGTAACAAATGGGACACGTATCTCGATCTTCTTCAATCTGATTATACCGAAGGGTGAGTAGTTTGTTGTTTTGTTTTCGATATAATCGTACGATTGAAACTGAAGAATTAGGGTCTATACAACATTGAAGGCTGTAGATTGTAGTTTGTATTGTACTAATGTTGTGTATTAGGTGAAACCACGGACTTATGTGAACGTATTTTGGATATCGAAAGGTTATCGTTATAATGAAGTTATTTCGTTAGGATTGACTTGTTATCGGTTTTTAAACTTTTAGAAGAGAGTGATATTGGATGAGGTATTTGGAAGGGATGAATTGTTGTAATTTGTACTGTTATTGGTATAAGGGATAAAATTAATCAAACCGCAATATAGTTTGAAGTGATAGTTGATGTCAGGAAGAGCAGTTCATTTGAGTGTTTGAGCTGTGAACATGTCGTTATACGTATAGGTTCTATTGTGTCATTTTGTGTATATTACTTACTTCACGAGTTAGTGGTGAGCTTTCACCTAATGTTAAGTTTTCTTATGAGATTTACGCATGTAGAAACGTTAAATAGAGTTTTATGTTTGGTAGATGTGCTTTTATTTCTTCAGAGATCGTGTGCAGTGATTGGTATGTGTTACATGAATGGCATTTTCAAGGCTTTGTATGCTATACGTAATTTTTTGAGCACTTTCTTGTAAATAGATAGATGTTTGAGTGCATTTGTTGCTACATAAATGGGAAATTTTCATAGATGTAGATATTATCGTATTTTTCTGTCTTTTTGGTAATTGTTTATTGGCTGAGGAAGAGGAAGTTACGGTATCCTATTTTATGTGAACTGTGATTCAGCTCCTTTACACAATTTCAATATTTGCTACTTGACTTGTGCAGAGATGCTCTTGATGCTTTGGGTCTCGTTCGTTACTGTTGCAGAAGAATGTTGATGACTCATGTTGATCTCATTGAGAAGCTTTTGAACTACAACAGTAATCTCTCTTTCCATCTTTTTCTCTATCTTGAAGTAGATACATAGTTGCTGAATCGTGTAGACTTTCTACCTTTTCCTGTTTTACAACAATGTGCTTATTGTTCAATCGTTTGGTAGGTTAGGCCTCCAGGTTCTGTCAAAACTTGACATTAAATTTACTTGCACCATACGTGTATCGGTTATTCCCTTCAGCCCTTTAAATGTACAATACTGATTACATATCTGTAAATCGAGTGGCTGTGATTTAGTAATATCAAATTAAGGGAACATTTTGTGGACCTAAGTGATTGCATTACATGTTTCATTGACCTAAATAGTGACATGTTTTCTAAAATCAGACTTTCTTCGGACATCCCAATATAGAAATCTCTGCTATTTTCATGGTACAAACGGTGTATTTTATGTTTTTATGTTTAAGTGACAAAATAATATTTTTGTTATTTCGGGAACACGTAACCAAGTATGTAAGAGGAAACTAGTATGGCTCTCATCCATAAGTCTAAAGTTTGAACAGCTTAATGATATATTTCTTATCTTAAAGTTCTATCCCAAGCTCAGTTCATTGACCATTTCAATCGTTAAATACGTTTGTTCATCGTCTTTTAACTTCTAAAATTGCATTTTGTTGTAGCCTTGGAGAAATCTGATACCACCTGAGGCTTATTAGAGAATGTTAGTGGATACTTCTCTCATGAAGAGAAGATACTTTGAACAAATGTACTTGCTCGCTCGTAAACTTTGTGTTAGTTTCTAGAATTGTTGCAGAAGACTTTATTGGAAACATCTTTTAGTTTTAAAGTATGTAGTATCTAGCAATGCAAGACTCGTTTCTGACTTTCTGCACATTTGTCCTGTGTTGATATATTTTGGTAACTTGAATATATGCTTCTTTAATTGTTAAGTAAATCGCGTTGATCCTGGTTGCATCTCATATTTGATTTCATATGCCGGGTATGATGAGTTTTAAAAAGGTTGTTTTCGTGTCCAATAGTTGATGTAAAAGGGTCCTCGATCATGTGACATGTTCTTGTCATCAGACAATAATTTGCATATGGAGATAAAAATATTTACACATGGACATAGAGATGCAAATCATTGTATGCATCTTTTCTAGAACATAGCTATCAATACCTTTTGAGATTTTTTAATCCACCGGGTTTATGCAAAACGTTTCATTCCCTCCTTCAGGATGTTCGTTTCTTAGAGATCAAACCCTTGTCTTTTCGAGTTTCCTTAAATTCCTAAACCCGCTTTTAACGATACTTTTGCTTGTTGTTTTGGGTTATCATTTTTACTTGAAAGAAAATAACAAGCAATGTGATGTAAAAGAATTTATTTCAGATCTACATTGATGCAAATCTATGAAATAATGAATTACATTGCAATAATTAATATGTATCATAAAAAGGAAGGTAACGTGGGTTGCTTTTGTGTGTTTAATATTTCAAATAATTAAAATGAGTTGCTACATTTATTTAAAAATCAATGTCAAGTAATGGTCCCTCTTCCTATACAACTGTGAAAGAAAGGTTTGGGAATGGTTACACAGTCTCCTTGTAATATGCTTATCAATCTGTTTCTAATGAGCTACTACATGCCCGCGCCTCTCGGCGAAAAAATCTAAGATTAACTAAATTATCATTGGTTATCACATATGTTATTAAAAATAAGCTATTTATTTTAAAGTATATACATTTAAATTTATATAAGTTATTCGTATATTGGGACATTTAGCAAATTTATCAGTTGTTTAACGTTCACATAATAATAATAATAAAAATAATGAAAATTTTAAGTGAAATATAGAATATTTATTCAACTACAATTATCGTACATCTTTGTGGTATCTATTTCTTTAGATGACATTTTTGGTCGTGGAATAAAATGTTTGTTTATAAAAATAAATCAATTATAAAAATCAAAGTTAAAGTAATAAAAAAATATTTAGTAGTAATTAAATATTTAAAGATATAATAAATAATAATTTTGAATTAAGGATAGGAAATAGCAATAAAGAAAAGAAAAAAGAAAAAAACGTATTAATAAAAAAGTAAAGACAAATGTCGGATAGTATGGGTTGATCGATTGCCCTCCCATTTAAGATGGAAGAGTGTTAACTATCTCTATAAAGCAACATTTTGATATATTATTAATAAAATCTACTGTTCACTAGAGCTTTAGTTTGAAAATTGAGTATATAGGTAATATGTCTATCATAACCTTCTTAATTACTAATAATCCATTTACTACACCGTTTAGTTAGTATATGTAGGTTTGATGATTAATAAGGAAAGAAAAAAAGTACTGTAACAAAATTCTGCATATATTATTAATAAAATCTACTGTGATTTGGCCATATAATCCTATTGAGTCATTATGTTGTTTGCAATTAGCTTTTTTGTTAGTCCGAAGTTGGCTAGACTTATCAAAGAAAAGAAAAAACCAAACAAAATAAAAAAACCGAAATCCCAAACCAATAAAAACCAAAACCGAATGATTTGTAATTTATAGGAACCGAACTTTATCGGTTTGGTTTGTTATTATGTTAAAATCGAATCAAACCGAACCTTTATAATATAGAGTTGCGACTTTCCTACTACTAGTAATATATTTAAACATCATTTTAGATTTTTTTTAGACTTATAGTAAAAGGAGTTGACAAATGCTACATTATTAACTATATTAATTTATTAAATTATTAATTTAGTTGATTGATTAAGGTCATTTTGAGGTGAATGTAAATGCAAATGGTATTGCACATGGTGTGATCGAGTGTCATGGTGGCATTGAAGTTTCGAAGGTATTGCCATTTACAAACCAAAGAACTATGAAATATTTGGTTTAATTTTCATAATTATTTAATTACTACTGTTTTATTGAAAATAAAAAATAAAAACATGTTTCATATGTACATAGATTATTTTATATATAAAATAATTAATAAATAGTACATTGATTTTATACATAAGTAATTTAGAAACGTATAATTTGTATGTTAAAATAGTTATTTATAAATACATATAAAATTATTTAAATAAAAAGACGGTTGTTAATAATGTTTGGCTCATATTTCAGAAACACAAATCTTTTTTGGTTTTAAAATACGTGGTTAAACTAATATTTTTGTGTTTTCACTAGAGCGGTTCAAACTAGCATCTCTTAAAAGTAAGGATGACCAGAAAAATCGAAAAAAACTCAATCAAATCAAAAACCGACGACTCGATTTTTTATTTATTTATAAAAAACCGAAATATTTAGTTCGGTTTTGGTTTTACTCAAAAAACTGAAGCGAACCATTTCTAATATCCCCCATCAAAATATAATCTTTTTACCTGTAATTATTATTATGTTTATCCTTATTTTTTAGACATCATTATTATGTGAAAATCAAAGTGAATTGTTAGAAAAATGAATAAAATGTTGTTTATTAAGTCTAAAAAACCAATTATAAATCGAATAGAACCGAATATAACCTTAAAAGTCAAAAAACTAAACCGATATAAACCAAATCAAACGGTTCTTAATCTTTTTCGATTCGACTTTGATTTTATGAAGAGAAAAAAAGAAGTCGAACCGAACTAAAGTGAACCATGTTCTGTCTCTACTTAAAAGAGTGTATAGGTTTACAAAGGAAAGCGTTAAATAAGTAATAAATGAATATGATCCTTAAATTAGCTGGATAGTTGAAGGTCATCATTCAATTCCCTTGAAACAATCTCATGAAGCCACCATTAACACACAACCTACATTCATGCATCTAAACCTTTTCTTACACAATTCAGTACAATTTAATTAAACTATCAATGGGGGTTTTAGGTGAATCATGGTGTTTCTGCAATGGCGGAATCAAATCAGAGAGAACCAAAGCTTCCATATTCTCCACCAAAAGTTCAGCCATGGCTAGGATTTTAACCCCCGCCGGTTTGTTTTCCGGTACCGGATTTCTTATTCATCGGAATCTCCTGCTTACAACTCACGCTATTATTCCCTCGGTTGCTTCAGCTGAATCAGCTGAGATCCGTCTTCAGAAAGGTGTCGGTGCTTCACTTTTTCCTCACAGGTAATATACATTAATAATAACCGCTCTTACGTACAACACTATTATGTGTGTCTGAATCAATATTGAATTATTGCATTATTGTTTAGATAAGTGGTGTTTAGTAACTTTATTGTATGTTTTGAAAAATATATTCATTTATTTATGTTCGTTCGTTATATAATGGTCCGATAATGATAATAATAGTTCAAATCATGAATGGTTTAGATTAAATGGACAATGGTATTGCACGCTCTAGATCGGAAAACATAAATGCTCTATAGTATACATTTCTTGTACTAGACCAAATGTTTTAATATAATTACTTTGCAGATAAATAATTGTTAGATTGATAGAAATATAGAAAATTAGTTCATACTTGATTTTTTGAAACATTTATATTTAAGAAAAGTGCCCCTTATCGTACATTTACTTTTGGATAGTATGGAAGATCATTTTTGGAACCAAGGGAGAATTGTTATTATCTCACCATCATATATTTCGTATTACTTTTCAAATTATCTTGGTAAAAAAAATCCTCATATAATTTTTAATTGAATTTAACAGGTTTTTTATAACAAGCTCTGTTCTTGATCTAACTATAGTGGGTCTGGACTCGATGGACGGAGACTCAAATATGCCGACTCAGCAGCCTCACTACTTAAAAACCTCATCTAAACCAAGTCTGAACCTTGGTAACATAATATACCTTCTAGGCTACACTGAGAAAAACGAGCTGACAGTTGGTGAAGGGAAGGTGGTTATAGCTACCGACAGCCTAATAAAAGTGTGCACGGATGGTGTAACATGGAGCCCTGGTTCAGCCGGGTTTGATGCAAATGGTAACCTTTCGTTCATGGTTTGTGATCCTATGAAGTTAGCCACGTCACCAAACACGAAATCCACCACAACTTCATCTTCTTCTACAACTTCTTGGAAGAAAGATCATCCTATGCAATTTGGCATCCCGATTCCTGTTATTTGTGATTGGTTAAACCAGCATTGGGAGGGTAATCTTGATGATTTGCTAAATAAACCGAAACTACCCCTTATTAGATTAATGTCAACGGGTCAAAAAAGTGAACAATCGTGTACTTCCTTCACCATGAGACAAGTTTTTAAAGCTACAGAATCCAAACATGAACCTGAACCCGAACACAATCCGACCACTCCCAAATCCAAAAGCCAACCCAGCCCCAGTTGTTCCACGGTTACAAATAGTTGTCAAGCTGAAACAGAGACACCAACCCGTGATCAACCCGCTCATGTACAGGGAATCCCGACCCCAGAGATATACGAGTCGCCAAAATTAACCTCTGTTCCTTTTAAGAAATATCAAAACACTCCGATCCAGCTTTTGGACATCAATTTCCCTCCGAAACTCGCTAAACCAACTGTGCCAACTCTGCCGGAGAAAAAACAATCAAATCCTGTTATGGACGACGAGGCCCGTTCATGCTCTTCAACTAGTCAGATGTCAGACGAGCAAAATGGATATATCAGTGAAGGAGAGACCACAATGTACTCGGCTGAAACAGCTGAGAGCCGTAACTACCCGAGTCCTAAAGAAGGGCGGTTCGGTCAGCAGCCAGTCGGTAGGAGCCAGAGCTGTGTGAACTACAATCGATGGGCCCCGGTTCAGGCCACCTCAGTGGCTCGTGGACGTTCACTTGAAAAACAGAGAAGTTACATGCAGGTTAGAAAGGTCTATTCACAAGGTGCTACTTCTCAGAGGAGTAATGAGTATTATAGCCCTACAGTATCATCAATCATGAAGAAACGAAACAATTTGGAGCATCAGTGGCCTAATAGGTCTCGTAAGCCAACTGCGGTTCATTCCTCACCAAAATGGGCGTTTTAGTGTCATTTCGAGGTAATAAAGTTGTTGTATATCCTTTTATCTTGTTTTATTTATTTTTTTGACGAAATTAATGTGCAGTTTGAGTTAAATTTTAATAAATTAACTTTTTGGGATCAAAAGTATGAACAGATCCCAGAAAGGGGTATGTTTTTGTAATTGTTCTATCTATCAAATTAATTGTAAATTTTTGTAAACAGTTTGTAAGCTAGAGTGATATGTTTGTCCCTGTAACGATAACTATACTTTTCTTCCTTAATAAGATGTCTTATTTATTGGTATTTACATTTTGATTACGGAGAGACTGACAACGAAGTTTATATGTACATATGGTTGGTTAGAAAGCTATGTCAACCGCAAAAAACATAGTTTTCAGTTTCTGTAACCATAAATAACAACGAATCTCCCCTGTTTTGTATACGAAGATTGTGAACTGTTAGCGTCTACTGAAAAGAAAGTGTACTGGTTTGTAATAAGATTCAATATTTAATAGGCGTGCGTAAGAACTAATTTAGCTAAAGGAATCAATTTATTTGCATTGCAGCCGCATCCTTGGCCAAACTTATATGTGCACGGTCCAACATAAATTTATAAGCAAAATACAAGTATAAACGCCAAAACTGAACTCACCCCGTCTTTAGTATCAAGTAGAGGTCCAGTGAGCATATCATCAACAGATGTGTCAATGATTATAGATATAAACTCGTTTTTTTCTTGCCAACTAATGTTGTTTCAGCTGAAATACTAAGTGAGCATAATCGATAAGGATTATTGCTAACTTAGTTCAATCGATCAAGTTGTTGAGATGCAATGGAACAGAAATGAAACTTCATTTAAGATTGTTTTCTTGTACTTTTATTAGTATATTTATTGGTAGAACGCCAACACGGGAAAGTAACAAATCAGATGAAAATATTGAAGGACTAAAAAGATCAATGTTTCGAGAAGCCCATCAGTGTCGTAAATGCTGTTCCTAAATCTTCAAAATGTCAAAGATGGGTTTCCCTCACGACTCGAGTTTGAATGATTACATTAAATTTGAAGGATTCAAAATATCACGGTGGCAGTACCTAAATGTTAAAGTTAGGTTTACCGTGTAGTAAGACTAAAGTACATCAAAGTTATGACTATAGACACACGATTTCTAATCGTATTTGCTTAAAGGATTTCGATAACAAAAGTCTTATAAAGACAGAAGTAATGGAATGATATCTCTTAAGGATTTAGAGTGAGTTGGTTGTTATAAATATATCGAACCAGACTAATTATTGTTTGATAATTAAAATGCAAACAGAAAACACTTTCTAAACAGTCAAACATTTTGTTTTCTTAATCTATAGGTGCTCTCAAATTACACAACTGAAATCCAAATAACCCGAACCCGAATAAATCAAAACCCGACATAAAATGACACGAACCGTTGATTAATTGTTTATCATACGTAAATCATAATCATCATCATGTATATAAAACAGGAAAAATAAATAAAATAAAATAAAAACAAAGTGCTCGATCTCAACATGAAGTTTTGAAAAAATATTCGATACGAGATATTTTATCATCTTGCTTCCGACATCCAAAAACATTCAATGCAATTATGCACCTATAAAACTAACAAAAAACATTTATTTATAACCCGACATAACCTAAATAACCTGAACTCTAGTAACCCGAGCCCTTATACGGTCAGGTATATGATAATTATATTGGGGTCAATTAGGGGTACGGGTACTATAAAAAATCAGGCGTTTTGTTTTTAGAAGAACTTTTAGTTGCAAATACCATATCGAATAAATGAGGCACGCGACCGGTTATGATACTACCATGTTGGAACCTAAAATTGAAAATAACTATTTACCGAAAAAATGTATACTTTCTTATCATAAAAGCATGGTTTAACTAATAAAACTATTACATATACATATTTGGAATCTTTGATGAGAAAATACAAGTTTATGTGTTTGTGGGATTTATTGGGCTTTCTATGAAAGAGTGTAGTAAAGAAAGTATGTATTATACTATACTCTAGATTAAATGTGCTCATTTCCTATGGAATCGTGCCTTGGGCCGGGTTATTTCGGTTATTGGGCCTTTTCTTTGGGCTGATTTTTGGCCTGTTTCGGTTGCCTTTTGTTTCTGGCCTGTTTGTGTTTCCTTTTGTTTCCTCCAAAGGCCTACCGTTTGCTTACTCAGACCCAATGACGCGTCTTTTTCTTTCCGACTTCCTGACGCGTGTTTGTCTACGTGTTGTATTTGTGTGTTGTTTTTCTGCAACCTACTCGACCTCTTGGATTTCCAGCCGGTGTTTGTTTCTCCGCCACCCGAATCGCCTACCGGTCGACGTTTTACGTCGTCCAGCAGCCGCCGTTACTGTAAGTCGTCCAGCCGCCGCCGTTACAGTAAACTCTAATTTGACTACTTATTGTCTCTTTTGCTGTTAGTTTATAGATTTCTATGGGGTTTTGGTGGTGAGTGTTTATGAACCATAATTTTAGTTTTTGTTGTAGCTTTTTTTTAGCCGGGGCAGTAACTATAAATCTGTGTAGGGTTTTGCTGGTGGGGGTTTGATGGTGTTATTGGGCAACCCGGTAACCTGGTGTTGCAGCCATGACGGTGGTCCGTATCTTGGCGGGGCAATTCTGTTTGTTGGTGTTGCAGTTATGGTGCTGTCTGGTACTTTTGCTTATGTTCGGAACTGTTTTCTGGATTAATTTTGGTTGGATAAATAATGAGACTAATGTCGAGTACAAGATAACTGGTTTGAGTGAGAAACCCTGCAACCAGTTGCTGTATGTCTCTTTGCCTCTGTTTTTATTGTTTGCGTTTGCTTTTTACAGTAATTTAGTGTATTTTTACAGACTTTTAAACTTAATAATTTTGATATTTGCTGTAAATATTTGGGGTTGAAAATCAGGCCGTATCTTGGCGAGGAAACCAGGTTACCTGGTGTTGCAGCCATAACGGTGGGCTGTATCTTGGCGGGGCAGGTATTGCAGGTCTGAGCCTTTTTGTATTTCTTTTAGTTGCTTTATGTATTAAGTTGATGTTTTACAAATGAGATGTTTGACAGGCAGTGATGATAGGTTTTTCTGTTGGAGATATTTGGGGTTGAAAATCAGGCCGTATCTAGGCGGGGTAACCCACTTACCCGGTGTTGCAGCCATGGCGGTCGACCGTGTCTTGGCGGGGCAGCCCGGTATGTTGGTGTTACAGCTATGGCGGTCTCTGGTCGTATGAAGTACTTTGTCGGTCTATCCGCAGGTCTGAGCCTTTTTGTTATCATATTATACTATATTATACTCTAGATTAAATTTGCTCATTACCTATGGAATCGTGCCCTGGGCCGGGTTATTTCGGTTATTGGCCCTTTTCTTTGGGCTGATTTTTGGCCTGTTTCGGTTGCGTTTTGTTTCTGGCCTGTTTGTGTTTCCTTTATGGAATCGTGCTCTGAGTCGGGTTATTTCGGTTTTCGGGGCCTTTGGGTTTAACTGTGGCCTGCTTATCGTTTCCTTACTACAGGTGCTCGATGCGTGTTTTTCTACGTGTCGTTTACTTACAAAGGAGATGTTTAATAGGCGATGATGATAGATTTTTATGCGTTACATATAAACTGCTGACGATATTTGGGGCTGAAAATCAGCGCGTATTTTGGCGTGGTAACCCGGTTACTTGGTGTTGCAGCCATGGCGGTTGGCCGTATCTTGGCGGGGCGACCCGGTACACTGGTGTTGCAGCCATAGCGATGTCTGGTCGTATGAATTAGTCCCTTTATGTATCTGCAGGTCTGAGCCTTTTTGTTGCCTTTTTGATTATATGGGCTCTGTAAATTCGGTTATTGGGTTTTAGTTTGCGCTGATTTTTGGCCTGTTTCTGTTTCGTTTTGTTTCTTCCGAATTGCCAATTTCTGGCCTGTTTCTGTTTCGGTTATTTCCTCCGAATTGCTGATGTGTCTTACACCTGTACTGTACGTGTCGAGGCACCACAAGCGGTTTACTAGGCTGTGAGGATATGCTTTTCTGCATTTATGTTTTTTGAGATAATATGTAAATTAGTAGAAGTATTTGGGGCTGAAAACCAGGCCGTATTTTGGCGGGGCAACCCGGGATGTTGGTGTTGCAGCCATGACGGTGTCTTCTGCTCCTAATTACTTTTAAATTTGTAGATCTGAGCCTTTTAATTGTATTTACGAGTGTTATTATTTGTATTGATATTTTTGTTTCATTTAATTTACGTTCATGCTTGGAATTTTGTGTCTGTGTTCGATTCTTGCTGGGTTCAGTTCACATATCATATCCAAGGTAACTTTAGGTTTAGTAAGTACGTTATTTTTTGTGTGCTGATTGACTTTCTTGGTTATTGATTCAATGACAGTGTAGCATTTGCGTCTGGTTCGTACAACTATTTTCGCCTAGGTACGCTTATCTAAATTCTACTCTTCATTTAATAGAAGCAAATACGAACTCTTAAAAAATAACACGATTATTTGAAAATAAAACATGAAAACGGAGAGAACAAAACAGACCAGAATTGAACAACTGAAAAAGGTTAAGTGTGAGTTAAAACTGGAGATTAGGGCTTCTGAAAAGAGGTTTTTGGATTTGGATGTTAGGGTTTTGGGTATGGAAAATTTGGGTAAGGAGTGGACGAGCCAGTAGCAAAGCTGGCTCATGAACTCTTTATCCAAATTTTCCAAACTCAAAACTCTAACATTCAAATCCAAAAACCTCTTTTCAGAAGGCCTAACATCCAGTCCTAGCTCACAGTTCGTCTTTTTCAGCTCTTCAGTTTTTGGTTTGTTTTGTCTTCTTCGTATTCATGTTTTGTTCTTTGGTAATCGTGTTATTTTTTACGGTTTGTTGACTTTTAAAATCATTTGGTTTGCTGGGGGAAAATGGAAATTCCCAAAGTAAAACTCACTGCTTACATGTTAACGAATTTGCTTGACTTTCGTTGGAACGAACATTAGTATTCACCGAAACCTGAGGAGGGAAGACATCAGATCCAACATTTGGGTGAAAAATCTTTTCATCTATCTGTTTGATCTCCGGTATTCCGTTCTCAAGCTTCGGTATATGCTTATCTTCTTTCCAACCTCACTCCAGTAAGTTCGTTTATATGTAAGGACTGAGTTTAACTTTGGAATTTTCCATTTTCCCCTAGCACTTCAAATGGTTTCGAACAGTGTAAATTGCTTTCAATAGCCCTGTGTTTTTTATGATCTCTTTTCGATGGGATGTAACTAATACTGTTTCGTTTTTTTTGCTTTCTTCTTTTATACTGGTATCCAAGGTGACAAACAAAAGCTAAGACCGTTTCAATTACTCAAGAGCGACGGTGTTCAAGAAAGGACGGTCAACAACGACGGAAGTTGGAGGGTGGAATCATGGGGTTCAAACATGTGGATGAAAGGGTCTTTTATTTATATGTTTCTTATAAAACCCCTAATTTAGTTTAACTGTTTCTTCTTCTACAGGACGCGATAACTCCGATAACTACGACATGCAACATCGTTAGGACGGGTTCAAAACCATTTGAATAACTCAAAGGAAATCAATCGATTTAACCCGAGCATTTCAGGTGGTTTCGAACTTTGTAGCAGCTGTTTGACTTTCGGTAAGCCATAAACTCACAACTAATTAGGACTTTTATTAGAAACAATTAAACTAAATCCAAGTTAAAGGTTGTTTGTTTTAAACTAAATCCAAATGGCTTTTATAAGAAATAATTAAACTAAGATGAAAATAGCTACTGTTTTATGTGAGTAGCTAAATCCATATGGCTTTTATAACGAAGAATTAACGTCTTTTTTTAGTTAGTATCCAAATTAAAGGTTGTTTGTTTGTTTCATGGCTTTTATAAGAAACAATTAAACTAACTCCAGATGAAAATAGCTATTCAATCGATTTAACCCGAGCATTCAAACTAAAAGTTGTTTGATTTATGACAGTGTAGCATATGCGTCTGCTACGTACAACCATTTCGTGTAGGTACGCTTATCAAAACTCTACTTTTCATTTAATACAGGCAAGCACGAACTCCTAAAAAATAACACGATTATTTGGAAACAAAACATAAATATGAAGAACACAAAATAAACCGAAATTAAACAACCGCAAAAGATGAATCACGAGCTAGGATGGGATGTTAGGCCTTCTGGAGAGAGGTGTGTGGATTTGAATGTTAGGGTTTTGAGTATGGAAAATTTAAGTAACGAGTTGACGAGCCAGTAACAAAAAAATTCGTTTACGAGTTTTTTTATGAACTCTTTACCCAAATTGTCACACCCCGCTTAGAGCGGAAACACGGAGCGTTCCAGTTAAAGATATCAAGAGTCAAGGAAAATGAGATATTAAGATTTTAAGGAAAAACGAGTACTACCGACGTCCTCCGCACAATCTACACGATCTCCGAAAAATCCGAAAATTTCCGACAAGTTAAAACTCCTGTAAACGTAGATAACGCAACAAAAATGAGGGTTAACGGGTCAACGGGGTGAAAGAAAAACGAAAACGAAAGTCGAAACGGTAGAAAAACGAGTTGTCTAGGAAACTGACCTGGGTGGTGTCCGAGCAAACAGCCCCGTCACCGGGTAAAAGTGGCCCAATTAGGTCTTGTGTCTGATAAAATCGCCCCGTCACCGGGTAAAAGTGACCCAGCTCGGTCTTGTGTCCGAGCAAACCGCCCCGTCACCGGGTAAAAGTGGCCCAGCTCGGGTAGATCGCGACCTGGTCCGAAAATAACAAAAAAAACGGGTTTTTTCGTTAGATAGGCTTAGCATGGATTCAAGGGGTTTTAAGGGTGTTAATATAACATACCTACAAAGGGTTTTTGGGTGGTTAACCCGTGTGAAAAGTCCCGAAACCGAGTTTGCTCGTTAAAGACTCCAAACCGAAATATGGTGATGAAACTCGATTTTTGGCTTCAAAGCTTGATGATTCTGAGTTGTTTCACTTCCAGGGAGTTTCTAAATGAGATAGGGTAGAGAGAGATGGAGAGAAAAACGATTTTAGAGAGAGAGAGGAGTGAGTTTGATGTGTTAGTTGTTGATGATAAGAGAGGATGAAAGGGAAGTGAAAAATGAAAGGGGGCCTAGCTTGGGCATTGGAAATCAACACAAAATGCAGAGATTTCATTGAGATTTGAAGTTATCCATGTTCCCAAGGCTTTGACAAACAAAAAAGTAACTTTTTGGTTAAAAAGGACTAAATTTGTAAAAGATTTACCGTTAGTTACCGTTAAAGGATTAACTTTGTAATAGATTTAGTTAGATGACTAACTTTGTAATAGATTAAGTTAGAGGACTAACTTTGTAATGAAATTTTGAAATATAATATTCTTAACCGACGATTATGGCGTAAACACACTACTTTAATAACACGAGAATACTAACTATTCGGCACTTAGACGATTATAAAGCTTACGTCTCGAGAGACGAAGTAATAAAACACATAAAACCCGACTCAAATATACAAAACGTGAGTAAATATAAAGCGAAATGTAAGGGTCCAAATCATTGCGAATAAAAAAGAGTAATAATCAGTAAATGAAATATACCTCGAAAAGACGGATTGTCACAGCCTCCCCCAGTAAAAAGAATTTCGTCCTCGAAATGACTACTGATCACTGCTGCTAGTAAATAGATGGGGATACTTCTTCTGCATCTCGTCCTCTCGCTCCCAAGTAAACTCAGCTCCAATCTTCGAGTTCCATCGGACCTTCACTATCGGAATCCGACTCCGCCGTAATCGTTTGACATCTCGGTCAACAATCTCCACCGGCTCCTCTATCACATGGAGCGAATCATCCAAACGTAGTTTCTCCAGTGGTACGATCAAAGTCTCGTCAGCAAGGCACTTCTTGAGATGCGATACATGAAATACGTTGTGCACACCGCACAACTCAGGTGGCAACTCAAGACGGTAAGCCACTGGACCAACACGAGACAAAATTCTGAAAGGTCCTGTAAAACGTGGGCTCAACTTGCTGCGCTTCTCGAATCGGAACACACCCTTCCACGGAGAAACTTTCAACAACACCATATCCCCGACCTGGAACTCCAAAGGTCTCCGACGTATATCTGCATACTTCTTCTGACGGTCTCTAGCGGCTATCAGACGATCCTTGATCCTGAAGATCTTATCAGTCGTCTCCTGGATCAACTCGGGACCGGTAAGCTGGCTATCTCCTATCTCGGCCCAACAAATCGGAGATATACACTTCCTCCCGTAAAGAGCCTCAAATGGTGCACAGTTGATGCTGGAGTGGTAACTATTATTATACGAGAACTCGACTAATGGTAAGTGTCGATCCCAACTCCCACCAAAATCCAACGCACACGCTCGAAGCATATCCTCCAATGTCTGAATAGTGCGCTCACTCTGACCATCTGTCTGAGGATGATAAGCTGTACTCATATCCAATCTAGTACCCAAAGCTCGCTGTAAAGACTGCCAAAACCTCGAAGTAAATCGTGCATCACGGTCTGAAATAACTGATACTGGAATGCCATGTCTAGCCACAATCTCGTCGATGTACAATCTAGATAATTTCTCTACTCGGTAATCTTCTCGAATAGGAAGAAAGTGCGCTGACTTAGTCAGCCGATCAACGATAACCCAGATAGTATCATAACCTCCTGTAGATCTAGGAAGCTTCGTAACAAAATCCATCGTGATCCTCTCCCACTTCCACTGTGGGATCTCGGGCTGCTGAAGAAGGCCGGAAGGCTTTTGATTCTGAGCCTTGACCTTTGAACACGTCAAACACTTGCCCACATATTCAGCAATCGCCCGCTTCATACCAGGCCACCAATAGAACTCCTTCAGGTCATGGTACATCTTATCCGCTCCAGGATGAACGGAATAATTGGACTTATGACCCTCATCCAAAATCAACTGCCTAAGACTAACGGGAACCCAAATACGATCCAAGAAATACAACACCCCGTCGTCCTTTGGCTCCAACTGTCTCGCTAAACTGAATAGTCCCTCATCCTTGAGGCGATCCTCGGTGAGAGCCTCCTGCTGAGCCTGAATAATACAAGCCTTCAAGCTCGACTGAATAGAAACCATCATAGCACGAATCCTCACCGGCTTAACCGACTCCTTGCGACTCAACGCATCGGCTACAACATTCGCCTTACCTGGATGGTAGCGAATCTCACAATCATAGTCGTTGAGCAACTCAACCCATCGACGTTGCCTCATATTTAACATCTTTTGATCAAAGATGTGCTGTAACGACTTATGATCGGTGAATACGGTACACTTAGTACCGTAAAGGTAGTGGCGCCAGATCTTCAAGGCAAAGACTACTGCGCCCAACTCCAAATCGTGTGTCGTGTAATTCTGCTCATGAATCTTCAACTGACGAGAAGCATAGGCAATCACTTTCCCCATTCTGCATCAGCACACAACCGAGTCCCTTATGCGAAGCGTCGCAATACACTACAAAATTCTCGGTACCCTCGGGAAGACTCAATATCGGAGCATTACACAACCGCTTCTTCAGTAACTGAAAAGCTTCCTCCTGTTCTTCACCCCAAACAAACTCCTCGCTCTTCTGGGTCAATTTAGTCATAGGCGAGGCTATCTTCGAGAAATTCTCGATGAAACGACGATAGTACCCTGCCAACCCAAGAATGAACGGATCTCAGTGGGCGTCTTCGGAGCGACCCAATCTCTAACGGCTTCAATCTTGGCAGGATCAACGTGAATACCCTCACCGCTAACCACGTGGCCAAGAAACTGAACCGCAGATAACCAAAACTCGCATTTCGAGAACTTAGCGTAGAGCTTCTCCTGTCTAAGCAACTCCAACACTAGCCTCAAATGCTCCTCGTGCTCTTCCCGGCTACGAGAATATATCAGAATGTCGTCGATGAAAACGATCACGAACTTGTCGAGGTAAGGACGACATATACGGTTCATCATGTCCATGAAAGCTGCAGGCGCATTCGTAAGACCGAAAGGCATAACCAAAAACTCAAAGTGGCCATAACGCGTTCTAAAGGCGGTCTTCGGAATGTCCTCCTCCTGCACTCTCAACTGATGATATCCGGATCGTAAGTCAATCTTCGAAAAGAAACATGAACCCTGAAGTTGGTCAAATAAGTCATCAATACGTGGCAAGGGATACCGATTCTTCACTGTCAGCTTATTCAGCTCCCTGTAGTCGATACACAACCTCATAGATCCATCCTTCTTCTTCACGAAGAGTACCGGCGCGCCCCAAGGAGAGAAACTCGGTCTAACAAAGCCTTTATCCACCAACTCCTAAATCTGCTTCGATAGCTCTAACATCTCCGAAGGTGCTAACCGATAAGGAGCCTTCGCCACCGGCGCTGCTCCAGGAACCAAGTCTATACGAAACTCTACCTGTCTACTAGGGGGGTAACCCAGGTAAGTCCTCTGGAAATACATCGGGAAAGTCACGAACCACCGGCTTCTCTCCAATCTTCTCCGCGGAGTCTTTCTTCACAAGGTGTGCAAGAAAAAGTGTGCAATCCCGTTTGATGTACTCCCGAACCTTCAAACACGAAACGATCTTAAGGCGCTTGCCCGCATTATTACCCTGAACTAACAACGGTCCACCAACTGGTAACGGAATACGAATCATCTTCTCGAAACATATGATCTCTGCCCGGTGTGCCGCTAACCAATCCATACCAATGATAACGTCGAAACTACCCAGTGTAATCGGAATCAAGTCAATAGGAAAAGAGTGATCACCAAAGCTAACACTACAATCACTAAGTATCTCAGAAGCATGCATATACTCACCGTCAGCTAGCTCTATCTCAAAGGCAGGTACTAATCGTCTTGATGTACAAGTAATCATGGTCCTAAACTCAGTGGATATAAAGCTTCTATCGGCACCAGAGTCAAATAAAATAAATGCAGGCTGATCACAAATAAGAAAAGTACCTGTGACAACGTGAGGATCCTGCTGTGCCTCCTGGGCCCCCATAACAAAAGCTCTACCACGAGAACCTGAACCAGATGCAGTACCAGTACCAGCCGAAGCTAACTTGGGACACTTGTCCCGGTGATGATCAGCAGAACCACACTCAAAACACTTACCCCTCTGGGCACGGCAAAACCTATCAGTGTGTCCTAGCTTCTTGCATTTCCCGCACTCCCAACACTTCACCTCCTGAGCATGATGATTACCACACCGTCCACATTTCGGATACTTACTCTGAGTACCCGGGGTCACCACAGCATAAGACTGTACAACATGAGGAGCATCGTGCCTCCTAGGATTCTTCCTCGAGTCTCCATGACGGAATCCACCAGTCCGTTTCCCCCCGGTGCTATGCCTAGCTATCATAGGAGGTAATCTACCATCACAGACCGCATTATGGGTCAACGTAGTCGCGAGCTCTACAACGCTCTGAAAAGTACAAGGCTTCGAAGACATAACATTATCTCGAATCTCCTGAGATAATCCCCGAACATAGCGACTAATCCTCTTAGATTCCGGACGAACCAAGTGAGGAACCAACTGCGACAAAGCATAAAATCGAGTAGTGTATCCCAAAATATCCGACCCAATCATCTCCAAACCCCACAACTCCTGCTCTAGCCTCTCGAGCTCCGCCTCAGGCACATACTCAGTAATAATCAACTCCTTCAAATGCTCCCAGACCATCACATCGGTCTCCGCACGACCCCGAACACTCACAACGGAATTCCACCAAGTCAATGCAGTACTCTGAAACACAAACGTAGCATATCGGACCTTATCCTCCTCTGCGCAACCAACTGTACTGAAAATAGATTCCAATTTCTCCATCCACTGAAGTGTCCCAATCGCGCCCTCAGTACCCCTGAACTCGGGAACTTTGCATCCTATGAATGTCTTCAGTGAACATCCCCTCCGTGGTGTGTCATCGATGATGATAGTACGACGAGTGGAGTTATCTGCTCGGCCCGATCCAGAACCTCCTGATCCACCGCCCGTACCCTCGGGACCTCCACCAATAACAATAGGCTCAGGACCACCCTGATCTGATCCACCATTACCGTCACTGCTATGAACCGTACTCTCCTTGAGCTGGGCAACAATAGTGGGTATCATCGCTGCTATCTGCTGAGCTACAAGCTGAGCCAAGTCTGGTGTAGTCTCTGGACCTGAATCACTGGTCCTCGTAACAGGAGTAGGACCGCTAGTCCTCGTAACTGGAGTAGGACCACTAGTCCTCATGATTGGAGTAGGACCACTAGTCCTCGTGACTGGAGTAGGACCTCTAGCTTTCACACTCGGACGACCACGTCGCGCTGACTTCCTAGGCGGCATCGTCCTAAAAGTAGAAACGTGTTAAGCAAAATAAGCGACAAAGTAGAGTTAGGAATTAATAACAAAAGCGAGAAAATAAACACGTAAAGCAAATAATGCACACATAGCAAATCAGAGAAAAATCGATTGTAAAGCCTCCGGTTATAGTCCAAGTGATTTCCTTCATAAAACCACTCGGTTCGCTATAACCATTGGCTCTGATACCAATTTCTGTCACACCCCGCTTAGAGCGGAAACACGGAGCGTTCCAGTTAAAGATATTAAGAGTCAAGGAAAATGAGATATTAAGATTTTAAGGAAAAACGAGTACTACCGACGTCCTCCGCACAATCTACACGATCTCCGAAAAATCCGAAAATTTCCGACAAGTTAAAACTCCTGTAAACGTAGATAACGCAACAAAAATGAGGGTTAACGGGTCAACGGGGTGAAAGAAAAACGAAAACGAAAGTCGAAACGGTAGAAAAACGAGTTGTCTAGGAAACTGACCTGGGTGGTGTCCGAGCAAACAGCCCCGTCACCGGGTAAAAGTGGCCCAATTAGGTCTTGTGTCTGAGAAAATCGCCCCGTCACCGGGTAAAAGTGACCCAGCTCGGTCTTGTGTCCGAGCAAACCGCCCCGTCACCGGGTAAAAGTGGCCCAGCTCGGGTAGATCGCGACCTGGTCCGAAAATAACAAAAAAAAACGGGTTTTTTCGTTAGATAGGCTTAGCATGGATTCAAGGGGTTTTAAGGGTGTTAATATAACATACTTACAAAGGGTTTTTGGGTGGTTAACCCGTGTGAAAAGTCCCGAAACCGAGTTTGCTCGTTAAAGACTCCAAACCGAAATATGGTGATGAAACTCGATTTTTGGCTTCAAAGCTTGATGATTCTGAGTTGTTTCACTTCCAGGGAGTTTCTAAATGAGATAGGGTAGAGAGAGATGGAGAGAAAAACGATTTTAGAGAGAGAGAGGAGTGAGTTTGATGTGTTAGTTGTTGATGATAAGAGAGGATGAAAGGGAAGTGAAAAATGAAAGGGGGCCTAGCTTGGGCATTGGAAATCAACACAAAATGCAGAGATTTCATTGAGATTTGAAGTTATCCATGTTCCCAAGGCTTTGACAAACAAAAAAGTAACTTTTTGGTTAAAAAGGACTAAATTTGTAAAAGATTTACCGTTAGTTACCGTTAAAGGATTAACTTTGTAATAGATTTAGTTAGATGACTAACTTTGTAATAGATTAAGTTAGAGGACTAACTTTGTAATGAAATTTTGAAATATAATATTCTTAACCGACGATTATGGCGTAAACACACTACTTTAATAACACGAGAATACTAACTATTCGGCACTTAGACGATTATAAAGCTTACGTCTCGAGAGACGAAGTAATAAAACACATAAAACCCGACTCAAATATACAAAACGTGAGTAAATATAAAGCGAAATGCAAGGGTCCAAATCATTGCGAATAAAAAAGAGTAATAATCAGTAAATGAAATATACCTCGAAAAGACGGATTGTCACAGCCTCCCCCAGTAAAAAGAATTTCGTCCTCGAAATGACTACTGATCACTGCTGCTAGTAAATAGATGGGGATACTTCTTCTGCATCTCGTCCTCTCGCTCCCAAGTAAACTCAGCTCCAATCTTCGAGTTCCATCGGACCTTCACTATCGGAATCCGACTCCGCCGTAATCGTTTGACATCTCGGTCAACAATCTCCACCGGCTCCTCTATCACATGGAGCGAATCATCCAAACGTAGTTTCTCCAGTGGTACGATCAAAGTCTCGTCAGCAAGGCACTTCTTGAGATGCGATACATGAAATACGTTGTGCACACCGCACAACTCAGGTGGCAACTCAAGACGGTAAGCCACTGGACCAACACGAGACAAAATTCTGAAAGGTCCTGTAAAACGTGGGCTCAACTTGCTGCGCTTCTCGAATCGGAACACACCCTTCCACGGAGAAACTTTCAACAACACCATATCCCCGACCTGGAACTCCAAAGGTCTCCGACGTATATCTGCATACTTCTTCTGACGGTCTCTAGCGGCTATCAGACGATCCTTGATCCTGAAGATCTTATCAGTCGTCTCCTGGATCAACTCGGGACCGGTAAGCTGGCTATCTCCTATCTCGGCCCAACAAATCGGAGATATACACTTCCTCCCGTAAAGAGCCTCAAATGGTGCACAGTTGATGCTGGAGTGGTAACTATTATTATACGAGAACTCGACTAATGGTAAGTGTCGATCCCAACTCCCACCAAAATCCAACGCACACGCTCGAAGCATATCCTCCAATGTCTGAATAGTGCGCTCACTCTGACCATCTGTCTGAGGATGATAAGCTGTACTCATATCCAATCTAGTACCCAAAGCTCGCTGTAAAGACTGCCAAAACCTCGAAGTAAATCGTGCATCACGGTCTGAAATAACTGATACTGGAATGCCATGTCTAGCCACAATCTCGTCGATGTACAATCTAGATAATTTCTCTACTCGGTAATCTTCTCGAATAGGAAGAAAGTGCGCTGACTTAGTCAGCCGATCAACGATAACCCAGATAGTATCATAACCTCCTGTAGATCTAGGAAGCTTCGTAACAAAATCCATCGTGATCCTCTCCCACTTCCACTGTGGGATCTCGGGCTGCTGAAGAAGGCCGGAAGGCTTTTGATTCTGAGCCTTGACCTTTGAACACGTCAAACACTTGCCCACATATTCAGCAATCGCCCGCTTCATACCAGGCCACCAATAGAACTCCTTCAGGTCATGGTACATCTTATCCGCTCCAGGATGAACGGAATAATTGGACTTATGACCCTCATCCAAAATCAACTGCCTAAGACTAACGGGAACCCAAATACGATCCAAGAAATACAACACCCCGTCGTCCTTTGGCTCCAACTGTCTCGCTAAACTGAATAGTCCCTCATCCTTGAGGCGATCCTCGGTGAGAGCCTCCTGCTGAGCCTGAATAATACAAGCCTTCAAGCTCGACTGAATAGAAACCATCATAGCACGAATCCTCACCGGCTTAACCGACTCCTTGCGACTCAACGCATCGGCTACAACATTCGCCTTACCTGGATGGTAGCGAATCTCACAATCATAGTCGTTGAGCAACTCAACCCATCGACGTTGCCTCATATTTAACATCTTTTGATCAAAGATGTGCTGTAACGACTTATGATCGGTGAATACGGTACACTTAGTACCGTAAAGGTAGTGGCGCCAGATCTTCAAGGCAAAGACTACTGCGCCCAACTCCAAATCGTGTGTCGTGTAATTCTGCTCATGAATCTTCAACTGACGAGAAGCATAGGCAATCACTTTCCCATTCTGCATCAGCACACAACCGAGTCCCTTATGCGAAGCGTCGCAATACACTACAAAATTCTCGGTACCCTCGGGAAGACTCAATATCGGAGCATTACACAACCGCTTCTTCAGTAACTGAAAAGCTTCCTCCTGTTCTTCACCCCAAACAAACTCCTCGCTCTTCTGGGTCAATTTAGTCATAGGCGAGGCTATCTTCGAGAAATTCTCGATGAAACGACGATAGTACCCTGCCAAACCCAAGAATGAACGGATCTCAGTGGGCGTCTTCGGAGCGACCCAATCTCTAACGGCTTCAATCTTGGCAGGATCAACGTGAATACCCTCACCGCTAACCACGTGGCCAAGAAACTGAACCGCAGATAACCAAAACTCGCATTTCGAGAACTTAGCGTAGAGCTTCTCCTGTCTAAGCAACTCCAACACTAGCCTCAAATGCTCCTCGTGCTCTTCCCGGCTACGAGAATATATCAGAATGTCGTCGATGAAAACGATCACGAACTTGTCGAGGTAAGGACGACATATACGGTTCATCATGTCCATGAAAGCTGCAGGCGCATTCGTAAGACCGAAAGGCATAACCAAAAACTCAAAGTGGCCATAACGCGTTCTAAAGGCGGTCTTCGGAATGTCCTCCTCCTGCACTCTCAACTGATGATATCCGGATCGTAAGTCAATCTTCGAAAAGAAACATGAACCCTGAAGTTGGTCAAATAAGTCATCAATACGTGGCAAGGGATACCGATTCTTCACTGTCAGCTTATTCAGCTCCCTGTAGTCGATACACAACCTCATAGATCCATCCTTCTTCTTCACGAAGAGTACCGGCGCGCCCCAAGGAGAGAAACTCGGTCTAACAAAGCCTTTATCCACCAACTCCTAAATCTGCTTCGATAGCTCTAACATCTCCGAAGGTGCTAACCGATAAGGAGCCTTCGCCACCGGCGCTGCTCCAGGAACCAAGTCTATACGAAACTCTACCTGTCTACTAGGGGGTAAACCAGGTAAGTCCTCTGGAAATACATCGGGAAAGTCACGAACCACCGGCTTCTCTCCAATCTTCTCCGCGGAGTCTTTCTTCACAAGGTGTGCAAGAAAAAGTGTGCAATCCTGTTTGATGTACTCCCGAACCTTCAAACACGAAACGATCTTAAGGCGCTTGCCCGCATTATTACCCTGAACTAACAACGGTCCACCAACTGGTAACGGAATACGAATCATCTTCTCGAAACATATGATCTCTGCCCGGTGTGCCGCTAACCAATCCATACCAATGATAACGTCGAAACTACCCAGTGTAATCGGAATCAAGTCAATAGGAAAAGAGTGATCACCAAAGCTAACACTACAATCACTAAGTATCTCAGAAGCATGCATATACTCACCGTCAGCTAGCTCTATCTCAAAGGCAGGTACTAATCGTCTTGATGTACAAGTAATCATGGTCCTAAACTCAGTGGATATAAAGCTTCTATCGGCACCAGAGTCAAATAAAATAAATGCAGGCTGATCACAAATAAGAAAAGTACCTGTGACAACGTGAGGATCCTGCTGTGCCTCCTGGGCCCCCATAACAAAAGCTCTACCACGAGAACCTGAACCAGATGCAGTACCAGTACCAGCCGAAGCTAACTTGGGACACTTGTCCCGGTGATGATCAGCAGAACCACACTCAAAACACTTACCCCTCTGGGCACGGCAAAACCTATCAGTGTGTCCTAGCTTCTTGCATTTCCCGCACTCCCAACACTTCACCTCCTGAGCATGATGATTACCACACCGTCCACATTTCGGATACTTACTCTGAGTACCCGGGGTCACCACAGCATAAGACTGTACAACATGAGGAGCATCGTGCCTCCTAGGATTCTTCCTCGAGTCTCCATGACGGAATCCACCAGTCCGTTTCCCCCCGGTGCTATGCCTAGCTATCATAGGAGGTAATCTACCATCACAGACCGCATTATGGGTCAACGTAGTCGCGAGCTCTACAACGCTCTGAAAAGTACAAGGCTTCGAAGACATAACATTATCTCGAATCTCCTGAGATAATCCCCGAACATAGCGACTAATCCTCTTAGATTCCGGACGAACCAAGTGAGGAACCAACTGCGACAAAGCATAAAATCGAGTAGTGTATCCCAAAATATCAGACCCAATCATCTCCAAACCCCACAACTCCTGCTCTAGCCTCTCGAGCTCCGCCTCAGGCACATACTCAGTAATAATCAACTCCTTCAAATGCTCCCAGACCATCACATCGGTCTCCGCACGACCCCGAACACTCACAACGGAATTCCACCAAGTCAATGCAGTACTCTGAAACACAAACGTAGCATATCGGACCTTATCCTCCTCTGCGCAACCAACTGTACTGAAAATAGACTCCAATTTCTCCATCCACTGAAGTGTCCCAATCGCGCCCTCAGTACCCCTGAACTCGGGAACTCTGCATCCTATGAAGGTCTTTAGTGAACATCCCCTCCGTGGTGTGTCATCGATGATGATAGTACGACGAGTGGAGTTATCTGCTCCGCCCGATCCAGAACCTCCTGATCCACCGCCCGTACCCTCGGGACCTCCACCAACAACAATAGGCTCAGGACCACCATGATCTGATCCACCATTACCAATACCGTCACTGCTATGCACCGTACTCTCCCTGATCTGGGCAACAATAGTCGGCAACATCGCTGCTATCTGCTGGGCTACAAGCTGAGCCAAGTCTGGTGTAGTCTCTGGACCCGAATCATCAGTCCTCGTAACAGGTGTAGGACCGCTAGTCCTCGTAACTGGAGTAGGACCACTAGTCCTCGTGACTGGAGTAGGACCGCTAGTCCTCGTGACTGGAGTAGGACCTCTAGCTTTCACACTCGGACGACCACGTCGCGCTGACTTCCTAGGCGGCATCGTCCTAAAAGTAGAAACGTGTTAAGCAAAATAAGCGACAAAGTAGAGTTAGGAATTAATAACAAAAGCGAGAAAATAAACACGTAAAGCAAATAATGCACACATAGCAAATCAGAGAAAAATCGATTGTAAAGCCTCCGGTTATAGTCCAAGTGATTTCCTTCATAAAACCACTCGGTTCGCTATAACCATTGGCTCTGATACCAATTTCTGTCACACCCCGCTTAGAGCGGAAACACGGAGCGTTCCAGTTAAAGATATTAAGAGTCAAGGAAAATGAGATATTAAGATTTTAAGGAAAAACGAGTACTACCGACGTCCTCCGCACAATCTACACGATCTCCGAAAAATCCGAAAATTTCCGACAAGTTAAAACTCCTGTAAACGTAGATAACGCAACAAAAATGAGGGTTAACGGGTCAACGGGGTGAAAGAAAAACGAAAACGAAAGTCGAAACGGTAGAAAAACGAGTTGTCTAGGAAACTGACCTGGGTGGTGTCCGAGCAAACAGCCCCGTCACCGGGTAAAAGTGGCCCAATTAGGTCTTGTGTCTGAGAAAATCGCCCCGTCACCGGGTAAAAGTGACCCAGCTCGGTCTTGTGTCCGAGCAAACCGCCCCGTCACCGGGGTAAAAGTGGCCCAGCTCGGGTAGATCGCGACCTGGTCCGAAAATAACAAAAAAAAACGGGTTTTTTCGTTAGATAGGCTTAGCATGGATTCAAGGGGTTTTAAGGGTGTTAATATAACATACTTACAAAGGGTTTTTGGGTGGTTAACCCGTGTGAAAAGTCCCGAAACCGAGTTTGCTCGTTAAAGACTCCAAACCGAAATATGGTGATGAAACTCGATTTTTGGCTTCAAAGCTTGATGATTCTGAGTTGTTTCACTTCCAGGGAGTTTCTAAATGAGATAGGGTAGAGAGAGATGGAGAGAAAAACGATTTTAGAGAGAGAGAGGAGTGAGTTTGATGTGTTAGTTGTTGATGATAAGAGAGGATGAAAGGGAAGTGAAAAATGAAAGGGGGCCTAGCTTGGGCATTGGAAATCAACACAAAATGCAGAGATTTCATTGAGATTTGAAGTTATCCATGTTCCCAAGGCTTTGACAAACAAAAAAGTAACTTTTTGGTTAAAAAGGACTAAATTTGTAAAAGATTTACCGTTAGTTACCGTTAAAGGATTAACTTTGTAATAGATTTAGTTAGATGACTAACTTTGTAATAGATTAAGTTAGAGGACTAACTTTGTAATGAAATTTTGAAATATAATATTCTTAACCGACGATTATGGCGTAAACACACTACTTTAATAACACGAGAATACTAACTATTCGGCACTTAGACGATTATAAAGCTTACGTCTCGAGAGACGAAGTAATAAAACACATAAAACCCGACTCAAATATACAAAACGTGAGTAAATATAAAGCGAAATGCAAGGGTCCAAATCATTGCGAATAAAAAAGAGTAATAATCAGTAAATGAAATATACCTCGAAAAGACGGATTGTCACACAAATTTTCCAAACTCAAAACCCTAACATTCAAATCCAAATACCTCTCTTCAGAATGTCTAACATCCCATCCTAGATCGCGAGTCATCTTTTTCAGTTCTTCAGTTTTTGGTTTCTTTTGCCTTCTTCGTTTTCATGTTTCGCTCTTAGATAATTGTGTTATTTTTTACGGGTCTCTACATTTTTAAAACCATTTGGTTTGCTGGGGGAAAATGGGAATTTCCAAAGTAAAACTCGCTGCTCACATGTTAATGAATTTACTTGAGCTTCGTTGGAACGAACATCAGTAGCCACCGAAACGTGAGGACGAAAGACAGCAGGTCAAACATTTGGGTGAAAAGTCTTTTCGTCTATCTGTTCGACCTCCGGTATTCCGTTCTCCAGCTTCGCTGGATACTTATCTTCTTTCCAACCACACTCCACTGACTTCATTTATATGTAAGTACCGAGTTTAACTTTGGAATTTTCCATTTTCCCCCACCACTTCAAATGGTTTCGAAATGCGTGCCTCGATTTCAATAGTCCGGTGTTTTTTATGATTTCTTTTCAATGGAATGTAACTAATACTATTTTGTTTTTTTGCCGGTATCCAAAATGACGAAAAAAAATCAAAATCATTTGAACTGCTCGGGAGAAACTTGAGGACGGATAAATCGGAGAAGTGGAAGGACGGATAGTGGCTCTTTAAGACTGATACTAGCGAACCTAACAAGAATCTTGAAATCGACGAACCCGTGTAACGCACGGGAATCTTCCTAGTTTATTTTAATCATTGAAGAAATTGGTTATAAAGTGGGCATACACATCATCATATTAGTTAGAGGAGATTAGTTCTAACTTCTTAGGTTATCTTATCATATACTCCTTTTTTTTATGTATGTTGTAAACAAAAATTGAGTCATGCACCAATTTGTCTAGTTGACACAACTCAATCCTATGTAAAAGTTGTAAAACAAATTGTTTATTATCTCACTAACAGTAATTGTGTTAAATAATTGCTTGTTAATTGTTAATTATGGAACCGCGTATCCGATAGGTGTAACGACATGGTTTCAAAAATCACGTTTTTAAAAATCTTTTAAGTTTATAGAGTTAAACAGCGAAAAATATTAAAATACGTAATTAGCGGTTCATAAAGTTCAGTTTTACAACAAATCACTCGTTACGTAACATTTATAATATATCATACAAATTAATAATTCCCAAAAGCAAGGATCAACAAACTATCCTGAAGCATCTCAACTCACCAGTCATCTAGGTAACCTACGAACAAAAGACATATTTGAGAAAAGAGTATCAACATAAAGCTTACGAGACATAAGCATGTATGATAAACAACTATAAAACGTTTAATAAATAGTTGGCTTTACTAATCCAACCCATATCCGCAACCACATAAGCATATATGATAAACAACCACTAATAAATAATGCATAAGTAATTAATTATCGTCATATGATTAATTCCTCAATAATGAACTTATTATATACATGTTACTAGGATTCATCAAACCCTAATATTTACTTATCTAGGTAAGTCGATGTCCTAAGTATCCAACTTATCTGGTCCATCGATACCCTAATTGATCAATCCAATAGGGTCCCTCGTATGCATAAAGGTTACTACCTCGTTCGCCACTCGCACATTTCGCATATTATTATAAGTATTGGGACGCGACTCCCAACCTTTATAATAATCCCGAAATGCAGGTCTTCACTACTCCGATTCAACACAACATTGCCTTGTCGTTAAGGAGAGGATCCAAAGTGCATCAACGCACACACCTCCCCACGCCCACGTGATGGTTGCAGTTGACCCAACGTGGTCAAAACATCACTCCAGTATGAGTCTAGATCTCATACCACGTGTTTTCAAGGAGGTATAGAATTCCCCCTAACTATTCTGACCCAACGTAGTCAAAATATCAAATATTGGCTAGCACTTTCCACCTAATAGGTCACACTAGGTCTCAACACATATCTACGAGTACTTAAAACTACCCGTAGTCAAATCAAAGTCTCTTATGCAAAACTAATGCATACTCCTTATAATGCATATAACACAACAACAATAACAATAACGTTAATTATATCAACTTATATAATTAATAACAGTGTACATTAACGCGAAGTACACTAACCAAACATGAGTAATCGTAATTACTCCTACTTTTCAAACAAGTTATTATGTATCCGGGTTTATCGTAATTTGATCAAAATACCATTTTCAAACAATTCTTTATCTTTCAAACGTTATTTGTCTTAATGCCTAAGGGTGGAGCCATTTTTTTTTCACGTGAGGACAAAGTTCGTATGGTTGGCAAAGTGAGGAGACAAAATTTTATGAATTGATTTTAAAGTGGAGAAATATCAAAAATAACATTAATATATCAGTTTTGTAGACTATTACCAAATTGTAATGGATACAACTGTCTACTCTGTTACCGTTCTGACTCCACTCCTACAAATACCGTACCAAATACAATCGATATTATAGGTTGATACCGATAACAATACGATACCATTATTATGATACTTTTGCTCATATTTACATAGTAGCATCAAAATATTTTATGCATATGTATCAAATGCGAGGCCGGTAAAAGTATCAATATAGTTTTGCTCACCCTAAGTTTAGGTAACAAACCAGAACCATATTCAATTATCATTGGTGTTCAAAACTCCAAACCATAGTAAGCAAAAAGCGGTTCGAACCGATTAAACATGTCTAAAATCGATCCAAAACGATAACAACCGGTTAAAAAATTATGAAAATCCGTTTCGAGTCTGGTCCGATCCAAAACTAGTTAATAATGCTCCAATTTTAGTTTTACAATACATTTTTAATTTTGGATTTGATCCAATTTAAAGTCCGTTTAGACCATGCACATCTCTACCTTAGACCAAACCAAACCAAAAAAAAAAAAACCCTTTAAGAAAGCCTTTTCTTAGTGGCAAATACGTAAAAACTCCAAAACGACAAGTCAAAATAGTCAAAACACATTCACCTCGGTTCCATCGGCATATAAATACAGTTGTCCTCCACTTGTCTCCGTACAAACTAGTGGACACCATGATATCAACCGGCGCGTTAACTCCACCTGCCACATCACCACCATCCAATGCCGTCACCAACAACCACACTCTACCTCCCTCGATTCTCCGACGAAACAACGGTTTGAATTTCAACCGGAGATTTACGCCGGTGAGGGCGGTGACAGGTCATCATCCTAACGGCGTTTCCGTTGGTGTGAAGGAAATGGAAAAGGAAAAGAGTTTAGCGGAACGGCTGCGGTTAGGGAGTTTAACGGAAGATGGATTGTCGTATAAGGAGAGGTTTGTTATAAGGTGTTTTGAAGTTGGGATTAATAAAACTGCCACCGTCGAAACTATTGCTAATCTCTTGCAGGTTACTTTTTACTTTTTGTAAAATGTTTCTTAATAATTCTAAATAATTATGTCATAATTATACCTGACCCCAAAAACCGAAAAACCGAACCAATGTAAAACTGGCCTGAAAGGTTCCTAACCTTTTAAAAACCAAAATTCTCGCTTCAGTTCGGTTTTATGCAAAACCGAACCGGGCTCACCCTAGTATTGATGTATGCATGTAAGGTGTGCCTCCCTCAATAGACTGCCTAGATTAAATTTTTGCCATGTGTATTAAATTACCTTTGCAAAAAGTTATGCTTGATGGAATATCATTAGACTGCCTAAATTAGATGGACAGATCATAGTATTAGATGGTTTGGATTAAAATAGGTTAGTAGAGTTGATTGGTGAACTAGTGGATGCAATTTTTTCAGTTTCAGAATCGACAAGGATTTTAGCCTGTAGAAATTAGGTGTTTGTTTATTCTGCATATAATTGAGGAACTGGTTGGTGCATTTTTCTCATATTTAAGGAATTTAGATTTGTTTTTGAAATTTGAGTTAATTAGTAGCGTTCTACGTGTAAATGTGTGTACTTGTGTGGTGTGGAATGATGAAAATGGAAATTTTCGATCATATGTTGGATTTTGGAAGGATTAGTTTGGGCAGTATACTATTTTCCTTTTAATTGACTGTAAAGTTAAAGTATTAGGGGGTAGTATACTATTTTCTCTGTTTCTGAAGCAATGAGTACTAGAAGTTTCCGTTTCCTTTTCTGGTGAAAATAGTTATTATATATGCACTTGTTGATGCTGCAAATCATCAGGCAGTAAGTAATCTAATGTTTAATATTTTTTCTTGCAATTTTTTGGCATATCGTAGGAGGTTGGAGGTAATCATGCACAGAGTGTTGGATTTTCGACCGATGGGTTTGCCACTACAACCACAATGAGAAAATTGCATCTCATATGGGTGACTGCGAGAATGCATATTGAAATCTACAGATACCCTGCATGGTAATTCTGTTTTTTTAATTAGTTTAAAAAGATTTCGGAATGGATTAATATATTTGGAAATATCTATTATCATCACCATGCTGGCATAATAGGAGTGATGTGGTTGAAATCGAGACTTGGTGTCAAAGTGAAGGAAGGATCGGGACTAGACGTGATTGGATACTCAAAGACTATGCCAATGGTGAGGTCATTGGAAGAGCTACAAGGTGCATTACATGATCTTTTTTCCTTTCTATTTAATCACACACAATGTCAGTGGCAATAAATAATATATTTTCAAGTAAAAAATACCAATTATTTAATGAACGAATAATTTTATTGATAACTTTTCGGTTGAAGCAATCAAGCTGTGAGAGTTTTTTGTTACTTTATTTAATTTATTAGATGCAGCACTAGACTTATAAATTAATAACGTTTCGGTTAAAACTGTAGCAAGTGGGTGATGATGAATGAAGATACTAGAAGACTCCAGAAAGTCAGCGACGATGTCAGACACGAATATTTAATTTTCTGTCCAAAGACATTGAGGTAAATCTTCATCTCGGGGAATATATAATTCCTTAACGATGGCAATATAAACCCATATACTTATGAGTGGGTCGTTTTGGGTTCTGTTTTATATCAAACGGGGAAAATACAAATATAGACCAAAGCGAGTACGGGTGGGTTGAACAGGTTGAATGTCGTCTAACGTCCTTTTTTAATGCATACAAACGACCTAAATTCTTTCTAAATATAGATTTAGATTATAATTGTAGTAATATCATTTTTAATCATAAATATGCATTGATTTTTTTTATGAAGAATAATCAAAAAGGCATTTTTAATCATAACCTGACTTGACCCATACTAAACCTACTCGACCCGTCCATCCTGCCACCTCTAGACATCAAGGATAGTTGTTTATAGTACAATTGAAAAGTTTCTGCTTTATGGTTCATTGCGTCCTGGTTTCAGATTGGCATTTCCTGAAGAAAACAATAACAGCCTGAAGAAAATAGGGAAACTAGAAGATCCCGCTCAATATTCCAGGCTAGGACTTGTGGTAAGACCACATTTTAGCTCTAGTTTCTCAAGATAACCACTAATTATTTTAATAATCTTTCACAAAATACATAGCCAAGAAGAGCTGATCTGGATATGAACAAACATGTCAACAACGTCACCTACATTGGATGGGTTCTTGAGGTTAGTCAAATTTAAATGTTTCATATTATGAGATTTTTCTGTGTCTACCTCCAATGCGTTCTTGAACCCATATGGCCCTTCCCCCTTTAGCAGTTGTTTTTTAATCAACATGTTTGAGGTAAAACACAAACAAAATCAACCAATTAGCAAGTAAATGGGTCTAAATTGCGACCTTTAGTACTCTCTCGTCCATCCACAAATAATTGTATACCAGACAATAGCACTTTGTTTAAAAAATAAATATAACTATGAAGTAATTTAGTTTTTATTTTCTAAAAGGACAATTTTACCCTTTAAAAAAGTTACTATTAAATACTTTCTTGAGTTTTGTGTAAGTTTAAGTTGGGGTAATCTGGGATATCTAATCAATTCTATTTTCGGAAGTAGACAATTATTTTGATACAAATTTTCAAATAGCAACGTGGACCGTTATTTTAGAACAGAAAGAGTTCAATTGAGTTTTTCACGTATGTAAAGATGCTTTCGCAAATAGTTGCGTTTTTGGCATGCTGATTTATTTATGTTTTAAACAGAGCATCCCACAAGAGGTTATAGACACTCATGAACTGCAAAGTATTACCTTAGACTATAGACGCGAATGCCAACATGACGATATAGTCGATTCTCTCACCACTCCAGAACCAATCGACGGTTTAAGCGAAGATGGAAAGAATTTGAGCAAATTTTTGCACATACTGAAATCATCTGGTGATGGTCTTGAAATAAACAGGTGTCGTACTGAATGGAGAAAAAAGCCACTAAAAAGATGAGCGTAAGAGTTAATAATACCATGGTTCGAAAGGTTCCTGTTATATTGTTTTGGTTGTCGGTTTGTGTATGTTGTTAGATGGAGTTTGCTGAGAGAAGTCTTTTTTAACTTGTGTGTAAATTAGTTGTTTTTTTGTTGATTTTGAAATAATGAGTGTTTTAGAGACCGAACTGGTTGGATTGGACCTGCTTTTCTAATGACTGGTCTACACGAATGGTTATTTAAATCTAGACCGTCAATTGTGTAATCTTAAGAAACCTTTCGAAAAATAAAAGAGTGCACCTTTTCAGGAAACAAATTGGTTCCTTTCTTGCATTCCTAAGTAAGATTCGAGCTTGAACTGTATGAACAGATTAATTAAACTTATACTCGATATATCAAGCTCCATATCCAAGTTACAAAAGATATTTACATGAACAATGTTAAATGAAACAAGCTCGATTACTCGATTTACGCTTTATAAAAATAATATAAACACAATACATGTGGTTTAAGAAGCTCCATAAGTATTATAAATTTTGAATTTGATTTGTTTTCTGTTTTAAGCTGATAAAACGATTAGTTAAACTTGATCGAGTTTAAACTATATTCACCGAGCTTGATATAGGTCACATATGCAACGAGCACCTCTATGAATAATAAACTAACCTTACATAGAGTTTAAAATGTTTTATACATATTTGATGTTTATGTATTACTTTTTCATTTCAAGATCCATAGATATAAGTATTTAATAAATAAAAAAATATGGTAATTACAGAATTACTTTTTTAAGTAACAATAAATAAATGTATCTTACAAGTTACAGTAATCTTCAGATTTGAATTTTAGTTCCCATTTTAGGTATTGTATAATAAATCATAATAGTACAATAAATATATATTGTGTTTTTGTCGTTCTAAAAGTATAATCCTTAATTATCAAAGTTACTTTTATTAGAACATAGTTAAGGATAATTAAATTTAATTCTTTACGACACCGAAGGATGGAGCTATTTGATCAGATTATGATTCTATAATGTACCAAATGAACAATCACTAGTTCATAATCACACGTTTTTCGTTAAGAAAAGGAAGCATTTTCCGATGATCATTTCCTAGTTAAAGGATTTCAGTCGAGATCAAATAAGAGCGATTCACCTTAATGAAGTTCACAATTAAACTGATTAAACACAATGATACGAAAATGAAAGAAAACATCGTTCACTATAACTCTTAACGAATTTATATAAGAATAAATGTTTGTTCTTGGTTATAAGCACATTCGTGAGGGAAATCTTGGTGCCTTAAATCTTTCAAGAATGAGTATACGGAACATAAAAGATCAAATGCATTGATCGTTATACTAAATGAACGTATTTTTTCTTAGAAGAGATTTTTCTGAATTCGTTATTCGTTTTATTTAGAAATAATCTAAAAATACTCAAAATTGTTTCCAATACAAGTAAAGAAGTTAGCATTTGGAATGAAGTTTGAATTAAATTGGTATGAATGAGTGTTGGTTTACTCCCTCATCTAGTAGTATATAAATGAAGTCCCTATGGTGTTTAGAGCATGCAAATTTAACACAAAATGAAGATGGATTGTAGGCATTTTCTTGTGATTCTAGCAATCTTTTTTATTGTGTTTGTGAGTTCAACAAGTAGAACACAAGGTAGAAGAGAACTTGTGGAAAAGAGAGTGGTTTGTAATGAACATAAGAGTGTAGTAGCCTTGAAAGACCAAAAATGGGGCTTAGGTGGCGGATATGGTGGTGGGTCGGGAGTTGGAGTCGAGTGTGGTCATGGAGGCGAAGGTGGACATGATGGTGATCACGGTGGTGAAGGTGGACATGATGGTGATCATGGAGGCGAAGGGGCACATGAAGGTGATCATGGTGGTGAAGGTGGGGGTGAGCATGGGGGTGATCATGGAGGTGAAGGGGGACATGAAGGTGATCATGGTGGTGAAGGCGGAGGTGATCATGGTGGAGAAAGCGGAGGTGACCATGGTAGCGAAGGAGGACATGAAGGTGATCATGGCAGCGAAGGCGGGCACGAAGGTGATCATGGTGGAGAAGGTGGAGGTGAAGGTGATCATGGTGGCGAAGGCGGAGGTGAGGGTGATCATGGTGGACATGATGGTGATCATGGAGGCGAAGGGGGACATGAAGGTGATCATGGTGGTGAAGGTGGAGTTGAGCATGGGGGTGATCATGGAGGTGAAGGGGGACATGAAGGTGATCATGGTGGTGAAGGCGGAGGTGATCATGGTGGAGAAAGTGGAGGTGACCATGGTAGCGAAGGAGGACATGAAGGTGATCATGGCAGCGTAGGCGGGCATGAAGGTGATCATGGTGGAGAAGGTGGAGGTGAAGGTGATCATGGTGGCGAAGGCGGAGGTGAGGGTGATGATTGTGGTGAAGGCGGACACGAAGGTGATCATGGTGGTGAAGGCGGACACGAAGGCGATCATGGTGGTGAAGGCGGATACAAAGGTGATCATGGTGGTGAAGGAGGACACGAAGGTGATCACGGTGGTGAAGGCGGACACGAAGGTGATCATGGTGGTGAAGGGGGATATGAAGGTGGTCATGGTGGTGAAGGCGGATATGAAGGTGGTCATGGTGGTGAAGGCGGACATGAAGGTGATCATGGTGGTGAAGGTGGATATGAAGGTGATCATGGTGGTGAAGGCGGGTATGAAGGTGATCATGGTGGGGAAGGCGAACATGATGGAGATCATGGTGGTGAAGGTGGGCATGAAGGTGGAGATGAAGGGGGACATAGAGGTGACCTTGGTGGAGATGATGATTATCATGGCGGCCAAGGTAGAGGACATGGTGGAGATGGAGGAGGTTATGGCGAGGGAGGTGGACACGAAGGGTATGGTGGTGGATACGGGGGAGGTTATGGTGGAGGACCATACCCATATCCTTACATTGGCGGTTATTGGCCAGGTGGTGGATTTTGGCCAGGCGTTGGGTTTGGGCCTGGCGGCGGTTTGCCAGGATATTTTGGTGGCTCACCTTTTTACGGTGGTTGGGGATGGAAGGGATGGCCGCGGTGGAGAAATGGCGGAGGCAGCGGCCACGGAAAGAAGAAAGGAAAACCGGGCATGTAGACAAAAAAGTTAGTACCGAAAAGGAAAGTCCATGTACTCCTCCTTTTCGCATATATGTATTGTCTATCTTTAAAATGAAATAAATCATTCCTGCATTATAAACCGTAACAAAAACGAAAGTATCACATCAACCTGTTTCACAAAGCAAACCACGTCCAAAACTGCATAATGTTGTTCATAGAGCAAAAAGAGAAGCAAAAGTACTAACGGAAAAAAAAAACCCATTTCAGTTTTAAATCCGATTCCAGTTACAATTTTTGTCTTTTTGATATATCATGTCTCTGTGCGGAAAAAGCAAGCAAGAGCGACTAATAAGCTGCTGCAATGAACTTAAATCCAAGTTAAGAAACCATCGAAAAATAAAAGAGTGCCCATTTTCAGGAAACAAATTGGTTCCTTTCTTGCATTCCTAAGTAAGATTCGAGCTTGAACGGTATAAACAGATTTATGAAACTTATACTCGATATATCAAGCTTCATATCAAAGTTATAAAAAAATATTCACAAGAACAATGTTCAATGAAACAAAGTTGATTACTCGATTTAAGCTCGATAAAAACAATATTATTACATACATATGGTTAAAAAGCTTTATAAGAATTCAAATCAAAATATTATAAACTTAAATTTGATTTGTTTTGCGTTGTAAGCTGATTTTTTAGTCAAAATCGATTAGTTTAACTTGATCGAGTTTAAACTAGATTCACCAAGCTATATAGGTCACATATGCAACGAACACCTCTATGAATAATAAACTAACCTAACATAGAGTTTAAAATGTTTTATACATATTTATTTCTTTTTCATTTCAAGATCCACAATATAAGTATATAACTAATAAATAAAAATGATAATTACATATTTACTTTTTTAGGTAACAAGAAAACTCATAATCTCTTTAATTTCTTTCATTTGAATATAGTTAAGGATAACTAGATTTAATTCTTTAAGACAGGATATCCTTTTCTTATTTTGATAAAATAACTACAAGATGGAGCTATTTGATCATATTATGATTCTGTAATGTGCCAAGTGAACAATCTCTAGTTCATAATCAGACATTTTTTGTTTAGAAAAGAAGAAGCATTTTTTGATGATCGTTCGAGATTAAATAAGAGGGATTCGCCTTTCTGTGTAACTCACAATCAAACTGATTAAAAATGATGATACACAAATCTTTGTTTTTGGTTATAAACATATTCGTGAGGGAAATCTTCATGCTTTAAATCTTTTAAGAATGAGTTTACGGAACATAAAAGATCAAATGCATTGATCGTGATACTAAATGAACGTTTTTTTCTAAAAGAAGATTTTTCAGAATTCGGTATTGGTTTTATTAAGAAAATAATCTAAAAATACTCAAAAGCGTTTCCAATACAAGTAAAGAAGTTACCATTTAAAATGAAGTTCGAATTAAGTTGATATAAATGAGTGTTGGTTTACTCACTCATGTAGTAGTATATAAGTGAAGTCCCTATGATGGAGTTTAGATCATGCAATTTCAACACAAAATGAAGATGGATTGTAAGCATTTTCTTATGATTCTAGCAATTTTTTTTATTGTGTTTGAGAGTTCAACATCTGTGACACAAAGTAGAAGAGAACTTGTGGAAAAGAAAACGGTTTTTCGTGAGCATAAGAGTGTAGTAGCCAAGAAAGATGAAAAATGGGGCGTAACTGGAGGTGGACATGAAGGTGATCATGGCGGAGATAGTGGAGGTGATCACTGGGATGAAAGCGGAGGTGATCATAGTGGCGAAGGAAGAGGTGAAGGTGTTCATGGTGGTCAAGGAGGAGGTGAAGGTGATCATGGTAGCGAAGGTGGACTCGGAGGTAGAGGTGAAAGAGGCCATAAAGGTGATCATGATGGAGAAGGTGATAACGTAGGTGATGGATACAAACACGGACATGAAGGTGATCATGGTGGTGAAGGTAGGGGCGGGGGCGGTCATGGTGACGAAGGTGGACCTGGAGGTGATGATGGACCTGGAGAAGGTGATGGTGGAAGTGGTGGATACGAACACGAACACGAGGGTGATCATGGTGGTGAAGGTAGGGGCGGGGGCGGTCATGGTGACGAAGGTGGACCAGGAGGTGACGATGGACCTGGAGAAGGTGATGGTGGAAGTGGTGGATACGAACACGGACACGAAGGTGATCATGGTGGCGAAGAAGGTGGACATGCAGATGATCATGGCAGCGATGGCCAAGGACATGGTGGAGAAGGCGATGATGGATACATAGGAGGTTATGGTGGGGGACCATACACATATCCTTACATTGGCGGTGACTGGCCAGGTGGTGGATTTTTGCCAGGCGTTGGATTTTGGCCTGGCGGCGGTTGGCCAGGATATTTTGGTGGCTCACCTTTATACAGTGGTTGGGCATGGAAGGGATGGCCGCAGTGGAGAAATGGCGAATGCAACACCCACAGAAAGAAGAAAGGAAAACCGCGCATGTAGACAAAAAACTTAGTACCGAAAAAGGAAAGCTCATGTACTTCTCCTTTTCGCATATATGTACGTCTTTCTTAATACTGAAATAAATCATTCCTGCATTATAAACCGTAACAGAATGAAAGTGCCACCGAAACCTGTTTCACAAAGCAAACGACATCTAAAACTTTGCATAATGCAGCTCATAGAGAGAAAAGAGAAGCAAAAGTACCAACGAAAAAAAACCCATTTCAGTTTCAAATCCGGATTCAGTTACAACTTTTGATATATCATGACTCTGCGCTGAAAAAGTAAGTAAGAGCGACTAATAAGCTGCTGCACAGAACTTAAAACCCCTGATAAAAAAGAAAAATGTTTATAACCCTTGTTCCCGGTATCTAAACGACAATAAAAGAGAGAAAACAAAACGTCTGCTTGAATAAGGGTCACTGAAGCTCATGATTTTCCTCATATTCCACAAACAACAACACACTCAATGACCGACCACCACCTGCCAATTCACAACATGAACATTGTCTACCAAACTATTCTAGTAGTGGTAGGAAGGTAGATCCTACGAAGATCCCGGTAGTCCACCTTGCGACGACAAGTAGGACATTTAGCTTGAACTGAAATAGCAGTTTTGATACAGGTTTCGCAAAAAATGTGACCACACTTTGTGGAGGTCTCGTCCTCTGCCTCTCCCATGCAGATAGGACATATTATAAAGGGCTGCGGTGGTGGTTGTCGTGGTGGTGGTGGTGGAGGAGGTGATGGGGGTGGAGGAGGTGGTGGAGTTGGAGGAGGTGGTGAGGGTGGTGGCGGCGGTGGTGGTGGTGGAGGGGATGGCGGTGCAACAGGGTTCGCCTGGAATTTTAGAAAAGAAACAAGTTTAATTAATATCTTCATTTCTTGCCCAAAAGAAAATAGTAGAACTATAACAGTTAGAACATAAAACATAACGTTGATAAAAAAAGATTGAATAATATTTACCATATAACGGTTAGACCCCTCTCCATTGAGAGCGCTTGCCCGACGTCTTTGGGAGATTATCAAAGGTCTCGCTGTCATTTTAGAAATCACATAAGATCAATCGTAACACTAAAAAAAGACATGAAAGTGTTATTGCAAGATTACTTTCAAATGATTCATTGCTTTGAATGGGCAACTTTTATATACCACATATGATTTATTCACTATACATTCTTATCTAAGTTAATGTATGAGTGATTCATTAATTTTGGAAATCGGAACGATTCTATAGATAAGTAATAACAAATATCAGAAGCTTAATTATTAGAGGCAGTAAGGTAACATTTTGTAAGCAGTACATCTCAAAACCAAATTAATAAAGCTACACTTGGAATTGTAAGTAGTCACATATTATTTTCCGTGGTAAATGCAACTATTTTCTTTATATGGGCTAGACTAGGGCTACGTAAGATGGATGGAAGTCCATTTTACGAGTCGTACACGCAACGCACGGAATCGGAAAGTATAACCTATATTTTTCTAAGAAAATATAAACCCCAAGGGGTAAGGGGGAGGTATATGGGAATCATGTATAAGCAAAGCAAATGCACATAATCCGCATATATCCTAATTACATTCTTTTGTATGTCATAATCCATCAACAGAAGACGGTAAACAGTCACGACCACATTACTGATATATTTCAAGATTCAAGGTCATATGTTCCAAATATTATCATTGAAAAACAGAACATAAATACACAGATTCAATACTATAAATAAGCCTTAGCGTGCGTGTTTACCTGACTCCACAAGAGATACTCGACTAGTTCGACCCCTTCTCGGGGTATTCATAAATCGTGAGCTGTTAGCCTGACAAAAGACAAGTGCAAATAAATAATCTAAAACTTAATAAAAAAAATATGTTAACAAAATGCACAAGATTGTCCCTTTAAGTATATAATAAACAATTTACCCGTCGAAAATTTGGAGGTCGCGGTATTATCACAACATCATCGTCATCGACGTTTAAAACCGAAACATTTGGAGGAACAGGGGGCGGAGAATCTGGTGGATCAAGATTTAGGTCAAATAAACTCATGATAAACTCGGGCACATGAACGCCTTGTTGACCACCTACTTAACCACCCTAAGACGGCGTAATAGATGCACCTCCGACAATTTGGTAGGATTCAAATGAAGTATTACCACTTGTATTCGATGGTATACGAGACCCACACTCCCCTGCAACCAAAAATCACAATATAAGAAATTTTTACGATAACAATTTACAGCCTAACAATATAACTTACTAATTACGCATAATTATATAAACTATGAAATCTAGAACTACCGTAAGTTTTCAATGCAAAATTTGAAATCTATGAATCACACAACTAGATTTAAATCTAAAACAACATATTTAATGATTATTACTTCTACTACTTTTCGTTGCATAAAGAAACCCTACATATCAACTAGAGTATAAATTTCCAAACCCGAATGTGCGCAAATGCATACAAGATAAAAACTATATGATCAAACGTAATTCATGATCTACAATCTACAATATAAGATTTAAAAACCTATCTAGCAATAGATCATTCGAGTTAAAAAAAAAACCCTCCCGCTTTTGAAATTTACTCGGGTAAAAGAGAAAACTCATCTCATCATCTTAAAAAACTCTAACTTAAACTAAAAACTATCATTTGATATAAAATTGTCAAAATAAAAATATCATAACTCTTAAAAACTGAAATTTATGAATAACATGATTTAAAACAAACTAATTTGAAGAAAACAAAATGCCCTCTAGGCATATTGCCCATACACATATATAATTCCAGATACTTAAACCTTCACATACCAAAATTCAGATCCAAAAAAATGAGTAAAAAAAAAAAAACTGTAAAACATCTAAAAACTTTCAATTTAAAAAAAAAAATCTTTATATTTAATCTTTTTTTTTTAATATGTTTTGATCAACTAAACAAATCATATGTATAGATTTAACAAAACAATCAAAATTCAGATCCATTCAATTGAGAAAAAAAAAAAAAAAAATCAATTTATAAAACAAAAACTTGAAATTTAATCAAAATGTTTTCGAATATGATTTGATATACAAAACAAATCATATATATAGGTTTAACAAAACAATCAACACTTAATCAGTGTGTTAATTTTGTAAAAGAATTATAAACAATTTTGGGATACAAAAATGTAAAATTCAAGTCACATTAAGGTTCAAAAAGATTAAATAAAACATAAAAAAGCTAACAAAAAAAATTTAAACACACAAAGTCATCGCGAATTAAAGTAAGGTGACAAAAAAAAAAACCATGAACTTAAAATGAAATGAGGAAAAATAAATAAATGGGATATTATACCTAATCAACAACAAAGCTTGAATTATGAGTCAAATGATTATGAAACTGAGAAATGAAGAAACCATATTTCTTACTTCTCAGGGTTTATGTCAAAAAAAGAGAAATGAAGAAGAAAGGGGGTGATATATATAGGGACTAGGGAGTCAATGCATGTAAATGGGTCGGGTCAGTGGATGTCTTTTCAAATAGACTTTTTAAGTTTCATGTGCTTTATGTTTTTTTTACTTGTATACATATATCATGGTTGTTTCTTTTTTGTTTTTTAAAAGGGAATTACCCATCCATTCACTAAAATAATTTTTAGATGAGATTAAACTCATTATTTTTAGATTGTTGGGTCACAATGACTTAGATGGATTAACTTTTATTATTTTAAATGTTAGATGAGAGGGATGATTTCAGTAATAATTTTTTCCATTTTATGTACTCTTACAATATATAATTACTTTCTTTTTTATGTTGAAATAAAAAATATTTGTCTTTTTTCCGATTTGGTCAATCCAAATTTACTTATAAAATCGTTTATTTTATATTATGATTTACCTTATTATTATTTTAAATATCTTAATACATTATTATAATTATAAACAATATACGTATAAACGTAAAATATATTTATTATTATACATGTAACATTATCTTCTCGTAAAAACTTTTAAGAATATATACATAAACATTAAATTCACGATTTAATTTTTGTCTATATTTATCGGTGCTATCACGGATCAATAATTCTAGTGAGTAATATATATATATATATGTAATCATATCTTAATATTTAATTTATCATATAATCCCTTTACATCTACAATATATATTTAATATTTAATATTTAACTTAATATATATGTCACATCCTTGTTTTACATTTTACTTTTAAGAAATTTCTAAAAATTACAAATTACATTAATAAAAGGGTAAATTTAAAAATTAAGATTAAAAAAACAAACTTTTCTTTTTTTCTCTCAATAAAACCTTGTTAAAAAACAAAATCAATAAACAAAGTGAAAAGGTAAAAGACTTGAAACTTTTTAGAGTTTGTAGCATAAAAAAGCTAGAAAAAAGGTTATAAAATATTAAAGAATTGAATAAAACATTGAAAAGTTCGTAAACTTCTAAAAAGTATAAAGAAAAAGAAAAAAATAACTTTTAAGTTTAATAGCTTTGAACATTTAAAACATGATTTTAGGTAGCTCAAAAATTTAGTTAATATTGCATTAAAAGCACTTAAAATATCCAGGTTTAAAAAAGATTACTCAAATATTATATTGTTCTATAATTGTAAAACAATTTATTAAACAATTTTGTATATTTTAATAATATTTAAAGCTAAAAATAATTTACTGCTGAAGAATTAAATGTTTTGAGTTCATTACATGTTCATTTCGGTCGTCAATTCTTAGTTTAAACATTTTATCTTTAGGTTATATTTTTTTTCTTTTCAAGTATTTAGTTTAAGCATGATGAAAGTTTTTTTTTTATTATTTGGGTTAGGTGTTTAATTTGTTCAGATTAATTGTTGAGATTAGCCCCACTACAAATGTACGGATAAATCCACTACTAGTTAATTTGCATCATATTTAGTTAGTTTTAGAAATAAAAAAAATCATGTAACAAACTTTGAGTTTGTTAACCCAATTTTTTTTTTATTATTTCTATATATTCTATTTGAGTTTTTCTTTCTCTTTTAACTTGAATTATATAAAAAATGTTATTATATCTATATTTTATATTTGCCTTTTTGAGACAGAAATAGTAATAAATATGAATTAATAATCATTGATTTAACTTTTACTTAAATAGCATTATTGACATTAAATAATAAACTTTAGATTATGTCCATATACATTTTTAAAACTTTATAGACATATTCAAAAGTGATGAGATTTCAAGCTCATGTATACTTTAAGTGATTGCTGACTGAAAGTTTATTATAATAAAATTGAAATATTATTGTTATTATATAAATGGACAATATATCTAAAATTTGTTAAATATATACATTTTGTCATTAAATAATTAACAATAATATTAAAAATAAGTTATATACAGACAAATTTATATAATATAAAATTAATAATGTAATACATATACTATTTATTGAATATGGTTGTAATATTATAATAATAGAATATTATATTTTATTATTATATAATATTATATTATATTATTATATAATATTATATAATCTCAAAATGTATATTAATATTACATTTAATGTTAAAATAAATACATTTAAAGCTCAACAATCATTTATTGGGATATAAATATTTCTTTTTATGTGCCAACAAATTAAGAAAGTATAATATTTGACTTTGAGATTGAAATTTGTAAGTTTTGAGGCTTTTTATAATTTATAATGTGAAATTTCTAGAACGGGTTTATATGGTACATAATTACTATATTGACTTACACAATTGATTGTGTTAATACGATTTATTTATAAAGGAAATATCTTATTTCTACCTATTATATTATACTACAAACTTTAATAAGCGATAAGTAGGGTTCGCACCTAAAGGATGCGAGATAAAAGTTATAATGTTTAAATCCTTGAAAACAAGTAATTATCGTAACAAAAGGGGGGTTTTGATTTGAGTTAATTAAACTAATCGCGAGAATATTAAACTAAAGTAAACAATAATAGGAAAACGATTCGGTTCCACTTTCGACTTTTACAATTACGTCACTTAATCATGAAATGATGTTTCAAACAAAGCGTTTAGTCTATATTCATTCAAGTTTACATAAAAAGACGTTAACAAGCTTAAACATACTTTGTTTACCAATTTGTGTATATACCGAAACAAGCTCTTTAATATAAACCTAATTTCCTAATTCAAGTCTAAACAAGCTCTTTGTGACAACCGTCATTTTTTCCATCTCTAGTTAGTCTAGTATGCATGTAGTTAATTACAGATACTTACTTAAACTTTTAAATGTTGCCTATTACCATGTTGATGTGTGTTTATGACATGTATCTTGTGTGTGAAATTGTGTTATGTTATAGGTGCACAAGTAGGTAATCCCCGATAGATGAGCTCCTAAATGATTTAACAAACAAATCCCGTGTTTACATGTCCTAATCATTTTCGAACTTTGTGAACTTTAGTAAAGAATGGAGAACTACCGTTTTTAAATTTAAATTAAATAATAGTCCCGAGTTACGTCTATCATATGGTCTCCGCTTCCGGGAATCGTTCGCTACTTGTACGCGAAAACAACAGTGTGTGTGAGTGTCACCACTGCGCCGCAGTGGGAACATACTGCGAGGCAACGTGGAGCAGTTCATCTCATCCCGTTTTCGTTTGGGTGTTGAGTCCGAGTCTTGGCCATGGTCTTAGCCATGATCTTTCAGTGAACGACCCCCCATCCTAACACCTTATTTTCTAACCCTAAACCTAAGTCTACCTCCTTATAACTAAACCCTAATTTCCTTTTGTTTCTTCTTCTTGCAGTCGCCCCTACATCACCATTTATGCATCATTTTCAGCTTTGGAGTCTACCATTTTCTCATCCTTATCAATCCTCAAGTGAAAGCTTTATTATTCTTCAAGGTAGTAGTGTTCTTGATTTGTTTTTCCTCTCTATTTTGTTCTAGCCGATCCATCATCATCAAGTGTTCTAATCTTGTGTTTTTGTTTGTTTGATCTTGTTTTGGGTAAACTATGGCTCGAATTCAGCAACCCCTTTGCTGCCCTCTTCGTGTTCTCAAGCACCCATATGCGTAATCTAGAGTGCAAGATCAATCTGCAATTCGTTGCATTCAATCCAAGGGTATAAAACCCTAATTTCACTTCCATTTCTTAATCGTTTATTTGTAATCTTATTGTGTTGTGTGATTTGGTGAAATCTGATCTTGATTCATTATTAGACTAAATTCACATGACATAAATCATATCTGCAAGTTTCGTGATCATTAACGTCTTAAAAAAAAACCCGAATACAAAGTCTGTACGTATGTATATGTTGATAACTTGCTGATCTGAAATTTTACTATGTGTTGCACGTTTAATAACTCTTCTATAACGCAGTATTTTTACAAGATTCCAAAACCAAAATTGTATCTCTCAGAGTCTAGTTGTCGGAAACGAAAGGTTCATCGTCCAGTTCTTCGTCAAACTCTCTGAACATGTAAATTAGTGAACGTGGCTCAGATCTGAAATTTAAAACATTTATCTTAGGCTAAGTCTTGAGGTTGTGTATCAACCTAGCAAACTATAATATAAGTTAAAATGAATTGTTTACACTTGTAATCAGGTTTTAATCATGTAAATGTTTCATACTTGTTTAGTGTTCCGTTGGTCATGTTGTAAACGTTTATAAAACTTAAATCTATAAAGTTACTGTCTTGGACATATTATATAACTTGTTTTGTTCGTACCATATATCCGTGATAACTTACTCAAATTAAGCAAATCCTGATTCCTCGATGTAGCTCTCTGACTCTACTTTTTGAATATATAAGATTCACCATCCAACTCCTTTTCAAACTCGAGATATGTCTGTTTTAGTATCAGGGGGTACTTGCTGAGTTTTTAACCTTCGTGTCTAAATCTAACGATTAATACCTCGGGTGCAAGTTAAATAAAATGGTTATTTGGAAATCTTAAAACATACATTAAACGGGACTAAAACTTGAAACATAATTGCTACGTAACTTACTTATACGGATTTTAGGGAAGCTCATTATCTAGTCGGGAGACTTAGTTTGTGACCTACATACACACATATTCACACTACTTGAGTAGTGTATATTTTGCTATACTTACGAGGTGAATTTGTTGCCCCACTTTATACTGTTTTACTTGCTTTAAACAAATCGAGGGAAAGTAAAGCTCAACCAAAACCATTTTTGAGATATTAGATATTATTTTCAAACTTGCTATAAATAGATATTCCTTTTATAGAAACTTATTATTTATGAGAACCTTCCGTTTTCGGAAACTTACTACTTTTGGAAACTTACTATAAATAGATATTCCTATTTATAGAAACTTTCTATTTTTAGAAACTTTTCATTTACAGAAACTCACTACATTTGGAAATTATAAAATGTGTAACATAAACCTAATGGATACTTTTCAAAACTTATATGAGATGTTGGTTGTGATGATTACTTACCAGTATACATTTCCTACTGGTAAACCCTAATCAATATACCTTTCCTACTAACGTATCGGTATACCTTTCCTACTGATACTACTTACTCAATAGTATACCTTTCCTACTAATGATGCGTGCTTACAGTAGCGTGGCTACTACGGATGTTACTAGTCAGTATACATTTCCAACTGACATTACTTGATTACTAGATACCTTTCCTACTAGTGCTACTACTTACGATGGATAGTTGTAGATGATTGTTTCTTACTACTTACATGCATTAGTTACACATTCTTTCACTACAGTTGTGTTGAGGTGTTTACTTACTATTACATTTTTCTACGTACTTAATGAACTCGCTCAACTTTATGTAGATTTTTCGAACTTTATTTTCAGGTAATGAGCAGACATAGGACGAGACTGAGCTCGGGCCTTAGAAGACTTTTAGTTTGCATTGCATTAGTCTTCTATATTGTTTCGTTAATTTGGATTATTTCGGGCTTGTATGCCAATTGAAATCAAAAGTTATAAAAAAAGAATAGGAAAAACAACAAAAAAGAAGTAATTTAAACACGTAAGCCAGCTACTGTAAACAATCTAACTATGTGTTTTACTATTCATCGTGTCTCATCAAAGTTTGTAATTTTTAGATTAGGTAACAACATTTATTTTCAATTAAAGATGTCACAAATTAAAACCAATTATATATTATCTTTAATATATAATAAAAGAGGAGTCTTAAATGTCACATGACGAAGTAAGGTCCATTGGATAAGTTCACTTCTTTAATGTCAGTCGTTAGATCAGATTGATGATGTCATCAAATATTATTTTCATTTAACACTCTCTTACAATACATAATTACATTATCTCTTTTCATTCAATCTTCACTAAAATAAAAAACATAATTCTAATATATTTATAGAATCGTTCAATTTCGACTGTGATTTACGTTATTATTATTCTAAAATCTCCTAATACAAAACATCAAAACATGAAATGTATATATGTTATTATAACTTTAAACATCAGTATAACATTATTTTCTCATAATAACTTAAAATCTACATAAACATAAAATTTACGATTTAATTTTTATTTTTTTCGGGTTATTACGGAACAATAATCTAGTTTATTATATAAAACTTACATTTAGAAACTTAGATTATGCTATATTTATGTTGGATGAATAATGAACCAAGTAATCCGGCTATTTCTAGTTGATAGCTTGCGTGCTTAACTCTTTTTTTTTTATATATATTATCTTGGGTTTTACTTTTGAGCTACTTTTTATTTGAATTTTTTTTTTCTTTTCTTTTCTTATTTGTTACTTTATTAGATTAGATGAATAACTCTTTACCTTGATTAATTATTGATTTTTAGTTTAAGTCTCTTTTTTTTAGATTACGTTTTTATTTTTAAATATTTAGTTTTATCTTTTTCTTTGTTATACTATTAAATAAAGTAGTTTTATTTTCATTTTAACTATTTGTTTATTTGAGGTTTTAGATTTTTTCTTTTGGGTTATATTATTAAATAAAGTTATTACGTCTTTATTAGTGTTTTGTATTACACAATCAATTATATAAAGTCTATTCATTTCTTTTTTACATCCTACAACTAAATATATAATGGCTAAATTTTTGTTCAGTCACAACGTACGATGCAGAAAGAAAATCGTTTAATACATGAATTGATCTATATACCATAAGGCATATAAAGCCCCATGGCCCAAATTAATTAAATCTCAAATTAATCTATTTAGTGGTGTTTGTTTGGGCTTATATAAAGAGCTTATGACTTATTAAATTTTTGGCTTAGGTTTAATAAGCCCGGATTTTATGTAGAAACAATGATGTTCTCCCTGAACTATACTGTCGACAAGGCAAGCATAATTATTTGATTATGTCATTTGATATTACAACCGAAGAATTTACAAAAATAGTTCTCCCTGATTGTTTATCTAAGCCAAGCATTAGTTTGTCTATATTTAAGCCAAGGGATTCTCTAGTTATTCGTGAACATGATCTGCAAGGTTCTCATGTATGGTCCGTATGGATAATGGATAATGGATAATGGTGTTGAAAAATCGTTCAGAAAGCTATTCACGAATAATCCACAAAATGGATCAATAGAGAGGGTACTTGGATTCAGGTCTGTGGTGAACGTATAATCGGTGTGCAAGATGATACCGATGACTCTTATAATTCTTATTACGAGGGTGCATTTTTTTGTTTATCAATTCCAGTCCAAAGACACCGATAGTATTTAAATTTCTGGATATGTAAATTCGTTCTTTGTGAATTCCCTCACGAAAACCCTACTTTTGCTTGATCACTAAGATTGCACACGGTGGAGCTAAGAACTTATAACTTTTGGAGCAGAAAAACAAGGTATGAAGATGAAGTGCAATTTTTTAGATTCATTCTTGACTTAGCAGAGATCATTGTTTCTACGTTTATTATGATGAATATTACATTTATTTGTAATCTACCCTCTTTAGTATTTCTGTTACTTTAGTTTCTAAATACAAGATGACCTGATCTATGTTATTTCTTTTAAAGTCCCCTGTTTGCATGTTGGTTTTTGGTCCTAGTGCTTTGTAGGGGTGTCAATCGGGTTAGTGGGTTCGAGTTGGCGGGTTGAAAATATACGACTCGAACTTAACCCATTATGAAATCAAGTCGGAATTCTTATTTTTAACCCAAAACCTTTCAACCCGAACCCGACCTATTTAACCTGATTAATAAATTGGTCAATTAGGTTGACGTATTAACATGTCGTTTTCCAGTCAACGTATTTCAACTTGACCCATTTAAAAATATGAATTTTGTAAAAGAAATAATATTATTACATCTAGAAGAAAAAACCCCTATACAAATGGTAACAAAATTAAAAAACCACCACATATAGTTCGAATCAAAAACAAAGCAACGGAACTCAAGGAGGTTATTCTTGTGAGACTAATTATTATTATTATTATTTATTATATATAGGAGGTTATTATAAATTAATACTTAAAGTAAAATAAGTAAAAAGATATAAAAAATAATTTATTATATGTGTAATTTTGTATTATGTTTATTTATTCAATTATAACAAACTTTAAAAAAACAACTTTTGATATTAATCAAAATATATGTCGTTTATGAGTTATGTATAAAATTCATTGTTTTTGTATAGTAAATATTCAAATTTGATACACAACGATAAAACTACCCATTTTTTATGTACAACAAAACTTCGTTTTTTAAAGTTTGAGATATGGTTAAAATGAACAATAATCCAAAATATCTAACGTTATAAATTAGTTTTTAATTTTTTTTTACTTATTTTACCTTATTTTTTGTTTACAAGAACCAACCTATATATATATATATATATATATATATATATATATATATATATATATATATATATATATATATATAGAGTTGGTTTCAAATGAGAACCATACAAATAATTAGAAACCATTAGGAACCAATATTCACCAGTGTATATATATGATATTCACCAATGTATATAAACTGGTGAATATCATATTAAATATACACTGGTGAATATCATATTAAATATACACTGGTGAATATCATATATATATATATACACTGGTGAATATCATATGTATATACGCTGGTGAATATTGGTTCCTAATGGTTCTCAAATATTTAGTGGTTCCTATTTGAACCCACCTCTATATATATATATATATATATATATATATATATATATATATATATATATATATATATATATATATATATATATATATATATATATATATATATATATATATATATATATATATATATATATATATAATTAATAAAAATTATTTAAATCTTTTTGGGTTGAGAGGTTAACCCACTTTCCTAAATGACTAACTCAAACCTAACATAAAAACTATCGGGTTGTCGGTTGTTAGGTTGGCAAGTCAAGATTATAAAACCTAACCTCTTTATTTTTGTGTCGATTTCAGGTCATGTCAAGTATTGACACCCCTACAACTTTGTTTAGTTTAGAGTAGGGGTGACCAAAAAAACTGAGAACCGACCGAGTTTGGACCGGAACCGAGACTGAACCGGTTATGGTGGTCCGATTCTCAGTTCTCAAAAATATGCAAAAAAAAATCCGGTCCGGTCCGTGCCTAAATTGGCGTCCACTCGTTTGGATTTTGTATAGATCTGGACTTTGCTTATTTTGATATTAAATTATATTATGGCAACAATTTACGTCTTTGTTTTTACTATTCGTATTTGGTTTCGTTTTAGTTTTTTTACTATGCCTATTACGTATTTACGTTTATGATTTGTAATTCGATACAATTATTTTTTGTGTTGCTTATTGGTTCGGTTGATATTATGATTATGACACCTATCGTTTAACCTACTTTTTTCTTAATCTTTACATGACCTTTTTTTATTTCTTAAATTGGATAACCTTTTCTATTACTATGTTGTGTATTGTGTGGAGTATTAAAACCGAAATGAACCGAAAAAACAAAGAACCGACTAAGAACCGGACCGGAAATGACCCGGAAAAAGCGGTCCGGTCCTCGGTCCACCGTTTCTTCATTTTTTTGTCTCGGTCCGGTCCAGTTTTCTACCGATTCGGTCCGGTCCGTGCCTTTTGAACACCCCTAGTTTAGAGTGATAAAAGTCCGAAAAATTTGAGCACACTTCATGATGACTGAAGAATATGATATAATTGTTGAATTTTTGAGCGAGACATATGTTAATTAAAAGTCTGCAATTTGCGATGGTTCTGGGAAGTTGCTCTGATGGATTGCTTATATGTTGTTGGCCAAAATAGAACTTAAAAAAACAATAAGTAGAACAAACATACCATGCACGGCTTATAAGTAAAGTACTCGATCTATATTAAGATGTCAACAACTAGAGTTTTCATATAGTTCTGTGATCTAAATCAAAACAGCAACTGTGACATTAAAAAGAACGAAAGACAGAAATGGACTCAAAAATCCTTTAGTTCGGCCACCCTCCCCCCAAAGGGTCTACTCCTTATCGGGCCGCTTGATTGACCTGTAGTTGACTTTTCTACGACACAATGGACATATTTCCTTGATACAAATTGCTGTTCTTATGCAATAGTTGCAGAAACTGTGACCACACTTTGTGGTCGTCTTATCTTCAAATGGCCCCATGCAAATTCGACACAGCAGAGCAGGCGGTGATGGAGGTACTAGAGGAGGTAGCGGAGGTACCACATGCTCCGACTGCAAGTTTGAAAGAAAAGAAAAAAAAAAACAATTTTAATTAAATGATCATTGTTCGCGAAAGAAAAATAAATTAACATGTTAAAGTAAAAGGCTTGCATCATATACCATTACCATAGTACCCGGCGCATCCACAACGGGTTGCTCCAAGTGATCTCTCTTTCGTTTGCTGCGTTGATTTTTGGGAGGCATTTTCAGTTCAACTTTGCAAATCACACAAGGTTAGTATTAGATGACAATACATATTTATAGCTAAAAAATTATTAATTGAGGAAAAAATAAATATTTTTAAAATAAATATTCTTGTCCATATCTCAACAAACTAATAATTTTTATTATTATGTGAATATTGTGTTAAATTTATAGGCTTTTGACTCTATATGTTTTAGTCATAATTTTTGTTCATAATGTAAACTTTTAAAGTAAACATTTTTTTATATAATCAGTTACAAAGTTAACTTTTCATGACTTTTATATGTTTTTAAAAATGATTTTAAATAAAACTTTTATATTTAATACTGGAGTTTCACTAACAAAAGTTGTGGTTAATATACTATTTCATGCATCTTGTATACAACCTTTGAGTTTTAGGAAAATAGTTTATTACAATGTTTAGGGGTGATTGTTTGAGCTTATATAAGGAGCTTATGGCTTATTGATATTTCGGCTTATGTTTCATAATTCCGGATTTTTCGGCTTATGAAATCGTTTATGAGTTTATTGTTGTTTATTATGACGTAGCCCATAATTAGTTACGTAAGCCGGAAAAATTCGGACTTATGAAACATAAGCCGAAATGACAATAAGTCATAAGCCGCTTATATAAGCCCAAACAAACAACCCCATTAAAGCAGTTTGGGTGCGATACTTTTATTATCAAAACTATTAATAATGATTTATTTTTATTACATATGAGAATAAAATTAATATTATATGTCCATTTATTATTAAGAAGTAACAAAACATTTATTTTTTGTTTATATGCATTTATTAATTTATTATTTATAATAATCATTATAGTATTATATAGTTATTTCATTTGGATTATTGAGTGATTTTCTATAAGAGTCTTCATAATTTCAACTACTTGAAGGTAATTAAATAGGCGTGACAAAGAAAAAAAAAACAAGATATGTTACATGTGAAATGTGATTGTGGTCTAACCAAAACATGTTTTAACATCATAAAATTAGTAAACATAATATTATATAAAATAAAAACACTTTTTGTTATCTACTCGTGTTTTTACAAGTTTAATTTGTTTTCAACCGAATAAAAACACCTTTCTTTTTGTAACTAATTTTCTTGGAAAAGAATATTGATTATGCAGAAAATTTTAAGGAAAAAACAAACTTTGTTTAAATAAGTTCATGAATCATGAGTTAAAAGTATCTTCACCAATCTAACATTAAATAAAGTTAAAGCTGAAATGCATGACTATAATTTAATTATTATTCAATTTTCAATAATAACAAACTGAGATTGTAATATCATGTGATGCAACAAACATCTTAGTATTATCACTTATAACAAACTTGACCCAATTGTTATTATATGTAATTAATTTCTTTTTATTAAAAAACTATAAACTTTCATTTCGCTAAACATTATATGTAGAAGTTAACTTGAAATCTCGTTAAGTATTGAACTATAATATTTTTGTGAATTTTTTAATTGTAACATGGCATACATTTGATATGACCTATGTAAATCGTCTTATTTTGTCACTTTTTTTACATTTTAGCTCTATAATTGTTTATATAAAAAAATATTTTTGTCGATAAAGATTAATCAAATATGAAAAAATTATTGATTTTCTTTTTAAATCCAATACAAATGATGATATCTATAATATATGTAACATCTAACTATTAAAAAAAGATCTCAAATAAGTTTAATCTAAAAAACTAATGAGATTTCAAGTTAATTTTTAATATATTGACAATGAAGCTAAACTTTATTTTTTTTATGGTAAAAAAGAAAGTTTGTTACATACAATGATAATTTGGTCAAAGTTCGTTGTATTTTCATATTATTTCCCTATTTCTATTCCGTATTTTTATTTCAATTCAGTGTTTTAATAAAAGGAAATATTAATCCATTTTTTGATTAATTAGTATTGATTTTTTATTTATTGTCCTATCTAATATATTTTGGGTGTTTTATGCTCTTCAAAAGATAAACACTGAACTGAATTTTGTTATTCAACGGTTAATTAGTTATTTTAATGCTATTAATTTTATTGAACTTATAATTGTCTATAGACAATAATTTAATAACATAAATATTATTAACTTTTTATTTTTCAATATCTAATTGTTTAACTTTTTAAATCCTATGCAAATAGGACATATTATAAAGGTTTGTGGTAGTGGTGGTGGTGGTTGGGGTGATGGTGGTGATGGGAGTGGGGATGGTGGTGCAATAGGGTTTCCCCGGAAACTTTAGAAAGAAACAAGTTTAATTAATATGTTCATTTCTTGCCTAAAAGAAAATAGTAGAGCTATTAAAGTTAGGGAAAATTGTACGAAAATGTAACGAAATTTGAAAAAACTGTCAGTGTATATAATCAACTTTGTTTTTTATAAAAAAAAAAAACCATAACTTAAATTTCGTTAACATTATATGTAAAACTTAACTTGAAATCACGTTAGTTTTTTATATTTGAATCATTGCAATTTTTTCATAGTTAAGTGTAACATACATTATAAATACCATCATTTAAAAGAAAAAAATTTAACGATTATTTCATATTTAATTAATTTTCAGTGACAATTTTTTTCCGATATCCTCAATTATTGTGTCCAGACGTCAAAAAATAGCAAAATAAAATGATATCACATAAGTTATATCTCATATATGACGTGTATCTACGGAAAAAATTCACAAAAATATTATATTTTAATAATTAACGAGACTTTAAGTTAACTTTTACGTACAATATATTAACGAAATGAAAGTTTATTGTTTTTTTTTTTAAACAAAGTTTGTTATATACAGTGACAATTTGATCAAAGTTCTTTATATTTTTTTCAAATTCTCCCTAACATTTAAAACATGAAACATATAAAACGTTGATAAATAGGATTCAATAATATTTACCGTGAAACGGTAAGATCCCTCTCCATTGAAGAGCTTGACCGGCGTCTTTGGTGGAGCGTAAGAGGCCCTGCTATCATTTCAGAAATCACATAAGATCAATCGTAACGTTAATAAAAGATATGAAAGTGTAATTGCAAGATTATCTTTCAAATGATTCATTGCTTTGATTGGGCAACTTTATATACCATATATGATTTATTCACTAAACATTCTTATCTAAGTTAATGTATGTGTAATTCATTAATTAGGAAGTCGAAATGATTCTATAGGTAAGTATTAACAAATATCAAAAGCATAACTATTAACAGCAGTCGATAATGGAGTATTAAACAGTTTAAGAGCTTAAAGGTCACATTCTATAAGCAGCATCTCAACAAGAATGATATAAAGAAATATTGATTGTATTGATAGTTTGTTATGATTACAATGCAGCCTACAGCCCCTATTTATACAAGTAATTCTTATGATCTAATTGAGGAAATAATTTCCTTGGTCTTTGATTAGTCTGAAACAGCTCATTTCTTGGTCCCTAATTTTCGTGATTGGTTTTGGTCTTTAATTCATTGATTTGAGTATTCAGGGAAATGATGACATTGTTCTGATCCTGAACTTCTTTCCATTCTAACACTCCCCCTCAAGTTGAATGGTGGGGTCTCCGAAATTCAACTTGCCCAGACAGTCTTGCATTATTCCCGTTCTCACAGCTTTTGTCAAGATATCAGCTAGTTGATCTTCAGTCCTAACGAATGGCAGTTCAATTATTCCAGCTTCGAGTTTTTCTTTGATGAAATGTCTGTCGATTTCAACATGTTTTGTTCTGTCATGTTGTACAGGATTCTCAGAAATTTGAATTGCCGCTTTATTATCACAGAAGACTTGAGTTGCCCTTTTTGGGTGGAATCCTACTTCTGTTAGCAGTTTGCGTATCCATAAAACTTCAGCAAGTCCTCTGGATATCCCTCTAAACTCAGCTTCAGCACTTGATAAGGACACTACTTTCTGCTTCTTACTTCTCCATGTAACTAGGTTTCCTCCTACCAAAGAGAAGTATCCTGACGTTGATCTTCTATTTTCTTTATCTCCTGCCCAGTCAGCGTCTGTGTATACTTGAATATCCAGGTGTCCATTTGATTTAAACAGGACTCCGTGTCCTGGAGTTCCTTTGAGGTATTCGATGATTCTTACAACTGCATCCATGTGAGCCTTTTGAGGTTGATGCATGAATCGACTCACAACTCCCACAGCGTATGCTATGTCTGGACGAGTGTGGGAGAGATATATCAACTTGCCGACCATTCGCTGGTATCGAACTTTGTCTGCCAATTCTGCTTTAGGTTCCATGTACAACTTCTGATTTGCGATCATCGGTGTCTCAGCTGGTTTGCAATCGAGCATCCCTGTTTCTGCAAGTAGATCCAAAATGTATTTTTTCTGGCAAATAAAAATACCATGTTGTGACCTCAGGACTTCAATGCCGAGAAAGTATTTCAATCTTCCCAAGTCTTTCATTTCAAATTCTGTAAATAATCCTTCCTTTAGCTTCTTTATTTCCTGTTCGTCATTTCCCGTGATAATCATGTCATCGACATAGATTATGAGACATGTTACATATTCCTGTCTATGTTTCAAAAACAAGGTATGATCTGAGTTGCTTTGTTTGAACCCGTATTTCTTCATTGCTATGGTGAACCTTCCAAACCATGCCCTGGGGGATTGCTTCAATCCGTAAAGTGATTTCTTCAACCGACAGACTTCTCTGGTTTTGAAATCACCTGAGAATCCAGGAGGAGCTTCCATATACACCTCTTCCTCCAAATCTCCATGTAGAAACGCATTCTTTACATCGAACTGATGAAGGGGCCATCCTTGATTTGACGCTATGGTGAATAGGACCCTGATTGTATCAATTTTAGCAACTGGAGCGAACGTCTCTGAGTAATCAATTCCATACGTCTGAGTGTACCCTTTAGCAACTAACCGGGCCTTGTATCTATCGATTGTCCCGTCGGGTTTGTATTTTATTGTGAAGATCCAACGGCATTTTACAGGTTTCTTTCTATCTGGAAGGGTACATTTTTCCCATGTTCTATTTTTTTTCAAAGCATCCATTTCTTCATGCATAGCTTTTTTCCAGTTTTCTGACTTTAGAGCTTCTTCTAGGTTTGAGGGAATCTTTTCTGAGTAGAGGCCGGCACTGAAGGCTTTTGCTTCTGTGGTCAGGCATCCATTGGCTATATTGGCCATAGGGTACCTAGACCCTCTAGAAAACTTTTCTGGAGAATACCGCTTTGCCGGAACTCCTCTATTTGCTCTTACTGGAAGGGAGTATTTTGCCGATACTTCTTCCAGAACAGGTTCTTCTGATACTTCTTCCAGAACAGGTTCTTCTGATACTTCTTCCAGAACAGGTTCTTCTTGATCTATTGGTCCTTGATTCTCAGTTTCTTCGGACTCTTGTGATTCTGGTACTGTAGCTTCAACCATTTCATGAGAAGAGTTAATAGTTTGAGAGTTATTGGGTTCAGAATTGTTTACCTCAGATATCAGATGGGGAAGGACATCTTGGGTGGCACTGGTATTGTTGACTCCAAGTGATGTGGTACTGTGATTCGAACATGTTTCTTCATCATTCGTCAACCAACTCAGTGAGTCATGTGATGATTCCTCCCCCTGACCACTGTGTTGGGAGGAGTAGAAGTACTTGGTTTCCAGAAAATCACAGTTCATGGTGGTGATCATGCGTCGTGTTTTTGGGTTGTAGCACCTGTACCCCTTTTGATTTACTCCATATCCAACAAACACACATTTTTCTGAACAAGGGTCGAGTTTGTCCCGATAGGATTTGGGTATATGAACAAAGACGGTGCACCCAAATATTTTTGGTTCAAGTGTGAGAGTTGGGGGAATTTCAGTGAACTTTTCCAGAGTGTTTAGAGGGGTGTTCATGTCAAGGATTTTGGTCGGGAGCCGGTTTAGGAGGTAGGTTGAGGTGGCTAGTGCTTCTGGCCAAAACATTTTTGGAACATGTGATTCAATCATGAGGGCCCTAGTGATTTCGAGGAGTATACGATTTTTTCGTTCCGCGACTCCATTTTGTTCAGGAGTATGAGGACACGTGGTTTGATGAACTATCCCTCTTGATTTGAAAAATGATTTCATTTGTGAATTTACATATTCTCCCCCATTATCAGATCGAACGATTTGAATAGATTTTTTGAATTGAGTTTGAACCATAACATAAAATGAAGTAAATTTATCAAATACCTCATTTTTATTTTTCAAAAAATAAATCCATGTCATCCTTGTACAATCATCAACAAATATCACATAAAATCGAAAATTTTGTCCCCCAATAACTGGAGCAGGACCCCAAACATCAGAATGGATTAATGAGAAGGGTGTGTCAACACGAGTATTATTGTGTCTAAAGGTCTGTCTGTGACTTTTGGCTAAAATGCAAGTTTCACAAGAAATGGGTTTATTTAAAGGGAAAAATTCAGGAAATAAAGTATGTAGATAGCTAACAGATGGGTGCCCCAACCTTCTATGCCACAGCCAAGCTTTTCTTTCAGTCGTTCCATGAGCTAACATCACAGTACCACTTTGAGTCACTTCATCTACATAGTACAGACCACGTTTCTCAGTGCCACGCCCAATGATCCTCCCCGTCTTGATATCCTGTAAAAGACAAAAAGTCGGATGCATGAGGGCAGAACAATTCAACTCTTTCGTGACATGACTAATTGATAACAACTTGTGGGATAGAGAGGGAACATATAAACAGTTATGAAGTTTGATATCCGGGTTAATTCGGATAGTCCCTCCATTTTTTACACCCATTTTTTCTCCATTTGCGGTTTCGATGTGAGTTTTCTCGGGTTTGGATAACTTAATGAAGTCAGAGGCTTCATAAGTCATCGTGTCAGTAGCCCCGCAATCAAATATCCATTTATCATTAAACCCTTTAAAATTTTGTTGGGTTATAAGGGCTAATCCATTTTTGGCTGCCTTTGGTTTAAAATTTGTCCCATCCATACGTAAGTTAAAACCAATATTTAAAAAAGGAAACTTATGAGAGAGAGAGAGATTGGATGGTGGCTGCCTTTCTCTCCCTCTGTTACCTTTGATGGAAAAATATCCTTCTTCTCCGGCGAGTCCTTCTTCTCCGGCCGTCGCCGCCGTTGCAACCCCTCCAAAACCTTTGCTCGGCTGGCTGGTGGTAGGGGGTTTTTTCTCCTCTGTTCCTGACTTGATGTTTTTCGCACCCTTTTTGTGGCCATCGGTCCACCACTCCGGATACCCAACAATCCGAAAACACTGATCTTTGGTGTGCCTAGACATCCCGCATTCTTCACATTTAAGGTGAGATTTGTCTTCTTTGATAAAGGGCTTCTTTTCTTCATGTCGGCGGTACCCGCGGCTTGCTAACCCGATGCCTTCTTTTTCCCCGGATCCGGCAACAAGTCCGGCGGCTATTCCCGGATTTCCAGGATTAGTTGTTCCCAGAATATTCTGGTGAGCGGCTTCCTTGCGAACCGTGGCGTACGCCGTTTCTGCGGAGGGAAGTGTTTCGAGCCGGAGGATTTCTCTCTTGATCGGATCAAACTGTCGGTTCAACCCATGAAGGAATTGGAAGAGTTTCTGCTCGGATCGTACTTTCGAGTATGTTTTAATATCTTCGGTACACGTCATTGGGTTGGGATCGATTCTTTCGATTTCTCCCCACACGCCTTGAAGTGCAATCCAGAATTCTTCAAGGGTTTTTTCCTCTTGTTTGAGTTCGTTCGCTTTGACATGTAGATTGAACACTTGTAGTTTGTCTTTTCCACTACTGTACGTGGTGGTAAGAGCATCCCACAGTGTTTTTGCGGTTGGGTATTCGGTGAGGTTTCCGGCGATAGTGGGTTCGATGTTTTGGATTAGCCAGGAGAATACAATTAAGTCCTCCTGTTCCCATGTTTCGTAAGATTCATGGGTTGGCTCAGGAGGGTCTTTTGTAAGATGTGAAAGAAGTGCCTTTGATTTTCCCCCAATAGCAACTCGAATCATTCGAGTCCATAACGGGTAATTCTGGTTGTTTAATTTGAGATTTATGTGTAGATTATCTGAAAGTTTTGGTGTTTGTGTTTGTTGGTGGGTAATGTTGGTTTTTAACAGGTTTGCTAATTGCAATGCGAGATCAGGACCGGAGCCGCCGTCTCCTGACATGGTGGCTGCGGTTTTGTTGTCGGAAGGTGGGTTTTTACTGGGTAAATGATGAGATCGGTACCGATGGCTCTGATACCATCTCAACAAGAATGATATAAAGAAATATTGATTGTATTGATAGTTTGTTATGATTACAATGCAGCCTACAGCCCCTATTTATACAAGTAATTCTTATGATCTAATTGAGGAAATAATTTCCTTGGTCTTTGATTAGTCTGAAACAGCTCATTTCTTGGTCCCTAATTTTCGTGATTGGTTTTGGTCTTTAATTCATTGATTTGAGTATTCAGGGAAATGATGACATTGTTCTGATCCTGAACTTCTTTCCATTCTAACACAGCACATCTCAAAACCAAATTAATAAAGCAACACTTGGAATTGAAAGTAATCCCATATTATTTTCCGCGACAAACGCAACTCTTTTCTTCATATTGGCAAGACTAGGGCTAGGTAAGATGGTTGGAAGTCTATTTTCCGTGCCGTACACACAATGTACAGAATCGGAAAGTATAACCCATTTTTTTCTAACAAAGTATAAACCCTAAGGGAGAATATGGGAATCATGTATAAGTAAAACAAGTACATAAAATCCGCATATATCCTAATTATGTTCTTTTGTGTGTCATAATCCATCAACATAAGACAGTAAATAGTCGTGACCACATTACTGATATATTTCTAGATTCAAGGTCGTATGTTCCAAAATATTATCATTGAAGAACAGAACATAAATATACACAGATTCAATACTACAAAGTGGGCGTGTTTACCTGACTCCGCATTAGTTACGCGAGTCCTTCTCGTAGTTCCTTGTGAGCTGCTAGCCTGACAAAAGACAAGTGCAAATAAATAATCTAAACACCTAATAAAAAAAACAAATATGTTAGCAAAATGCAAGGCATTGTCCCTTTAGGTATATAATAAACAATTTACCCGTTGAAAAAATTGGAGGTGACGGTATTATCAAAACATCGTCATTGTCATCATCAACGTTAAAAACCAAAATATTTCGAGGAACAGGGGAAGGACAATCCGGTGGATCAAGATAAAGGTCAAGTAAATTCATGATCAACTCGGGCACGTGAATGCCTTGTTGACCACCTACTTAACCACCCTAAGACGGCGCAGGTGCACCTCCGACAAGTTGGTAGGATTCACATGAAGTATTACCACTTGTATTCAATGGTATACGAAACACTCACTCCCCTGCAACCAAAAATCTCAAAGTAAGTAATATTTCGATGATAATTTACAGCCTAACAACATAACTTACTACTTACGCATAATTACATAAAACTATAAAATCTAGAACTACCGTTTGTGGGCAACGCACGTTTGAAATCTACTAATCACACAACTAGATATAAATCTAAAACAACATAAATGTAACGATTACTACTTCTACTACTTTTCGATGCATAAAGAAACCCAACATATCAACTAGAATATAAATCTCCAAATCCGAATGTGCACAAATGCATACAAGATTAAAACTATATGATCAAACATAATTCATGATCCACAATCTACAATCTACAATATAAGCTTAAAACGGCTATCTAGCAATAGATCCTTCGAGTTAGAAAAACCTCCGATTTTGAAACTGATTCGGATAAAAAAGAAAACTCATCTCATCATCTAAAGAAACACCTAACTCAAACTAAAAACTATGATCTGATATAAAATTGTCAAAAAGAAAAAAAAATCATAACTCTTAATAATTTAAATTTATGAATAAAATTATTTAAAACAAACTAATTTGAAGAAAAGAAAAAGAAAAAAAATATCCTCTAGGCATATTGCCCATATGCATATATAATTTCTGATAATTAAACCTTCACATACCAAAATTCAGATCCAAAAAAATGAGTAAAAGAAAAATACTGTAAAACATCTAAAAACTTTCAATTAAAAAAAAAACTTTATATTTAATCTATTTTTTTTTTAATATGTTTTGATCAACTAAACAAATCATATGTATAGATTTAACAAAAAAATCAAAATTCAGATCCATAGAATTGAGCAAAAAAAAAAAGTAAAAACTTTCATTTAATTTAGAAAAAATAAATTAAATTAAATCCAAATTTATTCTAATATGATTTGATGAACAAAATAAATCATATATATACATTTAACAAAACAATCAAAATTTAATCTGTGTGTTAAATTTGTAAAAAAAAAATATAATTTTTTTTGTGGTACAGAGTGTATAATTCATGTCACATTAAGGTTCAAAAAGATAAAATAACATAAAAAAAATCTAGCAAAAATGTTTAAACACACAGATTCATCATGAATTAAAATAAACAGAAATGAGGAAAAAATTAAAAAAATGAAATGAAGAGAATAATTATACCTGAACAACAACAAAGCTTAAATAATGAATCAAATGAATATGAAACTGAAAAATAAAGAAATGAAGAAGAAACGGGGTAATATATATATAATGCATGTAAACGGGTCGGGTCAGTGGGTGTCTTTTTATAGACTTTTTAAGGTTCATGTGGTTTATGTTTTATTGACTTGTATATATATTTGTTATTTTTAACTGAAAATTGAATCGAAATGAGGTACTATATGTCCGCGTCTTGTGGCGGGAAAAATCTAATATTAACTAAATTAACATTGGTTATAATATACGTTGTTAAAATTACCTTATTCGTTTTAAAGCATTTAGATTTAAATTTATATAAATTATTCATATATTGGGACCTTTAGAAAATTTATCAGTTGTTTGACGTTCACGTAATAATAATAAAAATAATGGAAAATTTAAGTTAAATATAGAATATTTATTCAACTACAATTGTCGTAAATCTTTAGTGTCTCTATTTCTTTAGGTGACCTTTTTGGTCGTGGAATAAAATGTTTGCTTTTAAAATAAATTAACTATAGAATTAAAGTTAAAGTAATAAAAAAAAATATTTAATAAAACCTAAATTTTAAAGATATTTAATAATAGTTATGAATTAAGGAATGGAAATAATATTAAATAAAAAAAAAACTATATAAGAAAATGAGATAAATGGAAAGTAAAGTTAAATGTTGGATACTAGGGTTGATCTGTTGACCTCCCAAAGGAACATTGTTAACCATCTTATCAATGCATGAGTTTGTAATAAAATTATGCATATATTATTAATATATTAATTAAAAATCTATTGTTCATTAGAGTTTTAGTTTGAAAATCAAATATATAGGTAATGTAATGAGTTTTTAGTGAGTTGTTGTTGAATGTAATCAGTTTAAAGTTTATCCAGTGTTAACAAGTATATAATATTCACACTAAAGATTGGAGGTATCAAATTCGTATGATGTTAGAGACATTTACCAGCTCAAATAGTCATTAGCGAAAAAACAGATATATAATTTATTATTATTGTATGTATCATATAACTTAAAATCTCGTTAGTATTTTGAATATAACTTATCATCCATATAGATTTATGACCATGCCAACTCTTAGACCACTCCCAATCGTAACACCAATAACACCATTTTTCGTTGCCACGTCACCATAACACCAAATTAACATAACATAACACAACACCCCCATTCATAACACCAAAAATCGGGACCCACCACTTTTTTTTTCATTTTCTTTCTTTTTCTCATATTATTTTTAAAACATTATTAATAAAAATAACATTAGATTAATATTAAAAAAAAAAAATACATAAAAATAAATAAAAAAAAACCATTACATAAAAAAAATACATAAAAATAAATAAATAAAAAACAATACATAAAAAAAAAACAATACATAAAAAACTAATTCTCGTCTTCTTCGGCTTCCAATTCGGCGCGATATTTGTCCTTCTGTTTTTCGATTTTAGCCCGATCCCGTGGCGGCAAATCATCGGTTGGCGTACGTAGAAAATCGTATTTCCGAAGACGGATTCTGAGTTTGATCTCCTCTGTTTTTGCGAGCCTAAGCTCGCGAATTTCGTTGACAAGGTCCTCGTTAAACTCGTCCCGTTTTGAAGTAACATCGGAGAAGGAGGAGGAACGTGCGCTCTTAGATGGTCGTGGCCTTCCTAAAGGTCGTGGAAGTTTATCATGGCCAAAGAAGTCCGGTTCTGCATCGTCCTCGAGGTTGATCGGGTTAATGGGTTCAGGATTAGCAAACCTTGGCGCTTTATGCAAAACTTCCCATGCAGAGTGATGACGAAATAGGCGTTGATTTTCGGCTTCGAACATGCGTAACGTCGTTGTGTAGACGGCTTTGTCATCCTCGCCGCTCGTTCGATCCCGGTCGGCACGATCATGACATGCTGCGAACAATTTTACACTTTTGCTCATAGCCCTCCACTTTGAACTTAGCGAATTTTTTGTAAAAGGTTCCGTCAAACCTTCGTTGAAAATAGCCATCACACGGAACCAAAAAGTTAGACCATCTTGGTCGAATCCTTTTTTACGATCCTCCGAAACATGAATCCAATTCTCCACCAAGCGCCGCTCTTGGACTTGTGACCACTGAACCGTCCTAGACGATGGAGTGGCGTCAGGTTCATCCGTAGGTTCAACTATTTTCTTACCCTTGTCTTTTCTCTTACGAGGACGACTAGGTTCGGCTACTTGTGGTTGTTGTGGTTGAGAGAACGCTTGTTGTTGGGGTTGAGGTTGATGGAATGATTGGGGTTGATGGTATGATTGGGGTTGATGTTATGATTGGGGTTGATGTTATGATTGGGGTTGAGAGAACGATTGTTATTGTTCTCGTTGTTGGAATTGTTGGAATTGATGGAATTGTTGCCACTCGTTCATGGCTTGTTGATGAGGTTGAGGTGGTGTGTTGGTGTTTCCGGCGAGTAGTGAGGTAAAACCACCGGGTTGGGTTTGGAAATTTGAGAAGCCCGATGAGTTAGGCGAATTGGGATCGGATGAAAAGTCGTTGTAGTGAGACATTTTTCTTTGGGGGTTTTGTGGATAGAATGTAAAATGTAGAGAGAAAGAAATGGTTTGGTGTAATATTTTTGGGTTTGGGATTGGGTATTTATAGAAAAGAAAAAAAAAATAAGGGAAAAAGAAAAAAAATAAAAAAAAAATACAAACAACACCGCGTTGCTCGAGCAACACGGCATCAAGAACGCCACAACAACGGCGTCCCCCCAGCCGTTAACGGCGTTGTTGGGGGGGGGGGGGGGGGGGGGGGGGGGGAAACGCCGTCCTCACCCTCCTGCTGGGAGTGGTCTTATATACAAAACAAAATTTTACTGACGAAGAATCAAATATTTTGTCAACATATATACAGAACTAAGCTTTGTCGAAGCAACACTTACGAAGTATTATTTGCTGATGATATATTACTCTTCTTAAATATTGTCTTATTTGTTAATTTTAAATTGAATGCTCTTAAAGAGAAATTCATATTTATTATACTAGTATCGACCCCGCTACACGACGAGGTATTAAACGATTAAAGATGTTTATGAATATAATAAAAACGAATCTCTACGCAACGTCGATGAATAAATATAAAATATTGATGGTCAATTACGATATTGTGAACGTGTTTTATTTTCAAATTTAAAATGTGTTTTGGATTAGTAAACTCTATTTAATAATCATTTTAACTAAAATTTATAACTTTGTATAACAACTTAATTCTCTGAAAGTAAAAATTAATTGAAGTGTTTCTTATTCTAATTAAGGGTTATGAATTTTATTAATATGTTTATTATAAATTAATTAACTAATAAATATTATCATTTATTTTATTTTTATATTAAGTGGTAATTAAAGACTATGTATTAAATTCTATTTTAATAGTTTATTTACTTATATGTTACAAAACCTATTTATTAAATTCAATTAATATTTTTATTTAAAATTTGAATTAATTTATTAAAATGAATGATCAAGATCTTTTGTTCTTAAAATTTATCAAAAATTTTATATGCTTTATATAATAGTATAAGTAGTGTTATTTTTATCAATACTTGTGTTTATATATATATATATATATATATATATATATATATATATATATATATATATATATATATATATATATATATATATATATATATATATATATAGAAAATTGCAACTTCCACTCAATTGTGAACCTATAAATAATTTTATATATTGTTATTTCATATACGAACTTTTATTTTATTAACATTTTATTTTAAAGTTAAAGAGAGATCTTTTTAGATCTTTAGATTAAACTAATTATTTATATATTTTTTTATAGTTAAGTATAATACATATTTGATAGATTTGAAGATTAACTTTAATCCTTATATCAAAATAATGATATGACATTATCGTTATCTATTTTCAATTTAGTGATTTTATTTAAATATAATTTGAATCTTTCAACTATAATATATATTTAAATTTAAATAAAAATATATTCACCCCACTATTTTAAACTTTATAACAAAATTATTATTCAACTCTGGTGGGTTTTTTTTTTTTATCTTTTTTAATATCAGACTTTTTGTAAAATAATAACAAAAGGAAAAATGACTTTTATTTTTTGTTGGTTTTGCATTAGAAGCTACATAGAAAATGGTGGATCATTAAGTGATTTTTGAAAATTAATTTTAAATATACATCATCATTATCTATTTTTAGTTTAGCCATTCCATTTTAAAATATAATTTGAACCTTCAATTTAATACATATTTAAATAAAAATATATTGACATCAACATTTTTAAACTTTATCATAAAATCATTAACTCGACTCAATTTACTTTCCTTTTTTTTTTATCTTTTTTATTAAACTAGATTTGCAAAATATAATAATAAAAAAATAAAAACAAGTTTTATCTTTTGTTGGTTTTTTCTTTCTACAGATTTTTTAAATTGTTTATTTTAATATCTTACTTATATAATACAAACTAAAATATACATTATTAATTTACCATTCTTTGTTATCAATTCGAAATTTGAAAGTGAATATGAAGCCAAACACATAAGTATAAAGATAATTAAATAATATTTAATAAAATACTTTAATAATAAGTAAAATTAGTTCACATATTTATAAACGAAACGAAATAGTATTTGACAGTAATTCTAATGTTGTTTACATGGTTAATGATTTTCTTTATATAGAATATTCTCTTATGTTTCAAAAGTTTTTTTTTTTATTTTTGTTCCTTTTTAATGGTAAAAGGGAGGTGATTTTTTCACTTTAAATTTTTATTCATTTACTTAGATTTAAATTGAATTGACAATTATACCCTCCCTTTGATATTAAAACCCAATTCTTGAAAACATTTCATCTTCATTACAACAAATAAACACATAAAATTTGTCCATTTTCAATATCGCTTGGAAATCCATCAAAATGTGCAAGAAATCAAATTTCACACCAACACAAAATCGATTTAAGAGGTTCTAAATAACAAAATCAGAAATCAATATTAACCTTTTTTTTATATAACAATTAGCATAAAAACACACCGATTGAAGGTTGGGGAATTGACTATGGCGTTATCACACTTGGTTTGGGAAGATCGATCTCTACCTAGTAGCGCAACCTAATTTGGTTTTCTACTTGTTATAGGTAAAACCGTCCATGTGGATTAGTTGATGTGAAAGTTAGTACTATTCGAGTTTTTTTTTTTTGCTGAAGCGTTGTGAGTGGAATTTTTTTTTTAATTTTTTTTTTTCTCATCAAATTTGGTATCTTTGTTAATTGAACATGTCAAACAAACTCAATCAAGGCAGTCATGTGCTCGTTTGCGGGCATTTCTACCATTTGACAAAGCTTTTTCTGAAAATTTTATTTGTGAATTGAATTGATGGAATGTTTGTTTAATACTTCAGGAAGAGTATGGGCTGGTCACAATATATTGGAGTTTGATTGTGAGAGGTTAAAAGATGTGTACACGAGATTGAAAGGCAGCCTACCGAAGGGGACCATTGATAGATTACTTATATTGAGACACAGATTTGGTACCAGAGCAGGTAACATGAAGGTGTATTACCCATTTACCCGTTCCCTTTTATTTTCGGTAAATTATTCTGAAAATGTCGTGGTTATTAAAACATTATTTATTTAGATATAGGGACAAATGGGTAATACTCTTAAATCTTAACCAATTTAGACGTTCCCTTTCTCACATTTTTTCATTATACTGTTTTTGTAATCACAATTAACACGTTATTTATTTAGATATAGGAACAAACGGGTCAACCCAACTTGTCACGAGATGTACTAATTAAGTTTTACCTCATTCTATTTAGGACAGCTTAAACTGTTCATTTGGTCTGCTTATTTGTTGTTTGTTTGGGCAGCTATTTGGGCAAGTTAGTACTGTATTTAGAGTCTATTTGAAGTGCTCGTTACTGCAACTTATATGAACAGTTTATTAGTGCTTATTAATGCAGCTTGAAATGCTGTTTAAACTGCTTATTTAGAAGTATTATAATACAAAAAAACTAATAAACAGTTTTTAAGAAACAAAACACTAACGTGGCATCCCAATATAATAGATCCATGATTAATATTTTCAAACTCCAACTTCTATGGACTATGTGAAATTGATAAAAGAAAAGAAAAAAAAAAGTAATATGTTCATTCATCACTCGAGAAGTACCTTTCACCAAGAATGGATGGCGTCGGATAAACAACCCAAGCTCCGGTGGAAGTGGCGGCAAATGGTATAAAGGGACGGGAGAATCGCTGTCTGTGTAAAAAAAATAGGGTAAAAACTAGGGTAAAATGGTTTGGAGGTATTTTTATCAATTAATTTAATTTTAAGTGTATAAAGAAAAAAGTGGGCAAAATAATAAAAATAGAATTAAGGATATAATTGTCAATTTAGTTTAAATTTAAGTGGATGAATAAAAACTTCAAGTGAAAAAATCACCTCCCATGGTAAAAGGATTATTAATTTATTATACAAAAAGAGACACTTTGTGTATGAATACATCATCTTATGAAACTCTTTAATTTGACTTTTAAGACTTTAACCGTTGAATAAAACATAATCGAATATAAAATTCATCCAAGATATACTAAAATCTAAAATTTGATAAAGTAAAATAGTCAAAAACACGCAAATGATCAATCTTCAAAACTTAGCACAGTGAAACTCTCTCATTGACTTCTCAGACACCATTCGACATCAATAGTTCAATATGTTATAAGTGTATTATTTTCGGTAGACTTCTCTATGTATACGAATTAAAAGGTGAAGTTAACAACACATACATATAAACGAAACAACAAACATATAACATCATAATTCATATTGTCATAAATTGTTAATGATACACAATGTTCTCTAATTTTATATATATAGTGTATTTGTAGTTTTCTAGGTAAAGTTCATCGTGTATATTTAATAAATAAACTAGTTTTATTAAATACTATGAGTAACTCTTAATCTATATTTTTTGTTAATTTTTAGTTTAAGCATTTTTTTTGTTACCTTTTTTATAAAAAAATATTTGGTTTTACCTTTCTTTTAGCTTCGTTTTCATTTTGATTATTTGTTAATTTGAAGTTTTAGATTTTTCTTTTGGGTTATGTTATTAAATAAAGTAGTTACGTCTTTTTTAATGTTTTGTACTCCTTACGTCCCACTAGGAGTCTTATTTTTTCAACTTTGACCTTAAATATATTTTTTTTTCCGATGTTATATAATATTTAATGAAAATTGTAGCAATGAAAATCCATTTAAAACTCAATCTAATCATATATTTTGTATCAAATATTATGTAACACAAACAAAAATATTTAAGATTAAAGTTAAAAAAAAAAAATACTTCAAAAAGTTCAACAAGACACTTATAGTGGGACGGAGGAATTATTACACATTAAACTGTTTTAACTTATAATTGTTTAGAGAATGTAATTTAATATCATAAATATTAATAATCTTTTATGTTTCCAACATTTAATTGTGGAACCTTCTAGATCTTGCGATAACGCGTGAGTTTAAAAATTCTCGTTATACATTACACAAGATATATCAATGCTCACTCCCCGAGTCCAATTGTAGCCTCTAGTCACCTGGATCATGAATGTTTCGTAACCTGATCATCCAAATGCTTTCAATGTACATGGTAAGCTCATTTTATGTCACGATTCTCTTTGTTGAATCTTTGCAGACACTAATGAGCAACAAAATATGATAGCTGTTTCACTATTGGTGTCTGCAAAGATATATCAATGCTCATTAAGAAGAACCCGTTCATAAAACTAAGAAACAACAATCAACTAAAGTATTAGTTTAATGAACATCATTTTAGGGACGACAAACGTAATTATTTTCTTTAAGTAAAAAACAAATTATGTAATTTTTTAAATTTAAGTACGGAATCCGTAATTAGGGGTAAATTTAAGGAACAATTTATGTAAAAGAAAAATTACCAAAAAGTAGTTGAGGGAACGATACACTTTGGTTACCAACGAACACTTTTTGTACCAAACCAATCTTTATGGTACGGTTTTCAGTACTAAAATTGTTGAATTTTCGGTATCGGTGCGATACAGGTACATTCGGTATTGTTCAGATGCTCACATAGGGTTAATTTTTCTTTTAATTACATAAATTAAGTATTCTTGCTTATCAAGGGAATTTGCTTAATCGTAACAGTTAATAATGCTTTTATCGAGATATTTCGCTGATCAGTTCTCATGATCATATTTCTTGTAGCTTCTCGCAAATGTACTTTTCAGCAACTTATAGATTGTCATGAAAGCTGATGAAAACAAGCTTTGCTATAGAAAGCTTTGAATACTTTCTTACTAGTTGACTGAAATTAGTTAAACATTTTTAATGAGCAACAAAATATGATAGCTGTTTCACTATTGGTGTTTGTAATTGCCCAAAAGTAGTCATTTGTAGAATTCAAAATAAGCACATAATTTAAAAGTTCAACAATCTTTCCACCAGATAGCACGTTCTCGATCTTTTCTTCATCTTGTTCTTCCTCAGATTCTACGTCGAATTCTTCAATTCACCTTCATCTACTTCGGTAGTTGTAGGTGAAATTCCCATTTCGATTTCTTCTTGTTCGATAACTTCTTCAACGTCTTGTAATAGTGGGTTTTCCAACGTTGTTACATTTTGTATCCTTTCGACCCCGTCCAAGTAATCTTTCAAGCATACACATACTTCCACAGCTTGAGAGGTTAGTCTTGACCTTCTTTCTGATATTATTCTACCGCTAACGGAAAAGGCCTATTCGGAAGCTACCGTCGTGCTTGGACGGATAATAAATCCCAAGCCATAGCAGCTAAAATGAGAAATTGTATTTCTCTTTCTTTCACCAAGCCAAAATGTCAAAATTTTGAAACCCATCCGTACCGTGAGTGACAAAGAAATTTGTAGCCTTATATTGTCCCAATTCGCTTGTTGGAGCCGTTGTTCTTTGACGCTTTATAGCGTCTTGAAGTAAAACATTAAAAAGGTTTATATTTAAGTTTTGATTACTAGTTTGACTCCCTTGTTGAGAAGACGTTCCCGCCCACATTGTGTTAACAATTGGGATACTTTGTTGACCATATTTATCGCAATATATAGCAAATAATGCATCCAAATATTTTCCGAATCTAGTTTTTTCTTCTTCAATATATGTCGGGTTTCGGCAAAGGTGTAAGCCTAAATTTTCTAAAATTGATTGCATTAAACTTTGTACCGCGCCAACATTTAAACAAGGATTTAGTGCGGCAGAACAACTAAAATCAAAGGCAAAGATTTATAATATTTTATAAATTTCTTTTTTATAACTCTAACCACTTTTTTAAAAATTCGATGTTCGGAGATTTCAAATTCTTTTAATTTTTCGGTCATCATAAAATTTTGGTTTAGAACTAAAGGGCTAGTTGGATAATATACATCCGATAATATAGTCGTAGCCTCTTTAAAACCTAATAAAAACGAAGTTAATTCTTTTAGTCGATCTCATTCATAAGAGAAAATAGATACGGACTTATTTTTTAAAATCAAAATGTCATTGAAAGCATCTAAAGTATCACGTTGTCGTAATATATTTTCAAACATAGTGTGGGTAGAATTCCACCTAGAATTATTATCGTAGCAAGGTCCTATGGGAGATTCATCACATTGTTTTCGAAAACGTTTATAATTAGTTGGCCGTTCGTTACTCGAACTATATATAGTTACTAATAATTTCCTAAATTTTTGACGTAAACCATCACATATTAATAATGTATTTTGCATGGACAAATTTAAAACATGAGCAACACAACGAGAATGAAAAAAAGCGTCATCTAAAAGTGGTTTATACATAATTTTAGTAAATTCATCGCTTTAGTATTACTTGACGCATGATCTAGTGAAATTGTAAAAATTTTATCGTCTAAACTATATTCAACTGGTGTGTCATTTAAAATTTTTCGCAAATTACATCCCGTATGCGGATAACCAAACAATTTAAAAGCAATTATACGTTTCATTAATAACCAAGATTTAAGATTTTGGTCATCATGAAACCAATGAGCCGTAACGGCTAAATAAGAATTTGTCGTACCATGTGGTGCGATCCAAACATTACAAGTAATATTTACCCCATATTTATAGTTTCGAAAACCCTTAATTACTTCATTTTTAGATTTTTCCCAATATTTAAACTCATCATTTCTAAGGGTAGTACGGCTTACTTGTTTGTATCGCGATTGTAGCCTTTGTTTGATAATTTTCGTAAGTCGTTGGTTGTCGAAGTGGTTGAATGGAAGCCCCTCTTGAATGACAAACTTCGTAAATGCTTCTCGAAGCGCATCATTATCGTATATAAATACGTTCCCATCCGCACCAAGTTCCGATTGTGATGCTACTTGACTAATCGCTTTACAAGACCCGTTTTTGTGAGTTCTTCGTGTTGTGTTTGAATTAGAGCTTAAAAACCTCCCACACTTCTTGCAACGTGCTCTTTCCATCATGTCTTTCATTACGCACAAATCGTAATGAGCCCAAATTTCCTTGTTACGAGTAGTTTGTATAATTTACGATATATCTTCATTTGTGTAAACTTTGACGTTTCGAACATTGCTACTAGCGGAAGCTTGTGATTGTGAGTTTTCCATTTTGAGAGAAGAATAGTTGTGATTGTGTGTTTTCGGATGAAATAAGAGTATATATATATAGCGAGAATGCGAGTTTTTTGTGATTTTGAGAGAAGAATAGTTGAGTTTTTGGTGTGATTTCAACATAAATTAGTGAAAGTATTTATAGGCAACTTAGAGGTGCCAAAAGCCTCAAAAAAGTGAAGAAAAAAAAAACGCTCCTAACGGTCACTAACGGCTCTTTCTAACGGTAACTAACGCAGCCTAACGGTCACATTAAAAAAAAACGGTTTTAACCGGTTATGTAAAAAAACCGGTTTTAACCGGTTAAAAAACCGAAAAACCGGTATTTTTGAAAAACCATAACCGGTGTTAACCGGTTCGGTTAATTCAAACCGGTTTTGGTTTCCTTATAACCGGTTTATCGAAAAACCGGTTTCGGTTTTGGGTCCGATTCGAAAAAAAAACCGGTTTACAAGTTTCACCTCTAATGAGTGGTAAGAAAAAAAAATTGTAACTTGGGCCACTGATTTTTATTTGTTATTGAGGTATAATTTAGAGTTTGGCTTCGAACTTTGGTGGGCTTTGATTATTGACACCCAAACACAAACAAACGAATTGTAAAACGCAGAATATTTGCCTAACTCGCAAAGACTCTTTTATTGAAGAAATCTAACTCAAAAACTTCAATTACAATTATGTGAGGTGATAATTAAATCCTTACCCTACATGGTATATTTATACTAAACCAACATGTTTGTATAAAACTAGGATACTAATTACCATAATTATCTAATCCTAACATAATAAGATAATTATTCTAGTTTCTTTATCTAATTAGGACTACATTCCTAATTGGACTCTGAATCCGATCCATGGTCACGATCGTACTCAGATACATTCTCCAACAATCACCCCCTGAATTTCTGAGTAGCGATGGAGAGATCTTTCACACCAAGCAACGTTCTCATCTCTGCAAACTTCACTCGAGCTAATGCTTTAGTCAATGGGTCAGATCGTTGTTTATCACCAGAGTCCGGCGGTTGGATGTTCCGAGTCGGCGGTTGGTGGTTCGCAATCAGCAACTTCGTTTTGCAAACTGTTTTCAAACGCACTTTATACAACCTGTTTTCACTTCGTGGAACTTTCATCAGCAACTTACCCTGCTTGTCTCTCATCATAAGTAGATTACCGTTCATACGAATGTCACACCCAAAAATCGTGGCTTGACCAAGGCTTATAACATTGCTTTGAAGCGAAGGAATATAATAAATATCCTTTAACAATTTTTGTTCGCCATTCTTTCCTTCGAGCATGATCGATCCCATACCTTCTATTTTCACGTATGAACCGTCCCCAAATTTAACTCGACCGACAATATTTTTATTTAACTCCCAAAAATAAGAAACTTTACTCGTCATGTGATTTCTTGCACCGTTATCCAAGTACCACAGATCTTCTTCGTTGGCACCGGATTCGCTTCGTCTTGGTGGGATGAAGTTTTCTTCGTTGAGAAAAATCATTCCCTTCTTGACTCATCATGTAGAATACTCCCTCTTCATGATGTTTTTCAGTTTCATTCAAGTTCGCCTATTGGTCTTTGAATCGGTTTGGGCACCTTGACACAAAGTGTCCATATTTATCGCACCGATAACACTTGGTTTTAGACATGCCTCTTTTCTCGTTCTGTCTATTATTCTGCCTTCGATTTTCTTGGTTCTTTGAATAATCTTGTTGGTTATTACCTCTTCCACGACCTTGACCTTGACCTTGACCACGTCCACGTCCTCGACCGCTTCTAGAATCACCATTATTCGAGTATTCTGTATTGGTAAAAAGCAGTTTTCCTTGATCATCACTAGCTTTACTTTCATCCTTTATTCGTTCTTCATAGGCTTTTAATCTTCCCACGATATCTTCAAATCCAACTGTTTTTAAATCAAGCACTTGTTCTAGTGCTGCCACGATGTGAAGAAATCTTTTAGGAAGGCTAGTGAGGAATTTCTTAACTTCTTTAGTTTCGCTGATTGATTCACCGAGAGAAGTCGACTTTGATGCAATACCCGAAATCTTTGGTGCGTATTCATCAATGGTGCTCGATTCTTTCATCTTCAAACCTTCGAACTCCGTTAGTAGAGTTTGAAGTCTTGCTTCTTTGACACGATCAGCCCCTTGGTTTCGTACCTGTATAGCATCCCAAACTTCTTTTCCTGTCTTCAAATTACCTACTTGTAAGACAAGATCTTCTGGAATAGCTTGAAACAATAATCCTTTCACGATATTGTTTTGCCTAGCATCGTTCGTACCTCCTTCTACTACATCCATCACACCTTGAATTCCAAGGATTACTTCCATGCGAATTCTCCATGTGGTGTAGTTCGTTGACGTTAACATTGGACATTGAAACGACAACGAGGAGTTTGATTTTTTTACCACTAACGTCGATGATGGTTGTTCACCATCCTTGCCACCCATTTTTGTCTTCGGATCTGCTTAAACTAGCCTCGAAGATAACCCGAACTTGCTGAAACTCGATGCCTTGAACGTGGACGCTAACTTGCTGATTTTTCAGCCTTTTACCTATTTCTACAGCCAACTTCGACAGCTTATATCTTTTGTTACACAAATCTGATCGACAAATCCTTGTCCGATTGTAGATATATGTGTTGAGAACAGACAAACCAAATTTCGTGACGATCCAACGGTTAACCAACTCAGGATCGTGTTTTTCCCACAGCTGCGCAGATCTGGCCGAAAATTAGGAAAAGTCTTGTAATTGTTCACCTCAGAAGAACCACGAACTGTGGCTCTGATACCAATTGAGGTATAATTCAGAGTTTGGCTACGGACTCTGGTGGGTAGTTTGCTATTCGGCTTTGATTATTGACACTCAAACACAAACAAACGAATTGTAAAACGCATAATATTTGTCTAACTCGCAAAGACTCTTTTATTAAAGAAATCTAACTCAAAAACTTCAATTACAATTATGTGAGGTGATAATTAAATCGTTACCCTACATGGTATATTTATACTAAACCAACATGTTTGTATAAAACTAGGATACTAATTACCATAATTATCTAATCCTAACACAATAAGATAATTATTGTAGTTTCATTATCTAATTAGGACTACATTCGTAATTGGACGCTGAATCCGATCCATAGTCACGATTATACTCAGATACATTTTCCAACAGTTATGGTGTATGGATTGGCCCAAAACTACAACTACTTTGTTTAAGGATCTGGATTTAACTAAGATAATAAATATAATTTAAATAACATAAATAAATAAAAAATAATATAGAAGAATATATATGTAACTATATTATTTAAAAAGCTCTGACTAGTTTTAAAAGCTTTCGAAATTAGCCTTTTATTTTGGAGTTTTTAACTGAAACTAAAAGCTAAAAGTTCTTCTAACCAAACAATTAACGATTTGGAATGAAAGATTGAGAATGAGATTTTTGTTTTTAGAAATGAAAGTATTACAAACACATAACGCATTCACCTAATTGTCTCAATAAGGATATGATTTTTCACATATCATTGAGCTAGAAGCCATTTAATAATTGAGAATAAGAATGATAAAAATTTTTTGATGTGAGGATAAGAATGTAAAATTAGTGATGAATCATACAAAATAAAGGTTTTCTCACTCTTTTGAATTATTGAGTGTAGAAATGTATGTCTTTGAAATGAAAGTTTATAATATGTCCTTAATATTTTAAACTTTTATGAGTTTTCTTATAATAGATATGCAAGTTTGAATAGTCAATCTTGATAAGCCATCCGGTTCAACCATTTTTGACACAAATCCGCTTTAACCAAAAAAACTGTTTTTAAAACATTGTCGATAACCATAAGTGATTAGCCCATAACAAATTAACACGAATGAATATAGAATCTAACGTAGTACAAAGCTATGAATGAGGATGGCAACTAAATCACTTTCATTTTACATGGGTCGGTTTAGTACAAAGTCCTTCAATAAAGATGAAAGTTAATATGATCGTGAATGAATTAACAGCTAAAGCTTCTCATTCGTTCATGTTGTTCGAGTCTTACGTAACTTGGGCTAATTTTGGGGATTTTCGAGTCAATCTCTATCTATTCGTTCTCTTAATTGTCACAATTGCTTAAAGTAACATCTGACTGTTGAACCAAATGAAAACTCTAGTTGTTGACATCTTAATACATATTGAGTCCTTATAAGAGGTGCATGTTATGTTTGTAGTTGTGTTACATATTGCTATTGTCAGTTCTATTTCGGTCACAACATATAAGCAATCCATCACAGAGAGTTCCCGAATACATAACAAATTGATGACAACCACTTAGCATTCATAACTTTCAAAATATAACCATATCTTGCCAGCAATTAGAACATAAATCTTGATCTTCATTTTTTGCCAGCATTAGGACCAGAAAACATCCATACAGGGCGACTTTTGAACAAAATAACAAAGCAAGTCATGTTGTATTGCGAAAATAAAATTCCATAAATATTGTTAAACCAAAATAACGAAACGATAAAAAAGGTATGGGCATATATGTTTCAAACCATCATACACGGCTAATACAAGAACGGATTTAAAAAGTTATGCACTTCATCGCCATACTTTGTTTTCTGCTTCCAAAGTCATGTTCTTAGCTCCATACTTTCCAATCTCAGTGATCAAGCAAAAGTAGGGATTCCGTGTAGGAATAACAAGAGAACGAATCCACATTTCCAGAAATCCCAATATTATCAATGTGTTTTGAGTAGGGTACATAAACAGAAAGTGACACATATAGTGGTTCTGCATCATCAGAATCATCGGGAAACATAAGCAAACCAATTATAGGTGCACTAGTCTTGAGAAACCCAAATACCTTTTCTATGGACCCATGTGGTGGATTAATATTGAATAATTTCGTAAATGATTTTGGAACACCATTCTCCATTATCCATACATCAAAACCATTTTCCCTATGGTGAAAAACGCCTTCAATAATAACAAGAGAATCCCTTAGTTTAGATATAGACAAATTAATGTCTAAATTTAGTGAATCTTGAAATAAACGATCGGGGAGATCTATTTTTGTAAATTCTTCGGTTGTTATATCAAATGACATAATCAGAAAATTAGCTCTACGTGCATTATCAACAATAACCCTATCAATAGAAAGCCAATAAATAACCCCGTCTATAACTTCCTGTTGTGCTGTCAATGCAATAGATTTATCAGGGAGATTAATAGACAGAGTTCTCCAAACATTTGAGTTTAACGAAAAAACCTCAACATGCCAAGCATTGAAACTGCCGAGATGTGACGAATCTTGAATAAATGTAGCCTTAAGTAGCTTAGGGTCGTTAGTACGAGGACAAACAGCAAAAGCAATAACAGTTTTATAGGGCCCATAAAAAACATTAGGAACATTAATAACAACAGATTTTCCTATACTCGGATTCCATAAAACAGCAATTGGTTTTCCCAAATTACTACATAAACAAAACAAGCCTTTCGAGTAACCGTTTACTGTTGGATTTTTGAGCTGGTTTACAGACACGGGAACAGCTGGGGATAATTTGTGTTTTGGGAAAGTATTATCATCCTTAAATGAAACATATGTTCGCCTAAGTTCTTCGAAATCTTGGTCGTACCTGACGTAACTTACAAGTAGATGTTGTGGCTCAGGGTGTGGGGCATTGTGGTTAGAAATGAATTTGGAGCTGTCAATAAGAGACTTCCATTGTTTTGAAACGGATCTAAACAGTACAAGTGATTTCACAGGAAGCATTTTCAGGATATGTGCTTGGATTTCAAATGGAATATAGTCTGACATTTTTGGATACGAATGAAATGTTTGTTTGTTAGTTAGGGTTTGAAAAGGGTTTTTGTAACTTGAGAGAGTGTAACTGTGAAAATAGAAGATGTAATTTGGGTAAAAGCAAATATGTAATTTTGGCGGTGTTCATATAGGATAAAATTCGGATAAATTCGGATATTTGAATTTCGGATATTCAAAAATTCGGATAGTAATTTTCACTATTCAAATTTTGAATCCGAAATTTTCGGATAATCGGTTTCGGATATCCAATATATCTAAAAATCCGAAATTTTGAAAAAATATATTTTTGTTTTGTTTTTTTGTGTTATTTTTTGTTTGTTTCAAATTTTATTATATATTTTGTTAACGACAATATTTAATATTTACATATATTTATCCAAAATGTTATTAAATCATCAAAATATTTACATTTACGAATAAAATAACTATAAAAACTAAAAAAAAAAAGAAAACAAAAATCGGATATTCGAAATATCCGACATTTCGAAATATCAATATCCGAATCCGACTCCGAAATAACGGATATCCGAATTTTCGGATAATTTCGGATTCAGATTTTCGGATACGGATATTTTGAACACCCCTACCAAAACTTATTTCTTCCTATAATAATAATGGAAGATTATTATACCAAAACTGAGAAAAACAATCCATCCTTTGCAGTAAATTGAAAATCAACTCGATAAAACAACAGTATTACAATTAACCTTCTTACCTTCACATCTAACTAACATGTCTACCAATCTTTTCCCGTAAACCGACCGAAAACACTCGACACGGCCATCTGCATATGACGCCACTCCCACCCAAACAAGACAATAAAGTAACAAGTTAATGTGGAGAGCTAAAAAGGTATAAAAGGTTTATAAAAATCCACACGTTAAGGAAACTAAAAAGTTAAAAGGTGGATTAATTTTTTAATTAAAATTCTGATGAAATTTAAACCAAAATGATGATGATAATCATCAATTCATCATCATATCTAATCTAATAATCTAATTGTGACAAAACTTATTTCGTCTAGGATAAGTTATTTAACCAAAGTTGTAAAAACAAAACACCCTTCTTCTTCGACGGACTAGACGTGCAAAATTTTCTGGCAACGTAATCAAAAGAGTTTGAATTTCATAGATTACCACAAGTTCAGTGCGCTTTTCTTTGCTTAATATAGATTGGTTTACATATAAATTTTGTTCCCGTTGATGGTTAGATTACCGTGAATGATTTTATTTTGTATGATGTTTACTTTTTCCTTATCGATTATCTCTTTACACCTCAAACTAGAGGTGTTCAAAAATATTTTTGAATGTCCGAATCCGAATATCTGATCCGAAATTATCCAAAAATTCGGATTCGAATAGTGATTTTTTGAAATTTCGGATACCGAATATCCAAAAATCTATAAAACATATATATATATATATATTTACCTTTTTAGTTATCTTATAGATAAATGTAAGCATTTTGGTGCTTTTATTACATATTTAGATAAATATATATAAATATTTCATATTATAGTTAACAAAATGAATAATAAGATTTAAAACATAAAACAAAATAATAATAAACAATTTTGTTTTTTTTTGGATTTTCAGATAATTTGGATATCCGAAACCGAATATCCGAACTTTCGGATTCAGATAGTGAGTTTAACTATATGAATTCGGATATCCGAAACTGGGATATTCGAAATTACGGATATCCGATTTTGAACACCCCAACCTCAAACCGATTTGTAAATTGGTTGTGAAATGACTACTATAATTTGTTTAAATACCATGAATGATCATCTTGTGTTTTCACAAACATTTCTTTTTATCAATCTTTGATCACTACACTACGGATCCACGCCACCACCATGGATAACGAAATCACAATAAATAGAGCATCTCATTTTCACAAAATCTTATGGCTGAAAGCCGTATGCTTCTGCGTCGTGGCAGGCTCGACATCGATAGCGATACTTTTCTTAGGAAGCATCTTATATATAACCAATAGACGCAAGATATTATTTGAGGTGACAATCGTCATTATAATAGGTGGATCTACAACAACAATGTGCAAGCTCATATCGAGCTTTGTTCATGAGGATATGATTGTAATGAAGAAGTACATTTTCCAGGTTTTGAAGACTACGACAGCGTCGTTTGTAGCTTTTGTGGCTACAACAGTTTTCCATGCCGCTGTTGCTATCGTATCACAGACGGTCGTAGAGAGGATCCTTGTTGTGTTTGTAGTTGACTTTGATATAATGAAATGTAAAAGATTCATCTCGATTGATTACTAAGACATATTATCCTACTTCATATTACTTACGTGAATAGTTAGTGTCGGATGGGATGAAATATAATGATTGGTTCCTACTTACCGATTAAAGTGAAATGTTCGATTTCGGTATGTTAATGATTTGTGACGATTCCTAAACATCGGTGTATTATAATAATTTGTGATGATTCCTGAACGTCGTTTAATATTTTTATTTAAAAGTATAATTTCTTTATTTAAAAATAATATATGAAATTTGACATTATTTAATAAAATTATGATTTAAAATTTAATTATCTAGCCTTTTAGGGACGACATGTCTTCCCTAAAAATTGGATAAAGATTAATTACTTTTTCAATCCAAATAAAAATATGAAAACAAAACTAAATTAATTTTACGGACAACATGTCGTCCCAAAAAATTGGGCGAGAATTAATTATTTTTCGATTGAAAAAAAAATTAAATCATGTCGTCCCTAAATTTTGGACGGGAATTAATTACTTTTCAATCCAAAAAAATAAATGAAAAAGAAAATTAAATTACTTTCAGGGACGACATGTCGTCCTTAAAAACTTATTGAAAAAGTTGACCAAAGATTGGTCAAAAAGTTACATTTTTTTTATCCTTTAGTGGGTTTGTAGGGACGACATTTTTCGTTCCTAAAAATATCCGTCCCAAAAACTCGTTTTTCTTATAGTGCAAAATGATCATCATCAATCATCTGATACCAAAACCTAGGGTGTTCAAAATCGGATATCCGAATTTCGGATAGTGATTTTCACTATTCGAAATCTGAATCCGAAATTTCGGATATCCGGTTTCGGTTATCCAATATATCCAAAAATCCGAAATTTTGAAAAAATATTTTTTTTTTTTGTTTTTTTTGTGTTATTTTTTGTTTGTTTCAAAATTTATTATACATTTTGTTAACCACAAAACTTAATATTTATATATATTTATCTAAATATGTTATTAAATCACAAAAATATTTACATTTACGAATAAAATAACTAAAAAAAAAATCGGATTTTCGGATATTCGAAATATCCGAAATATCCGAAATATCCGAAATTTCGAAATACTACTATCCGAATCCGACCTCGAATAACGGATATCCGAATTTTCGGATCAGATTTTCGGATATTCGAATTTAAATTTTTGGATATGGATATTTTGGACACCCCTAATTTTGGCCAATTGGGGTTTCATTTCTAATGGTTTATGGGCCACCCCACAAATTTAAACTACTTGGTTTAAAAATCTAAACACTTTTTGATAACAATAACAAATTGCTAACTAAGAAAAAAAGCATATATGTAACAAACTGCCAACAATAATCAACCCGCATAATTCGAGATGATACATAATTAAAAGTTGAATATAAGATTTTAGTTATAATGATATTTATAAATATTAATTTAAACATTATTAGCAAATAAGGGTAAGTCGTTGTTCGTTTCAGTTTGCTTTACATAAATCGAAGCCAAACCGGAAATATCGGTTTATAAAAGCAATGAACCGTGCGGTTCAGTTTTACACCGGTTTGGTTTTTGGGGATCAAGTTTGGTTCTATTAAGTTTTATAATCGGTTTCCTTAAGCTTTAATTAGTTCGACTCAATAAGCAACATTTTATTCAGGGTTTTTTTACAATTAAGTATACTTTTGACTTAACTATTTACAATAATTAAGCTGGAACATTTTGCGTTATGACATATGATGATTTAGACCTAAAATAACAAGTATAATCAAAATTATTAAATTTAAAAGGTATATATATTTTAATTGTATGTTTTAAATTGTTCGGTTCGGGGCTTTTCAATTCGGTTTATGGAGAAAAACCAAATCCTTACCGAATATTTCGGTTTTTATAAATTAAAACCCGAACCATCAGTTTTTGCTTTAATTTAGTTTTTGGGTTCTATTTCAATTCGGTTTTTTGATTTTTTAACATACACTAAACCACATTAAGATATTGTTGGTGATATTCATAGCCTTCATTTCTCTTTGTAGACACCCAACCACATTAAGCTATTGTTGTCATATTATTTTTAACAATCATTTTATCAACAATATGTTAATACATACATTGGAAAATTGTATTCTATAACATTAATCATGAACAAACGTATGGTAATTTATGACAACGATAAAAAACAAGGGTGGTAGATAAACCCATTTTAATTTCATTCCAAATACATTACCAAAACAGTACAAACTCTCCTTCCATTTACCCAGATCTTATATTGGTTTCCGATTTGACATATGATAAACCAGCATTGGTCGCTTACCACGCTCCCCCTCACTACAAAATCCTGGCTCCGCCCCTGAGTAACTGGAATGAATATAAAATTTAAAGTAGTTTAAAGCTGAATTGAGTAGGCAAATATATCATATATGCATTTCGTTGTACATGGGTCAGTTCGGTTTTGTCCCGATCTTCTCAGTTAACATGATCATGAATGAATTAACAGCAACAGCTTTCTATATGTTCAATTGTTCATAGGTAAATGTTGCTCAAGTCTTATGTAACTTGGGCTGAACTTGGAGATTTCCATGTCCATTCCTTTCGAATCAGTCGATTAAATGTCACAATAGCTGCTATGAACGTGATGATAGTTGAACATGAAAACTCTAGTTGTTGACATCTTAATATCGATCGAATACTTATAAGAAATGCATGTTATGTTTGTCGTTTGTATACATATTGTTTTTGTAAGTTCTGTTTTGGCCATCAGCACATAAGCAATCCATCACAGACAGTTGCTGAATCCATTAAAAGTTGCAGACTTTCACTTAGTATCCGAAATTTCAAAATCATGCCAATAATAAGCACATGATTCTTGATCTTCATAATTTACCGGCTTTTAACATTTTTTAACTAAGGGGGTGTTTGTGTGAGCATATATAAGAGCTTATGGGCTTATTGGTTTTCGTCTTATGTTTCATAAGCCGAGATTTTATGGCTTATGTAAGTGCTTATGGGTTTATTACTGTTTATTATGACTTAATAAACACTAATAAGCTCATAATCCCTTACATAAGCCGAAAATTAATAAGCCCATAAGCTCTTATATAAGCTCAAACAAACACCCCGTAAACAAAAGTTGCATAAAGACCAAAAAGCCAACATCCAAATAGGGAGAGTATTAAACAAAATAACAGAAGAGCAAAGCAAGTCATGTTGTACTGTCAAATTAAAATAACGAAACATATATATCAACAAAATGGTTGCGCATAAATTTTAAAACCATCGTTACACGGGTAATAAAAGAATGAATCCAAAGGTAATGCACGTCATTGCCATACCTTGCTTGTGTGCTCCAAAAGTCACATGTTCTTAGTTCCACACTTTCCAATCTCACTGATCAAGTAAAAGTAGGCTTTCCGTGTAGGAATTCACAAAGAAAGAATACATAAGTCCAGAAATCCCAATACTATCAATGTGCTTTGAGTAGGGTACATAAACAAAAGGTGCATCATGTTTTTGTTCTTCATTATTAGAATCATCTGAATTTCTAAGCAAACTAACTATAGATGCACCACTCCTAAGAAATCCAACTACGTCTTCTATCGACCCATGTGGTGGATTTATATTGAATAGTTTTGTGAACGTTTTAGGAACACCGTCCTCCATTATCCATACATCAAAACCTTTTTCCCTATGATGAAAAACGCCTTCAATAACAACAAGAGAATCCCTTAGTTTAGATATACACAATCTAGTCTCTGAATCAAGTGAATCGATTGATGAACTATTAGGGAGATCTATTTTTGTAAATTCTTCAGTTGCTATGTCAAAAGACATAATCAGATAATGACACTCACGTACATTATTAACCATAACCTTATCAAAAGAGAGCCAATAAATAACCCCGTCTATAACTTCCTGATTCCATGTCAATGCAATAGATTCATCAGGGAGATTAATAGACAGAGTTCTCCAAATATTTGAGCTTAACGAAAAAACCTCAACTCCCCAAGCATTGCTACCGTTGAACTCCGACAAACTTTCAACAAATGTGGACTTAAACAGCTTAGGGTCGTTGGTACGAGGACAAACAGCAAAACCGATAACAGTTTTATAAGGCCGATAAAAAACATTAGGAACATTAATAACAACTGATTTCCGGATAGTAGGATTCCATAAAACAACTGTTCCACTTGGTTTTCCAGAACAACTATACAAACAGAACAATCCTTTCGAGGTACCGACTACTTTCGGATTGTGGAGTTGGCTAACAGACAAAGGAACAGTTGGGTAAAACTTGTGTTTTGGGAAAGTATTATCATCCAGAAACGAAACATATTTTTGTTTATTTTCTTCGGAATCGATGTAACTTACAAATAGATGTTGTGGCTCAGGATCCGGGGCCTTGTGGTTAGAAACAAATTTCGAGCTATCAAGAAGAGACTTCCATTGTTTCGAAACGGCTCTAAACCGAACCAATGATTTAACAGGAAGACTTTTCATGATATGTGCTTGGATTTCGAATGGAATGTGGTCTGACATTATGTTTCAATTTGATGAAATGCTGGTTTGTTAGTTAGGGTTTAAAAGGGTTTTAAGCTTTTGAAATGGGAGACTGAGGAGTCAGACTGAAAGTTAGGGGTGTTTGTTTGGGCTTATATAAGCGGCTTATGGCTTATTCTCGTTTCAGCTTATGTTTTATAAGCCCGAATTTTCCGGCTTATGTAACTAATCATGGGCTTATTACTGTTTAATACGTCGTAATAAACAGTAACAAGCCTATAAATCGTTACATAAGCCAAAAAATCCGAACTTATGAAATATAAGTCGAAATGTTAATAAGCCATAAGCTCCTTGTATAAGCTTAAAAAAACACCCCCTAAGAATATTTCTGATTAAAAGTAAATATGTAATTTGGGCTCCTGGGCTTCTTCGTTTATGAACCGTCCTAAAAACTATAATTACTTGGTTTATCGAGTTCGAGCTCGAACATAGAATATGAACTCAAAATGTATATGAGATGAACTAGAGCTTTTAAAGTCTCGGCTTGAGTTTTTATCAAGTTTTTCGAACCTTAGATTACATGTATGTGTCCATATCAATTTATTTAGAACTGGAATTTGCAATTGATGTTGTTGTTTCACGTTTCATATAAATGGGTTTTTAACTTTTGAATTTTTTTTGTAGCGACTTTTTTACAGATTATATGAATTACGATATCGGATACAAATTTCATATGTATTGAAAATAGATTCGAATACCAATAATTTTATTCGAAAAATCGGGTATAAATATGAACAAAACTAGAGGGTTCGTTTGCAATATTTAATTAAGCAAGAATTGTAATTGGAAATATGATTGTTTGTTAGAGTTTAGCCATAAGACTATAAGAGGCTATATAATAGTTGGCTTCGGTTTGTAAAGTTAGAGTTAAATGAAAGAGTTTTGATAACAACAACTTTATATGTTGTGGTTAAGATATTAAAATACATTATTTATTTATATTTATTTAATAATAGTCCACTGCATTTAGGGAATCAACTCCAGATTGACGGATTCTAAGGAAACAAACAATTTTAAAACTTTTCGATCTATGTCATAACATATAAACCACAAACCAAGTGGCTTTCAAGTTTTAACACTCTAAATTCAAATAGTGAGAAATTTCCCCAAATCTAATATGTTAATTGTGTTCATTTGAATTGGATTGCTTAATTTTATCATGGTATCAAAGTGGATTGTATCTGTTCTTTAATCTATTTATCTTCTATTCAATTGATGTTGATTCAATATCTCGATTCACAATCAATTTTTCAATTCGAAACCCACATTTCTTCAATTTACGCTCGATTTCTTATCAAATTGATTGATTCAGTCGCCATGGATTCAAGTATTGATAATATAACTACATCAAAAACTACAAATGTGGAATCTACTCATACATAACGATGAGTTGTATATGATCATGATTCATGACACCTCTTGTAATTTCATGCTAGCATGACAAAAACTAAACGGTGATAACTATGGTGAATGGAGAAGAGCAACTGAAATCTTCTTGAATACTAGATAAAGATATAGCTCTTAATGGATCTTGCGCAAAAGCTAGTGAAAGTCGAGTCATTTTTATCTAATTCTTCTGTTGCTAACTCTCGACAACATTCTGGACAACCTAACTCTGGACGACCACCTGTTTTTGGAATCACACAAAGTGGCAAGTCAGTTTTACTACACCACATGTGAAATTTATGGGCATAGTTTAGAAAGGTGTTTCAAGATTGTTGGTTTTCCAAAGACATTGTGCACAAACGAATGACATTATTGATCATGGATCAAAGTTATTGAGAATAGTTATACTCCAACTCAAGCATCATTATCTCAAGAACAAATTGGTCAGCTCGTGACCATTCTTTCTCAACATCATTTGAACAATTAAAATGGTAATGTGCAAGATTTTTCTGCTTACATGTATGTAATCATTTATGCTTTATCACTACATATCTTAATCTTACATGGATAATTGGCAGCGGTGTCAGGGCCGGTCCGTAGCATGTGCAACATTTTTTTTGATATATATATATATATATATATATATATATATATATATATATATATGTATATATATATATATAGATTGGGGTTCAAATGGGATCCCTAATTTTCTAGAGATCTAGAGATCCACTTTTTAACCACCAATTTTTTCTTATATTTTTGTTGTTTTTTTTTTGCTTTTTTTTCTAATTTTTTTTTTTACTTTTTTCTTTTACCTTTTTATTTACTTTTTATTTTTTTATTTTTTTTTCTTCCGAAAATCAAATTTGATTTTCAATCTTATTTTTAAAAATCACATGTGATTTTCAATCTACAAATCTTTTATGGGTAAAATCACATGTGATTTTTAACCTACAAACTATTTTGCTTATAAAATCACATGTGATTTTCGAGAAACAAATATTTCAAATGTGAATTTAAAATTTATAAATTTTGGTTTTTGAAAATCACATGTGATTTTCCAAAAAAAAAAAATTCACGTGTGATTTTAAAATTTATAAATTTTGGTTTTTGAAAATCATATGTAATTTCAATTTTTTACAAAAAAATCACATGTGATTTTGAAAAAAAAAAAAAAAAAGTATTAAGGGGAAAATGTGTGGCTGAAAAGTGGATCCCTGGATCCCTAGCAAATTGAGGATCTCATTTGAACCTCACCCTATATATATATATATATATATATATATATATATATATATATATATATATATATATATATATATATATATATATATATATAGGGAGTGGTTCCTGCGAAAACTCAAAATTCTGCGAGAACTGCGATAACTCGTTCTGGACCACTCTATTTATTTTTCTAATAATAATTATTTATATTAATTCAAAAGGGTAAAATAGTAAATTTATAATTTCTTTATTTTAATATTTTTTCTTTCTCTCTCATGTTTTATGTTTTGTTCCAGATTTCTTGCAACAAACTTTTAATTATTTATTAGTAAATTTTGTTCAATATAACAATTGTTTATTGAAGACATAAATAATGAGTTCGCTGATTAGTTGAATTTTATGTTCTAATATATGACATATCTTTGAACAATAGTTTCTCTTTTATTAATAAGGCTTCATAATATAATCCGTTCACTAGCGATCATATATTTTTCTTTATACACATCATGACAAATAGAATTAAATACAAAATTATATGCCTGAGCAGCTTGCATTAAAAAAAATCTACATTTAGTCAAGAAACCCTTATTTTGCTTTCTGATATTAATTTATTTTTGTCCTGTTCATATGATCACACACATATGTTTACAAATGAACAAAGTTTGATATCATATGCACATAACGATCACACACATATGTTTACAAATGAACAAAGTTTGATATCATATGCACATAACGATGATGTTTAAAGTGTAATAATATATAGTCGAATCCAAATTAACACGAATGACTAAGGATTAATCAAAAGGAATCCAATTTGTGACAATGATAAAGAGCTCAATCTTACACATATAGAACTGGTGCTATTCGAAGAAGTCGACTCTTTATGCTTCCAGCAGTACTTCAGTAAGAACTCCTTGCTTGAAGTCACCTACAATATCACAGCTATCTGAGTGCACGCAAATATAACCTATACTCGCAACTTGTTGGACTAAGTGGCAATTGGGCGGTTCGTCCATGTCAAAACAAGTACATTTTAATTGTGGGTCGAACAACCTGTGAACACTTAAACACGATCCATCAATGAGAGATCCCAGATCCATCAATGAGAGATCCCAGATCCATTACAAATTGATGACTTTCAAACTTACTGACTTCTAATACTTTTAAATTGATAATAAGTTGCATTACGTGTTTGAGACCAGAAAACCAACATCCAAACAAAGGAAGTTTTAAACAAAATAACAAAGAGCGAAGCAAGTCCTGTTCTATTACAAACATAAAGTAACATTAATACTGTCAAATGAAAATAACGAAACATATATAATTCAACAAAATGTTTACGCATAAAGTTTAGAAACCATCAACACACAGTAGTACAAGAATGGAACTAAAAGTAACGCACTTCATCGCCATACCTTGCTTGTCTGCTCCAAAAGTCACATGTTCTTAGCTCCAAACTTTCCAATCTCATTGATCAAGTAAAAGCAGGCTCTCCGTGTAGGAATTCAAAAAGAGCATAGTATTCACATTTCCAGAAATCCCAATACTATCGATGTGTTTTGAGTAGGGTACATAAACAAAGAGGGCACCATGTTTTTGTTCTTCATAATCAGAATCAGAATTATCAGAATCATCTGAATCAATAAGCAACTAACTATAGATGCACCACTCTCAAGAAATCCAACTACTTTTTCTATTGACCCATGTGGTGGATTGATATTAAATATATTTGTGAACGTTTTTGGAACACCATCCTCCATTATCCATACCTCAAACCCTATTTCCCTATGATGTACAGCGCCTTCAATAACAACAAGAGAATCCCTTAGTTTAGATATAGACAAACTAATATCTATCACAAGTGCATCGAATGATAAACAAACAGGGAGATCTATTCTTGTAAATTCTTCAGTTGTTATATCAAAAGACATAATCATACAATTACAGCAACACTTTCTATGAATAGAAAGCCAGTAAATAACCCCATCTATAACTTCCTGATTCCCTATCAATGCAATAGATTTATCAGGGAGATTAATAGACGGAGTTCTCCAAACATTTGAGCTTAACGAATAAACCTCAACTTGCCAACCATCAGAATCCGACAAACTATCCATAAATGTAGACTTAACAAGCTTAGGGTCGTTGGTACGAGGACAAACAGCAAAACCAATAACAGTTCTGTAAGGCCGATATAAAACATTAGGAACATTAATAATAACGGATTTACCAATAGTAGGATTCCATAAAACAACTGTTCCAGAAACAGTTGTTGGACCCATATTATTTGTGACCCTCATTGATCATTTATCCTTACTGATATGATGACTGACACTAACTGAAATCTGTGTCTAGTAAATATTCGATGGACGTATTTACCTTACCGACACTATAGATTTCCCATTAGGTGATCGGAACTAAGAGAGCTTATAATATGAACACTTATTAAACACCAAGGACTAAATGGTAAATACTCCTAATTTGAGTATCTATATAAAGGCCATCATAAACCCTTATTTGGGTTGGCCAGTTATAATAACCACCATTATCCCTAATACACATACAAGTGTTCTCTCTCAATAATCCCATCCTAATACGATCATCTCAATTTGGGAATCATAGATGGCTAATCTATTCAACAACATCTCCGGATCATCTGCAGGAGGTATGTAAATAACATGAATCAATCTAATTTATCCAACATGTGGTATCAGAGCCAATGGCTCGTGATTATCCATTGGTTCATGTTTATTTATCGCTTGGCTATTGCTATTATTGATTCTGCAACTTATTTGGCCGACGGATTTTGATTTTTGGGTGAAAATGGGATTTTTTGGACCTGTGGCGGCTGGACTGCAACCCTAATTTCGACGAACTTCGTTCGTGCGAATGAAGGCTCATCCGTACGAACCTGATTTGTTCGTTCGTACGGATGAAGCCCTATACGTACGAACCTAAATTGTTCATTAGTACGAATCTGATTGGTTCATCCGTACGAACCTGATTTGTTCGTTCGTACGGATGAAGCCCTATTCGTACGAACCTGACTTGTTCATTAGTACGAATCTGATTTGTTCATACGCACGAACGTAACTGTTGATCCGTACGAATCTGGGCTAATGCGTGCGAACCTAGGCTTACATCCGTACGAACTTAAACCTTACATCCGTACGAACCTAGGCTTACATCCGCACGAACCTGGACTTACATCCGTACGAATCAATACTCATCCGTACGAATATAATCTCATCCGTACGGATGACTACAGACCCTAATTTGGTCGTTTTTTAAAGTCTTATTGGCTGCCTTCCCTTAACCCCGCAAGGGGGCGCAGCCCCCTTGACCCCTGCCTTATTTTTCGTGGTCACCTTATTTAGTCACCTTATTTATATGTGACCTTATTATACTTATGCACTAATATTCATGTTTTCATCTTTTGTTGCCCAAAGGTCAAAGGTGATTTCTATGATTGCATTTTTCCTTTAGCATAATAAACACGTAGGATATTAATTCTGCCCAAAGGTGATTTAATATACTTGTGTGCTTTAAAGGATTCTTATTATGCCTTAAAACACGATGTTCTATTTTGTTGCCCAAAGGTCAAAAGACAAACGTTGTGTTGCATAAACCTTATACTCATAATTTTACTTAGATATTAGTTATTTCTGCCCAAAGGTGATGTAACATCTAAGTAGAGCCTTACTTTAGCTTATTATTTTGGTGTTTTTTAATAGGCTTACCTATCACTTAGCTTCATTACTTATATGGTCTTAGTCTCAGGAACATTACTGTTAGGTCTACTTATTTTAGACATTACTCTAGTTCTATTACTTTAAGGGACATTACTTAGTCTGCCTTATATAGCTAACTCTGTCACTCTAAAATCTTCTATAAATCGTATCATAAATCTAAATCCTCCTTATTCTCCACTACAGTACCAAACTTCGGCATTGAGGCACTTACAGGTGCTAATTTCACTACTTGGAAGGAACAACTCTACTTAACTCTGGGAATGCTCGACATGGACTATGCTATTCGCCATGATGAACCCGCTGCTATTACTGCTGAATCTACTGCGACTCAGAAAGCGGACTTTGAGAAGTGGGAAAGGGCGAATCGGCTGTCCCTAATGATGGTCAAGAACTCAATTCATCCCAGCATCCGAGGAGCTATCCCTGATAACGACAAAGTGAAGACTTACCTCACATCTGTTGAGGATCACTTTAAGGGATCGTCTAAGGCAACTGCGAGTAGCTTAATGCTACAGATGCTGACTCTTAAATATGAGGGTTCTAACGGTGTCCGTGAGCACATAATGAAGATGGTTGACATGTCTCACAAGCTTAAGAGTTTGCAAATGGAAGTCTCAAATAACTTCCTTGTGCATTTCATAATGACTTCCTTGCCTGCTCAGTTCGACATTTTCAAAGTGAATTATAACGCAATGAAAGATAAATGGTCGATAAGTGAACTGATTGCTATGTGCGTTCAAGAGGAAGATCGTCTTAAGCACATTCAACCTGAAGCTGCTGTTCACCTTACTACCACTTCAAACCCCAAGAAGAGGAAAGGTAACTACAGTAATAAGACTGAAAATAAAGTCCAAAATCATGGTGCTTCTACCTCTGGCCCTAAATCCTCGACAAGCAATACTAACTGCCCATTATGTCGCTCCAAAGGGCACAGACAGAAAGATTGCTCTAAATTCAAGGAATGGCTAGCTAAGAAAGGTAACATTCTTTACGTAATATTTGATTCCTTTACTACTGATGTTCCATTTAATACATGGTGGGGTGACTCTTGTTCTATGGTCCATGTGACCAATTCCTTACAGGGATTCCTTACAATCCAGAAGCTACAAAAGGACCAAAGAAAACTTAGAGTTGGAAATGGTGATCTCTTAGATGTCGAAGCCATGGGGACCTTAAATTTACATATGAATACCGGAAAGTGTATTAGATTAATAGATACCTTATATGTACCGAGAATTACTCGGAACCTTGTATCTATATCTAGACTTGATCTTGAAGGTTATGTAATTACTCATGGTTGTGGCAGGATCACTTTTACTCTTAATAATGAATTGTTTGGTTGTGGTTTTTTGGATGGATTACTGTATAAATTAGAACTAGATCATAATTTCTCACAGTCTTTGTTGTCTCTTAATACTGATGACATAACTAAAACAAAGACAAAATCACCTAAACAAGCAGAGAATTCCTCCACATTGTGGCATAAACGTCTCGGCCACATCTCACGAGATCGCATGACACGACTCGTAAAAGAAGGAATCTTACCCTCTCTTGATTTTAGTGATTTTGAAACATGTATTCAATGCCTCAAAGGCAAAATGGCTAAAGGGAATAAAAAAGGAGCCACCAGATGTTCCAACTTGTTGGAAATAATTCATACTCGTATTAGTGGCCCCTATCCCGCATCAATAACATGACATACATCATTTATTACATTCATTGACGATTATTCACGTTATATGCACCTTTATCTGATTAAAGAAAAATCTGAATCCTTACAAACTTTTGTCGATTATAAAACTTTGGTTGAAAACCAACTTGATCATAAGATAAAAGTTGTCCGATCAGATAGGGGAGGTGAGTATTACGGTAAACATACTGATATTGGTCAAGCTCCTGGTCCTTTCTATAATTTTTGCAAGGAACAGGGCATAATTAACCAATACACCATGCCAGGTTCTCCTCAACAGAATGGTGTTGCTGAAAGGAGAAACCGAACTTTAATGGACATGGTGAGAAGTATGCTCGCCAACACTAACCTACCCAAATTTCTTTGGACTGAGGCCTTAAAAACAGCTGTTCATATACTCAATAGGGTTCCATCAAAATCTGTCCCTAAAACTCCTTATGAGATCTGGACAGGTAGGAAACCGAGTCTAAAATATATGAAAGTATGGGGCTGTCCTGCCGAAGCAAAAGTCTATAACCCTAACTTAAAGAAACTGGATTCTAAAACCCTTACATGTTTCTTTATTGGTTATCCCGAGAACTCAAAAGGTTATCGGTTTTACTGTCCTTCTCACTCTATCCGCATCATAGATACGCAACATGCCACTTTCCTCGAAAATTCAGAGATCAGTGGGAGCACGACAAATCCTGATTTAGATTTGCAAGAAGTACAAGAAGCGGGGGGAAACCATTCGTCGGTTATTACGATTCCTCCGATAATTCCTCTTGTACCCAACGCTGCTCCCGATATACCTGGATCTCCTAATGAACCGGTTGAACCTCCTATGCCTCCTAATCTAAACGCCGAAGAACCGCCTGTTCCTGAAGAACCCGTAATTCAGCTCAGGAAATCATCAAGGGCTCGCAGAAACACTAATTTTGATGATTTCGAAACTTATCTGGCTGAAGTCGAAAACATTGGGAAACTTACTGATCCAACCTCTTACCGAGAAGCTATGAATAGTGATCAGGCCGCTAAATGGATTGAAGCCATGATTGAAGAGCTCAAATCCATGGAGCGTAATGGCGTTTGGGTATTGGTTCCACTCACTAAAGGATCCAAAGTAATTGGATGTAAATGGGTGTTCAAAACCAAATTAGACCCGAATGGAAACGTCGAACGCTATAAGGCCAGACTGGTTGCAAAAGGCTTTACTCAAAAGGAAGGAATTGATTATCAAGAGACCTTTTCCCCTGTCTCTCGTAAAGATTCCCTAAGGATCGTCATGGCACTCGTAGCTCATTATGATTTAGAGTTACATCAGATGGATGTCAAGACCGCTTTCCTAAATGGTGACTTGCAAGAAGACGTATACATGCGGCAACCTGAAGGATTTATTCCAGAAGGTAAAGAGCACATGGTCTGCAAGTTGAATAAATCGATATACGGGTTTGAAACAAGCATCACGACAATGGTACCTTAAATTTGATGAAGTCGTGAAATCTGATGGCTTCCTAAAGAATCAAGTGGATCAATGCACCTATCTCAAGATCAGTGGGAGTAACTTTATTATCCTTGTTTTGTATGTGGATGATATTCTGCTTGCAAGTAACAACTTGGATCTGCTACATGAGTCGAAGCGAATGCTTTCGCATAATTTCGACATGAAAGATCTCGGTGATGCCTCTTATGTTTTAGGTATCGAAATAAATCGAGATAGACGTAATGGTGTTCTAGGTCTTTCCCAAAGGGCTTATATTGACCGTATTCTAGAACGCTATAACATGCAGCACTGCACACCCACTGTGGCTCCGGTAGTTAAAGGGGACGTATTTGGACCTCATCAAACTCCGAGCACTGAAACTGAGAAGGCTGAAATGAGGATGATACCTTACTCATCTGTAGTTGGGAGCATTATGTACGCTCAGGTCTGTACTCGACCGGATATCGCTTACATCGCTGGTATGCTGGGGCGTTACTTATCTAACCCCGGATTAGCACACTGGAAAGCGGCTAAAAAGGTTCTACGATATCTGAAAGGGACCAAAGACTACAAATTAACTTATAGAAGAAGTGACAACTTGGAAGTAGTAGGTTATTCTGACTCTGACTTTGCTAAAAGCAAAGAAGACCATAAATCTACTTCTGGGTATATCTTCATGTTAGCTGGCGGACCAATCTCTTGGCGGAGTCATAAACAGAAACTGACCACAACGTCTACTATGATGGCTGAATATGTTGCCGTTTATAATGCAACCTGTCATGGGATGTTGTTAAGGAACCTGATCAGTGGACTCAAACTCGTCAACTCAATTTCTAGACCATTGAAGCTTTACTGTGATAACTCAGCTGTTGTAACTTTCTCGAACAGTAACAGTTCGACTGGCGCTGGGCTGTATCTCGACACAAAGTATCTGTTTGTACGCGAACGGGTTGAGGAAAATGTTCTTTGTGTTGAGTACATAAGTACACATGACATGCTAGCGGATCCGATGACCAAAGGTCTTCCTCCTAATATATTCGTAGGACAGTGTCGAATATGGGGCTTACAAAAGACTTAATTTAATAGCATTGTTGTACTTATTGGTCATTATTATTTATTAATGAAAATTTTCCTCCTTATTCAGATTTTGTTTGTCTATTATTTACACCTTATGCGCATAACTGTGTTGGACATTATTATAACAAAATTTGTCTTAGTTGGTCTATCATTGCTTATTCAGTTTTGAATTTGAGTCATAGTTTGACTAGTGGGGGTCCTGAGTAGATGTTCTTCTCTACGACTGTACTTATCAACTATGATTTCGGTTTTAAACAAAATGAGTATTATCTCGTACGGACTTATCAATACTCATAGATAAATGATCTACTCGGTCAAGTGGGAGAATGTTGGACCCATATTATTTGTGACCCTCATTGATCATTTATCCTTACTGATATGATGACTGACACTAACTGAAATTTGTGTCTAGTAAATATTCGATGGACGTATTTACCTTACCGACACTATAGATTTCCCATTAGGTGATCGGAACTAAGAGAGCTTATAATATGAACACTTATTAAACACCAAGGACTAAATGGTAAATACTCCTAATTTGAGTATCTATATAAAGGCCATCATAAACCCTTATTTGGGTTGGTCAGTTATAATAACCACCATTATCCCTAATACACATACAAGTGTTCTCTCTCAATAATCCCATCCTAATACGATCATCTCAATTTGGGAATCATAGATGGCTAATCTATTCAACAACATCTCCGGATCATCTGCAGGAGGTATGTAAATAACATGAATCAATCTAATTTATCCAACAACAGTTGGTTTTCCGGTATAACTATACAAGCACACCAAGCCTTTCGAGATACCGATTACTTCTGGGTTATTGAATTGGTTAACGGAAACAGGATGAGTTGGGGAAAATTTGTGTTTTGGGAAAGCCTTATCATCTAAAAATGAAACATATTTCTTTTTACTTTCTTCGGAATCGATGTAACTTACAAATAGATGTTGTGGCTCAGGGTGTGGGGCATTGTGGTTAGAAATGAATTTGGAGCTATCAATAAGAGACTTCCATTGTTTTGAAACGGATCTAAACAGTACAAGTGACTTCACAGGAAGCATTTTCAGGATATGTGCTTGGATTTCGAATGGAATATAGTCTGACATTTTTGTTTATTTTGAGTTAGGGTTTCAAAGGGTTTTAATTTTTTGAAATGGGAGAATGAGGAGTCAAACTGTGAAACTGAGATTTTTTTTTTACAGGGTAAAATCAAATATGTAATTTGGGCTACTAGGCTTCTTTCGTTTATAGTTTATGGACAGGCAAAAGAAACTATAATTGAGTTCGAACTCGAGCTCCACCACAAAATATGAGCTCGGAATTTATAACCAGCCGAACTAGTCCGTTTCGTTCGCAGAATCTGATGAAATTAGAAGGAATTAGAATTTTGAATTCTTGTTGCATCCTGTTTGGTTGGACAACTGAAGGAATTGAAATCTGCCAAAATTCCATCAGATTTTTTCCGTCGTGGAATTCAGGATTCCTTCCAGTTTCGAAAGGAATTCAAGATTTCTGATTTCATGGAATTCAAACCACTTTACTAAAATTTCTTTTAAACAAAACGTTGTACCATTTTAATATAACCGTCAACTTTTTTCGTAAATGTGTTCGACAATGTAGGTGAAGTTTTAGCTCAAAAATGTAAAATGATAATTAAAAGCTCAGTAAGATAAATTTAATTATGGATAATTATGTAAATTACTATATTATAATCTCAAATAAGCTACTTGAAACAACTTGTTTTTAGAAACAATAAAACTAACCATTTCACATTCATTCTTTGCTTCTTCCTTTAAATCACAATATCCCCATCTTTTCTTTCTTTCTTTCTTTCTTTCTTTTTCTAGTTTCAAAATTTTTTCTTATTTTTTTCATAAATTTTTGATTTTAAATTTGATTTTGAGCCATACCCACTACTCAAAATCAGTAATAATTTGTGGGTTTTCAATAAACTTTCAATCTTGATAAGAAAAAAAAATGTCACATTCCGGCAAACCGGCGCCGGAGTTAGGGTTTAATGCCACTTTCCGATCGTCACCGGAAGTCACTCATTTCCGACGACGATAATACCAACAAACCGGGTCATACCCATTCGTGTAATGATAGACGCTGTAATAAGTATGAAGAAGAAGCTAAGTTTAATTGCCGGAAAAGGTCGCCAGAATCGGTGTTGTGGTGGCCGGAGATGAATGAGGAAGAAAATATGCTAAGATTTATTTGAACTCTAATAATGGTTATCATATTGGTCTGTGAGATCTAAAACATTTGGAATACATGTCTTGGGATTTATAAGTGTAAAGTAAACCATGTTTGTAACGTTTAAATAGAGTTAAACCAAAAAGGTTGTTTTTATGGTTTTGTTTTTCTAAGTTTTTAGTTAATAATAATAATAATAATAATAATAATAATAATAATAATAGTAAAAGAAAAGTGGTAGAATAATAAAAATTACAAAAACGGTCCTTTGCGAATAAGACAAAAAGGGTAAATTGGTCATTATGATATAACTAACGGAATTGAGTTAACCCTAACGGACCAAAGGACTGTCCGTGTGCAAAGATTCCAAATAAAGGCCTAGCCATGTAATTATCCAAAAGTTAGGACGGAAAGTGCCATTTGGGTATTAGGTTAAGGACCATCCGTGTAATTAACTCTTTATTTTACGGAAAAATGGCAGAAAAGGTAACATAAAATACAAATTTTAACAATTGGGGGTACGTAAAAAAATTTTGAACCAAAAAGGATTATAAAATCTAATTTGTTTCAAAAAAGGATTATAAAATCTAATTTGTTTTAAAAAGGGATTATAAAATCTCATTTGTTTTAAAAAAAGGATTTTCGAAAATTATTAATCCTTAAAATGAAGTTTCAAGCCTAAATTTTTAAGATAGGATTAAAACTCTTTTTGAAAATGTGATTTTCTCTAATTACTCGTGACTTTTAGAAAACAACGAGACGCGTTATTTAATGTTTTACATGTTGAAAACAAGTTAAAAACTTAACTTTCGCAAATAATCTTTTATTATACCAAATTCGATTTTCTAATCCTTTTTGGTTCCAAATGTTTTTACATACCCTCGAATGTCAAAATGTGGATTTTTCTCCACACATAATCCTTTATTAAATTAACCTCTCATAAGTTCCGTATAAGTTTTTCTCCACACATATTTTACAAAAACTTTAATTAATTTTAAATATTTACAAATCGTATTGAATTATATGCAAAATTGAAAACTGAATTCCGTTGAATTTTGTCAACCAAACAGGACAACTTTTTATCAATTCAGATTCCAATTCCTCAAATTTCAATTCCTTTGACATATTTCAATTCCCTTAAAAACATTTTGCGAACCAAACGGGCCCTTAAAGGTTTGACTCGGATTCTTACGAGTTTTTCGAACTTTAGGTAATGTGTATGTCTCCAAACAAATTTATTTAAAAATGAACTTCATTGATACTGTTTGATGTTTGACTGTAAAATATTTTTGAACACATAAATGGTTTTTTAACTTGGATTTTTGTTTTGTGGTAACCTATGCACTGACGGAGCTAGGAGAGGGTCTAGGACGAGGTCGGTCCCTGCAAACAAACTTATAGTAAATTCGAAATAATCATAAAATAATACACTACAAACCTCGTATGACACATCTAATGTGAATTTATAGTTTCTTTGCTTACTCAACACCTTTCGATACAATATGTCAAATGAGTTACATTATCCAATTAATTTTTCACATATATTTAAAATACATATTTGAATCTCAAAAATAATTTTATTCAAAAATTTGAGTTTTTCGAGCCGAGCTCAAGCCGATCTTAAATTTTCTTTAAGTCGAGCCCAAACCTTCATCATTAAGGCACGTTGAACTATCGATACGATCGACTTGCTTGCAGCCTTATATTATTGTTAATTTTATCATAATTTATATTTTAACTCTTTGGGTATTTTTAAACACTTCTCATTAATATACACTTATAATATCCGGCACTTCTCGTACTTACAATGAATGAAGCTAAGCTTCTATTCAATACTTAACGGCTACTTACAGACTAACCATTATTAAGAAGCTACAATTATAGCCCTTATACTTAAGATATTTACAAAATAAGCCCATCTATATAAAATCTATCACAATGAACTAAGCAACTTTGTAGAAGCATTTGTGTCTTGTGTCATTGCTTCTTGTTCAACATAATGACATGATGAACTTTTGATATTTCAACATAATGACATGATGAGCAAAGCAAGTCATGTTTTACTGAAAAACATAAAGTAATAAAAATTTTGACAAACCAAAATAACTAAGCATATACGAATAGACAAAATGTATGAGCATAAATGTTAGAAACCATCCTTACACGGCTAATATGAGAACGAATCTAAAAGTAATGCACTTCATCGCCATACCTTGATTGTCTACTCCAAAAGTCATGTTGACTTGGCTCAACACTTTCCAATCTCACTGATCAAGTAAAAGTAGGCTTTTCGTGTAGGAATTCACACAGAATGAACACACATTTCCAGAAATCCCAATACTATCGATGTGTTTTGAGTAGGGTGCATAAACAAAAAATGCACCATGTCCTTGTTCTTCATTATCTTAATCATCTGAAACAATAAACACACTAACTATAGATGCACCACTCTTAAGAAATCCAACTACATTAATGCACTTCATCGCCATACCTTTATAGTTTATGGACTGGCCCAAAGGCTAGAATGACCTGGTTTATTGAGCTCGACCATAAAATATGAGATTTGAATATATAACCATCCAAACAGCTTTATCATGCTTTTCGAACCTTAGGTTGCCCTGTATTTTAATAACCATAATGTGAGGTATAATGATATTTTCCTGACTCTTTGGTTGCCATGTGTTTTAAATATCATAATGTGAGATATAATGATATTTAAACTGTTCAGTTACCCTAAGTTAATAATACGAAACTTCTGACTATTTGGTTGCCTGTGTTTTAATTACCATAATGAGAGGTATAATGATATTTAAACTGTTCAGTTACCCTAAGTTAATAACACATTTGAAACTTCTGACTCTTTGGTTGTCATGTGTTTTAAATACCATAATGTGAGGTATAATGATATTTAAACTGTTCAGTTACCCTAAGTTAATAACAGAGACGTTTTTAGGTACTCAAAAAGTTGGTGGTATTAATGACATACTAATTATTGTGTTTTAATTTTTAGGTACTCCAAAGGTTGGTGGTTTTGTGTTTTTCTATATAAGTTAGTTTGATGATGAGGTAATTTCACCAAAAAGGGCGGTTCGATACAAGGTTTCATCACTAGAAATCATATACGAAAGTTTAAGGCTCTTCTCGAAGAGGGCCATGTATATCAAATCTCGAGGTTCAAAGTGATTGAAGGTCAAATGGGATATAAAGTTGTCCCGAATCAATACCGCATATGTTTCAACATTGCAACAACGGTTCATAAACTTGAAGGTGGTCATGAGGAGTTTCCATTGAATGTTTTTAGTTTCGCACCAACGAAAGTTCACCTACAGAGAATCAACAACAATTCCCTCCTCACTGTGCCGGTTTTTCTTTTCCCTAAATACTTATGTTTTCTTTCCTATATCCAGTTTTTTGTTGTTTGTGGGTTGTTGTCGTTCACATGACATTTGGCTATGTGTTTACAGATGTAATAGGGTGTGTGGTAGGTGCAGGCGAAATTATTCGCTTTGACAATGAAAAAAAAAGTGTGAAACGCGACGTTAAGTTATCTGTTAGCAGGTTATTATTGTGTATTTTCCTTTGTTTCTGATCATTGTTCGTGACAAATCTCTTTACAAAATCGGTACCGCGCAACGCGCCAGAATACGCATAGTTAATTAATAATAATTTGAATACATTTTTTGAAGTAAAATATCTATGAAATTATTTTTCTTTTAAATGTTTTAGCATGTTGTACGCTTTATTTTTTAGGTTATATGAACACAATTTGTTAATTTATAATTTTTTGTCCGACAATTAAAGCAAAATAAGATCGAACCGGATCGAGATCCTTACGATATTATGATCAAGATCGAGATCCTATTAAGATTTTATGTTTTCAGGATATTGCCAAGAGTCTGATCGTTTTTAATAAATAAGATGGTTAAAACCTAAGATTTTAAGATCTAAATTAAAATTTTAACAATCTTTTGTGTTTGATGTTTGATTGTATTATATTTTTTGATAAATGGGTTTTTGACTTTTCATTTTGTTTTGTGGTAACTTTTATATATATGTTACATAATCAAATACCTTTTTCACATATATATGAAATAAATTTGAGTATCAAAAAGTAATCTTATTCGACAAATAGAGCTTTTTCGAGCTGATCTTAAGTTATTTTCGAGTCAAGTTATCAAGCTTGAGCTCAGCTTGCTTGTAGCCCTAAAAATCCGAATGCATCACCTTTAACCGTTCCTAGCCTTGGTTTTCCGCAAACTCCAACAAATAGACTTTTGTTCGTTTTTTTAATGTAGCAATTAGTAGCAAACATATATTAAGGGTTTCATGTTTGCACTGTTTTCTCTCTCAAACCATCTATATCAAGAAATATCCCAACTTCGTTAAAACTTGAGGGTAGCATAGTAAATTCATACGTGATTTGGCAATAAAATTGGTGACGTTAACTAGCTTTCGAAAAACATAATTAAGTCTTTCGTTATTCATATTTTTTGTGCTGATAGAATATATTTTGAACAAATGTATCGTAAATTATAGCAAAGAATAATAATAATAACAAAGGTAGATACAGCTATTTTAATTCCATTCCGATGCATAACCAAACAACACAAATTCTCCTTCCATTTCTCGGAAATAATTACATTGTTTACACCAAAGTCCAAACAACGTAAATAAATCCCAATTTCTACTACTACGATTCTCTTCTTCTCAACTTTATCTTTTATTACAATTTTATTCTTTACCTCCTACAACTCCTTCCTCCCATATGGTGCATTACTTTTTTCGAGCTATATGATATCCTTGAGGGTGACTTCTTCTCGACATATTGGACAAATTTCTTGATAAGAAAGTCCGATACTTAGGCAATCCTTGCAGAAACTGTGACCACATTTTGTGGTCGTCTTATAAGCAAATAGACCCAGGCATATTGGACACAAACATTTAGGCAATGTTGCTAATTGAGGTCGTGGAGGCGGCAAAGGAGCTTCAACAGGCTCCGACTGCAAGTCATAAAAGGAAAGAAGAAAATTATACTTAATATGTTCACTTATTCGTAAAATAAAAATAAAAATGTTGTTAAAGGATGTTATCCTATACCATAGTACGCTCGACATCCACAATAGGTCGCTCTAGATGAACTCTTTTCCTTTTGTTGCCAGCATTCTTAGGAGGCATTTTCACAGCAGCTTAAACTATATAAAATTTATATTAGAAGGCATTACATATATATATAAAGATAAAAAGTAATTAATTGAGGAAGAAATAAATATTTTTGTACATATCTCTAACAAACTAATAATTTTTTAATATTATGTGAATATTGTGTTGAATTTATATTTTTTTTTTTATATTAAATTGTTAGTTTTAATTTGATGTAAAATGAAATCTTTTTAAATATAACATTAAATTTTCTCAATTTTTATTGACTATTTAACTTGTAGTAATGAGAAAGTTATATAGTTAATTGAGCAATTTTTCGCTTTTCTCTATATAAGAATGTGATCAAAATCTTTTCAAATAATTTTAAACAAAAACTAAAAAATTAAAAAAATATATCTTAATCTTTTTTAAATAAATTTATAATGAAATCTGATATGTAAATATCATTATTATTAGGTCCTTATGTGAAACATGATTATGGTGGTATCAAACATGTTTTTAGTATCATAATGACTAGAGTATTGTCTCGCGATAGCGCGAACATATATAAAAATTAAATTGTAAACATTATGTTTATGTAGATTTTAAGTTATGATGAAAAACAATGTTATACGAATAATAACATATATACCTTTACGTTTATACATATGTTGTTTATAATTATAATAACATATACACCTTTACGTTTATACACATGTTTTGATATTTTTTATTAGGAGATTTTAAAATAACAATAAGGAAAATCATAGTCCAAATTGAGTGATTTTATAAGTAAATTAGATTTTATTTTTTTAGTTGAGATAGAAATTAAAAAGAGAATGTTATTATGTATTGTAAGATGGTATAAAATAAAAGTAGTATTTGATGACATCATCAATATGATCTAACGGTAGAAATAAAAAAAAATTAACCCATCCAAAGGCCCTTACTTCGTCATATGACATTTAAAGCCCCTCTTTTATTATATACTAAAGATTAAAGATAGTAATAATTATGAAATTTTGAATTTTAATTCACATGTTTCATCTTTTTATGATAAACCTTTATTAGAAAGATATAAAACTTGTTTAAATAGGTTCATGAATAATGAGTAAAAGTATGTGTATACAGAAAAAGATACATGAAATTAGGCTTTATCAAGAAATAAACCCATTTTAGTTTTTATTAAATAACAAAAATAAAAAATGTAATATTATGTCATGTGAATGTAACAATCTAAGTACTATTTACTTAATTGCTTTTAATATATTTCTATTAGTGTATTCGCACTTTAATGGTAATGACATGTGTCAAAAGAGGGATAATTAGGCACACTAGTGAGGTTGTAAATAGCGTGTCATGGCGACTCATGGCATCAAGGCGTGGTGAGGTTGTAAATAGCGTGTCATGGGACACCATGAACACGTTTTTTTGCCATCACGCCTAACAAAGACGTCTATGTTTTCGTAGTTTCTCGCCGCGCCTCGCCGCCATGGCGCGAACCCTGGATTTGATAATGTAACTAAATAAGATCATTGTTTATAAGTAAAACCACCCATTCTCACATTCTTCGTTTTCTTTTCCTTTATAAATATGCTTACGACAACAATATGTTGTTCACTAAACTGAAGTTGGTACCTTAATAGTGTGCAAGTATAGATATGTCCGGATAAAGAATAAGATACTGATACTCCAAGATGGACATTAGGTATACTAAATCATATAGGCTAATACTAAACAAATGTGAAGAAATTCAGAACATTAAATCCATTAATCAAGATAAAATTTACACAACTGAAGTTCAAATAGATATCTCAGCATTCAAACATGAAACGATGGAAACTTGATGCACATATATATTACGAGGCATATCTTCCCCAATTATTATCACAATTGCAACAGCAAAAAACATTTTAAACTAAAGATCATATACGTAAATAAATAAGTGAATCGAAATCAAAGATTGTAATCATAAAGGAACGACAAATAAGTAAACAGGTTTACAGACATGGAGCTAATACCTTAAAAGTTGTTGCTTCAATTTTCTTTCATGTTAGAGAAATATGCCTACTTTAATATAGCACATACTTTAAACAAGTCACTTTGTGATTTATGAACTCTGACGGAATTTAGTTGTTTATTATACATTGTAACAGGTTGAGAAAAGGGTTGACGTAAACGCAAAAGATTATAATGAAAACATGAAAATCGAATTATCTTCACAACAATAGGTGTAGTCGTTGCATTTGGAACCAAAGGATCTCTATACTACACACAATCCCTCAAGTCGAGGGATATAAGTTATAATGAAAACATAAAACTAAGAAACAAATATCAAGTAAAGCAAACTTAAGTAGAAAGATTGATAATACTGACTCGTGGATAAACTTGTTCACAATAGCTTCTCGGTTAACCTGATCATGAACGAATTAACAGCAACAGCTTCCAAAACGATCCATGAGGACTCAAAAAGCTCGTGAAAAAACTCAGCACCAGTCTCCTCAGCTGCACCTCTGAATGCCATACCGAATGCATTACCTTGAACAGCTCCCAACCTCGGTTTACCGCAAACTGCAACAATCAAGACTTTTTTTCGTTCTTGAGTGTAGCAAACACAAATCAAAGGTTTCAGCTTTGCCCCCTTTTCTCTCAAAGCATCCATCAAGAAATACCCGAATTTTGTTAATGCTTGAGGGTAGCCAAGTAATTTTGCATCGGCTGAATCTTCAAGTTTGACCCATCTGAACCTTTTAGCACTTCTTACCACACCCTTCCTGGTTATGGCTGTGATACCCTGTCTAAGAATAGCCCGTTGGATTTTAATAGCATGTCTCATACCCGTTTCCAATTTCTCAATCTTCCTTAACGATAAAGCGTCATATGCTTCACCAAACTGTTTAGAAGCACATGAACCGTTTGATTCAATTGAAGATTCTAACAGTGCAGTGACTCCATAAACCACATCTGCTGCAGATATTTTTAACGTTTTATGTTAGAAGTTAATTAGGTAACAAAAAAAATAAAAAAATAAAAAAAAATAATGGTCACAGGACGCCGTCCTAGAGGCTCAGAACGACGCAGCTCAGGGATTTCCAGGTTATATTGTTAAAATTTTTAATCTTTACAAACACACACACACACAAAGCAACAGCCGCCGGTTCTACAAACACATACACACACTCGAAATCACCGTTTCTTGTTTATTTTCTTCTTTTAATCCGTAAATCATGAGCCAACCGGTATGTATTTCACCCTCTTTCTTTCAATTTCTTCATATATTTTGGTATTTTTGTCAAATTGAATTGGGAAAAAAATTAGGGTTTAATCAATTAAGTTTTGATTCTCCAAATTGATTGTTTAAAAAGCTTCTAATTACTGATTACAACTGCTTTCAGTGCTTATGTGTTGGATTGGGGAGTTGTTACATAGCAAATGAATTTAACATCTTCAACTGTCACAGGGGCGTCGTCTGTGACAGCTTGTTTTGGCTGATTTTGTACGCGTTTAACGTGTTAGTATGTTTCTTTGTGTTATTTGTGATGTGTAGGCAGCTGGAGGAGCACGTAGGGGACGTCGGGGTGCACCGAGAGCAACCCTAGATGCAGAGGTTATAAGTCAAGAACACCATCCTTGGTTACAATGGTCGGGATGCAATGCCGCTCGTAAGACAGTTCTTAACACCAAACTAGCGGCTCTTCGGGAGCGACCAATACTTGCACCTCGCCAGATGGATTGGGATTTCCTTGGTAGGATTAGGGTTGATATAAGTGAATTCTACATCACCTGCAGTGTGACGGCCGAGGTGGAGATCCCGATGTGGGAACGGGCTTGGACAGTGGATGAGCCGGTTTTTCGAGAGTGGGTACTTGAGTTTTACTGCTCCATAGATGTTCAGACGACCTTTGTTCCGGGGGAGTTTACTAGGACACCTTTGATTTCATTTAGGCTGGGTGGCCAGGAGCGCCATGTGACTGTGGTAGAGTTCGGGAGGTTGCTAGGGTTATTTACTGATGATGAGGCAGATGATGACGCCTTAATGGATGGGTACCTTGAGGATGCAGCGTTGGATTCTTCTAGGTTTGGGGCGAACAAGGCTTGGTATGAGCTGACGGGTAAAAGGGACCACATCTCCACGAGCCCGGTGAAATATATCCGAGATACGACCCTTCGACTGGTGCACAAATGTCTCACCTACACATTCTTGCACCGGTCGACCGAGCATGATAAGTGCTACCCGGAGGATTTATGGATGTTATACATGTTCAGTCATCGGGACCCTACACGGTACATCAATTTACCGTGGACATTGGCGAAATACATGGCACAGAGGGGTTCGGAGCAGCTGGCCTCGAGCAAGTTGGTTTGTGGACACTGGGTTACACGCATCGCTAAATCATTGGGATTATTCACCCCGGCAAACATTAATCAATGTTCCCCACCTGTGAAATGCAAGGTGATTACCCAACGTGATCTGGTACGGGCCGAGATTCTTACTCCCGTGGGTAACCAGTTGATGGACGATGGCTCACCACCGCATGCGCCACCACCCCCGAGGCAGCCGGTTCTTTCACAGAGGGATTTTATGGATCAGGTGATCGCAGGTATGCATCGGCTCCAATTTGGGCAAGATCAGGCGGCGCGACAGAGGTCGCAAGCTCAGAGACGGGACGAGTATATCCATGACCGTTACCAGCCGATGTGGGAGCGTATGTACCAGCAGCACCGTCAGTCCATGGGAGATGCGGGTCCGTCCTCACCATATGCCGTCCCACCATACTATTACCCCGAGCCATACCCTGGTTTCCCACCACCAGCATACCACCCACAGCCAGACGAGGATATGGAGGAGGATTGAGTTGTGGTTTTGTATTTTATTTTTGTAAAGTAATTGTTTACATTACTGTTTCTTATTAGAACTAAAAAAAATAGTTGTTTTGAAACAGCTGTCTTATGGAATCCTTGTAGTAACTCTTCCTAATGTGTTAAATCAACAAAATAGAACTTTTGTTGGTTTTGCTATCTGCCTACATACTAACGACCCTAAACTTGTCAATCTTGCATTTAATAGAAGTGAGTCGGATTTCGATCTTTACATTTCTCAAGTTGAGGTCTTTTCGTTAAGCACGGGGGTTTGGAGAACCCTGTCTATTGATCTGCTTGATAAATCAATTCAGTTGATAGGTAATCAGGAGGTTATAAACGGAGTTATTTATTGGCTTTCTATTGATAGGGTTGTTGTCGATAATGTTCACCAGGTTAATTTTCTGATTATGTCGTTTAATATAACAACTGAATAGTTTTCAAAAGTGTGTTTACCTGATTATTTATCACTTGATTCAAGTATTAGTTTGTCTATATCTAAGCTAAGGGAGAATACTGTTGAAAGCAATCCCGAATGCATTACATGGAACCGCTTCTAGCCTTGGTTTAAGAACTACCCGATTTTTGTTAAACCTTGTGGGTAGCTTAGTAATTTTTGCATAGAATCTTCATGTAAACCTTTTTTGGCGCTTTAACCCTCGATAGGAAATTTGCGGGAGGGTGTTTCCTAAAATTTAATTCTTAACATTTTAACAACTCGATAGGAAACTTGATTACTTGAGATAGTGCGATCTGCTTTCCTGAGAGCCAACCAGATTGCCAACCTTAATGCATGAACTGAGATACTCAATAGTAAAAGTAAACTCAGAGTATATCGCTGTGAAAGGTCAAAAGGGGCGTGAGAAAGTGAGAAAAAAATAGAAGGGGATAAACCAGCTGACGGAAGTAGGAGACTCGATGTTTGATAGCTATGTTTTGAATTGTGTGAGATGAACATTGAAACAAAACGTTTACCGTCACCACATAGTGTCGGGGGTGAACCTCGAGTTCGAGTCCAAGCAAGGTGATGGGTACCATTGTTAGGATATTTACCGGGGAATGCTTCATTTGCTGGGTAGAGGGTCCGGTCTCAAAGTGGCCCGTGTCAATGGTATACGCCTTTACCATTTTTTTTTAGTGTCGGGGGTGAACTAATAAATATACAATTTGGCAGCACTTAATATAGAAATAGCTACGAAGCAACAAATCCATTTGTAAATTTGAATTCTTCAAAAAGAAAACCCTATAGAAACAGAACAAAAAATCTGTAGGTAAATTTATATTTCATAGATACCAATATATCATTGTTTAACGACTTATTATGTGTAATTTAATTCATATGCCAGAAAGTTGCAGATTTAACGAATACGACTCATCTGAAATAAGCTAAATATATATAAACATCAGTGACATACATGATACAAAACAATGCTTTTTATGTTGTACTCGTAAACTCTGTTTCATGCTGTACAAATATAAAAAATAAACAAGAATGCTATTATGCTTTATATACATCTATTCTGAGTTCTGACAACGACATATAAACACAATCCATCAATGAGAGATCCCAGATTCATTTCAAATTGCTGACTTTTAAACTTACTGACTTCTAATACTTTTAAATTGATAATAAGTTGCATTACGTGTTTAGGACCAGAAAACCAACATCCAAACAAAGGAAATTTTAAACAAAATAACAAAGAGCGAAGCAAGTCCTGTTGTATTACAAACATAAAGTAACATTAATACTGACAAACTAAAATAACGAAACATATATAATTCAACAAAATGTTTACGCATAAAGTTTAGAAACCATCAACACACAGGTAGTACAAGAACGGAACTAAAAGTAACGCACTTCATCGCCATACCTTGCTTGTCTGCTCCAAAAGTCACATGTTCTTAGCTCCAAACTTTCCAATCTCATTGATCAAGTAAAAGCAGGCTCTCCGTGTAGGAATTCCCAAAGAACTTATACACAATTCCAGAAATCCCAATACTATCGATATGTTTTGAGTAGGGTACATAAACAAAGAGGGCAGCATGTTTTTGTTCTTCATTATCAGAATCAATAAGCAAACTAACTATATATGCACCACTCTCAAGAAATCCAACTACTTTTTCTATTGACCCATTAGGTGGATTGATATTAAATATTTTTGTGAACGTTTTTGGAACACCATCCTCCATTATCCATACCTCAAACCCTTTTTCCCTATGATGATCAGCGCCTTCAATAACAACTAGAGAATCCCTTACTTTAGATATAGACAAATTAATACCTAACTGAAATGCATCGAGTGATATACAACCAGGGAGATCTATTCTTGTAAATTCTTCAGTTGTTATATCAAAAGACATAATCAGAAAATTATAGTGACGCACATTATCAACAATAATTCTATCAAAAGAAAGCCAGTAAATGACCCCGTCTATAACTTCCTGATTCTCTGTCAATTCAATAGATTTATCAGGGAGATTAATAGACGGAGTTCTCCAAACATTTGAGCTTAACGAAAAAACCTCAACTTGCCAACCTTCAGAACTGGGAAGTCTCGAACCATGAATAATTGTAGCCTTAACAAGCTTCGGGTCGTTGGTATGAGGACAAACAGCAAAACCAATAACAGATACATAAGGCATATAAAAAACATTAGGAACATTAATAACAAGGGATTTTCCAATAGTAGGATTCCATAAAACAGCTGTTCCAGAAACACTTGGTTCTCCGGTATAACTATACAAGCACACCAAGCCTTTCGAGATACCGATTACTTTTGGGTTATTGAATTGGTTAACGGAAACAGGAACAATTGGGGAAAATTTGTGTTTTGGGAAAGACTTATCATCTAAAAATGAAACATATTTTTTTTTACTTTCTTCGGAATCGATGTAACTTACAAATAGATGTTGAGGCTCAGGGTTAAGGGGGGTGTGATTAGAAATGAATTTGGAGGTATCGATAAGAGACTTCCATTGTTTTGAAACGGATCTAAACTGACCCAACGATTTAACAGGAAGATATTTCAGGATATGTGCTTAGATTTCGAATGTAATATAGTCTGACATTTTTTTTTATTTGTTTATTTTGAGTTAGGGTTTCAAAGGGTTTTAAGCTTTTGAAATGGGAGAATGAGGAGTCAAACTGTGAAAGTGAGATTTTTTTTTACAGGGTAAAGTATGTAATTTGGGCTACTGGGCTTCTTTCGTTTATAGTTTATGGACAAGCAAAAGAAACTATAAACGGAAAATTACGAAAATAGCAAAAAAATTGGGGGATATTTTATAAAATGTCACTTTTTTCCAAAAATTTTATAAAATGACACTAATTTCGCATATGCGAGCTCGCATATGCGAACTGTTTGCCATTATGCGCACTGGTCCTATTTATTGGAACTTGTCGTTTTTTTTTTTTGCGTTTTTTTGTATTTTGACACAATGTTTGTTAATGTAACCAATTAATACATTAGAATACGATATTTTGGAACATAGAAATACATCATATTACAATATTACAGTGTTATGTCAAATCAAAGTTATACTTTGGTACAAAAAATAGTATTCAACGGTCAAAAAGTACCTTCAACGGCTAAAATTATTGGAATTAGGACTATGTCAACTTCCCACCAAGCAGGGAAAACTTTTAAACATCCTGTTGCTGTCTTAACTATTCTTTCTCATTGTTGTTCAACAAAGTCATTGTTGAAAAAAGTTGCCATCACTGCATACCTGGTGTTCAACATATTATCCCTCTCTATGGTTTTTTTTATGAATTACTTGTGACCGTCTTATCCAAGCATCAATATGTTGTTATTCATAAAACAAACAAACAAAATTTATAATCAAGATTCAACACTAACTTTGATATTTTAAAATTTTAAAAATGTAAAACTTACCATCTCCCACAAAGCTCTTGTGTGCGTCCAAGCAAAACGCCCCAAAACCTTCTGCAACACTTGAAACTTTTTCCTAAATAAGCAATATGACAATATTGTTTTTCGTCACCTTTCCCTCTATCCCCTTCAAGAAAAAATTCTTCAGCAGTTGCCGCTAAGACAATTGGTTGCTCATCGCTATCCATATTTTGGGAAGATTCCGTTTCATGTTGTTGAATATCGTATAGGAGTTAATCAATTTCGTCTCGCAGTACTTGTCTTTGCTCATCTAGATTGGCGAGATCTTCGAGCCTTTGTCTTCGGTGTGTGTTTGAATTCATTATGGTTGTGTGTGTAAAATGGAAAATAATGTTGTGTGTGTAAAAATATGCTATCTTTTGTGATGCTTAAATAGACCGTTGAATGTACTATTGTTACGAATATTAAATTTGAAAAGACTAGACACTGTAATTTTGGCCGTTGAATGTACTTTTTGTACGGATCTCGCATAATTGATTACACCTCGCATTATTCATTTATACGAGGTGAATTATTTTGATTTGACTAGACACTGTAATTTTGGCCGTTGAAGGTACTTTTTGACCGTTGAATACTATTGTTTGTACGAAAGTGTAACTTTGATTTGACATAACACTGTAATTTTGAATATGATGTATTTCTATGTTCCAAATGTAGTATTTTAATGTATTAAGTGGTTAAATTAACAAACATTGTGTGAAAATAAAAAAAAACGCAAAAAAAAAAAAAAAACGACAAGTTCGCAGAAATAGGACCAGTTCGCATAATGGCAAACAGTTCGCATATGCGAAATATGTGCCATTTTGTAAAAATTTTGAAAAAAGTGACATTTTGTAAAATATCCCCCATTTTTTTGCTATTTTCGTAATTTTCCCAACTATAAAAGCAGTCGGAGTGGCTTAACTTTCACTCGTTTTTGCATTGACAACGAGTCAATGGTTCTCGTTATTATACCGGTGTAATTCTCACCATAATAAATTGTTGTGTTTTTTTCTTTTCTTTTTTCCTTTTTCTAACGGCCAAATTTAAAAAAAAAAATCTTATATTAACCCAACGGCTATAAAAAATGTCGTTACACATTAATTATTATTATTATTTTTGTTTATTTATTTATCCACTATTTCACCTATAAATACATCACATCTTAACCAAAAAATCACACTATTTCTCAGTCTCATTCTATCTTTATATCTATAATCTTATATCTTATACATTTTCCAATCGTAAAAATGTCTTCGACGCCTATTGTTTCGAAACGGCTCTAAACCGAACCAATGATTTAACAGGAAGACTTTTCATGATATGGCTTGGATTTCGAATGGAATGTGGTCTGACATTATGTTTCAATTTGATGAAATGATGGTTTGTTAGTTAGGGTTTAAAAGGGTTTTAAGCTTTTGAAATGGGAGACTGAGGAGTCAGACTGAAAGTTAAGAATATTTCTGGTTAAAAGCAAATATGTAATTTGGGCTCCTCGGCTTCTTCGTTTATGAACCGTCCCAAAAACTATAATTACTTCGTTTATCGAGTTCAAGCTCGAACATAAAATATGAACTCAAAATGTATATGAGATGAACTAGAGCTTTAAAAGTCTCGGCGAGTTTTTATCAAGTTTTTCGAACCTTAGATTATATGTATGTGTCCATATTAATTTATTTAGAACTGAAATTTGCAATTGATGTTGTTGTTTCATGTTTCATATAACTTGACTATGGTGAATGGAGAAGAGCAACTGAAATCTTCTTGAATACTAGAAAAAGATATAGCTCTTAATGGATCTTGTGCAAAAGCTAGTGAAAGTCAAGTCATTTTTATCTAATTCTTCTGTTGCTAACTCTCGACAACATTCTGGACAACCTAACTCTGTACGACAACCTGTTTTTGGAATCACACAAAGTGGCAAGTCAGTCAGGGTCGGTCCGTAGCATGTACGACATTTTTTTTTGCTATACGTATATATGTGTAACAACTTAACAAAAAAACAAAAATATTTATATTTAGGTGATGTTTCTATAGAAAAAATGTTTAATACGTAAATAAATTTTTAACGAGGGATCCACTTTTAAAATTCGCACAGGACCCTCGCATTCTCGGAACCGGTCTCACTTCCTCAATATCTGATAGTGATGACATTTGTTGTTAGAAGGAGTATTATACACATATTTAGGAAGATATAGAGTTACACTTTCCCGGCTACAAGTCTAGCCACTAGTTACATGGATCATGAATGTTTCGTACATGATTGGTCACTCGATAAGCTAAAATTGGTATAATTCAAGAACTAAAAAATTTAAGTATTAAAATTCAGCCATCATAATAATAAAGTTTCGGAAGCTACAACTTTTTTAAATCATTACACCATTCTAATAGCAAATACCGATAAACATAACAAATTAAGTGAAATGAATATAAAATTTAGAATAGTACAAAGCTATAAACTGAGTACGCAGATATATGGACTCCGTTTTACATGGGTCATTTTGGTTTTTGTCACGATCCTCTTTATCGAAGGATTGTGCAGACACTCAACAACATTAAGATGAACTTGTTCATAAAACTAAGAAATAAGTATCGAGCAAAGCATACATAAGTCGAAATATTGATAATACAAATACCGAATCTTGAATATAATTTTCCGGAGTAGCTTCTCAGTTAACCTTTAACTGACCATGAATAAATTAACAACTTCTTTCTATTCGTTCATGTTGCTCATACCAATGAACGTAGGAACCATTAGCTCACCCTTTATATATGTGCATCGGTATAGGAGTCTTGATCTGGAGTCGGTTAGGAAACTCTAAATCAATTACAATAACTTTACTTGGAAGGAAGCCAATAAATAACTTCCAACAAAAGAAAATATAAACCTATTCATCGAGCTTGAGCTTGGTTACAAGGCTTTCAAGGCACATGCTTTCTTTTAAACTTCACTTAAGCACCACATATTGTGTTCGTAGTCAGTATCAATGTGTTAAACCTCACATCTCTATATCATGAACACACACTCGATTCTCAATACCCTTGTCAGGGTTCATGAAACCGTCAACATTTTCGCGTTCACCTTTACCTTTTCCACACTTAGCCCCACCTTTGTAGATCCTTTTGCAAAACTCATCGTACACGCAATATCCAGCGCATACCAACAAGTTCTATGTATGTGTAACCTTACTCGTCCGTTCCACATCATAGTCAACCGACATACAATCCTTCAACAATACCTAAAAGAATGCTCGTAAAGGCATATAGACACCAACCCGCTATTATTCACTCTGATATTACGTAGAATTTTGTACATACCCTGACTCAGATACCATAGGGGTTCGACCACCCTTCTTCCTAATAATCTCAATACCAAGCCCCTTGTTTCCTAACTTTTCCATATGGAATTTCTTCTTCGGGAAACCCAACCCTTGATATCTTTAATTCCAACCTTACTCTTACAAGCAATCACCATATCACTAGTAATGCAAACCTCTCGCAATAAAAGCAACCATCACAGAGTTGCCCCTGCTATACCTATTGCCTATCTCTTCCATAATTGTAAACACACAAGCAACCATATTACCATAGTCCATTAATCTTATCCATTTAGTTATTGCATCTAGATCATATTTTGTTCTCAAAGTACCTCATTTTCTTCATCATCATTATTATCTTTATATGTTCTTGCGCTTCGTGATGAATTCCGATCAAATCACCATGACCCCCTTTGATTCCATCTCAATAATAAGATGCTTTGTTGCATTTAACTGGGACCGAACTAATTACATATTTGGATCGGCCTTACATAATGACCGAGACCGGTGCTAATGGTGGAAACTGACGCTAGTTAGTTGGGCCGTCAGTTAGTGACACCCATTGACACTAAACAAGTCAGTTTTGTCTCAGCTGACGGTTTTTCGACGTGCAAAGTGACAGGGTTTTGTGGGGCCTTATTAAAACAATTTTTGTGTGCCTAATATTAACAAAGATTTCGTTCATTCACACCCAAAATGAAATCAAAATGTCGGACTATATACCATTCGAAATCCAAGCACAAATCATGAAACGGCATCCTGTAAAATTACTTATTCAATTCAGATCTGTTTCAAAATAGAAGTCTCTTATTGAAAGCTCTGAATTCATTTCTAATCACAACCCCTCTAACCCTGAGCCACAACTAAGTTACTTGGGGAAATGGCTTGTGTATGCTTCTAACTTGCCACCGAATTCTATTGTGTACACCGTATTCTCAAAAGTTCTATTGGGTACCATATGGTGACTATTTTATTCTTTTGAGTACACGTGGTAACTGTTTACCTACAAAAAGTCTACGTGTAACAAGTTAATGTCCACCTCAGCTTCCACGTAGACATACAGTAGTTGACCTATTGTCCACATCAGCTGCCACGCATGATTACCTCTCTCACACACACATTTCACACACACACAATCAAAATTCCACCTTTAAACCAAAAATCTACAATTTTCCACTCAAATTATCATAATTCAATCACACAAATTAATCAAAAAAATCATCAAATTCTCATACATTTTTCAAAATTAAATCAAAATTAAAAGATCACAAACCTAACCTATTTATAAAAAAAAACTTAAAATCACGTATCTCGTCATTCCTCTTCCCCTTTAGTCACGCTAAACATAGAAAAACATTCAAAGCCAAAAACAAGCTTAAGAGGATAAAATTCCACGAGCTTTAAACGAAACCGACCCACAATTTTCATACACCCAATCCGTTAACAACTCTAAAGATGAACAAATTTGCGATTTAGTCAACGTTTGACCATGAGTTAAACTTTTTGGTGATTTTAATTTTTTTACACTATCTTCCAACATTGCTAATACTGCTGTTGATGCATACCGTACAACCCACTACTACTTACACCCAAATCTTAACGGTTCAATCATTGTGATCGGAGAAACTGACGGAGCGGTGGTCCGGTTCCGGTGACTACCGGAGCTCCGTTTCCGGTGGTTTTGAACTCCGGTGGGTGAAACTTAGGAAATGGGTATCGGGTTTGGATTCGGGTTAGAAGGATCCGAATGAAAACTGGGGCAAGTACCTTTTTTCAAATGCTCAGAAGCGGTTCTAGAAGGATTTGAGGCTGAAAAAACCGCTGAACATAAACAACACCGGAGTTTAACGGCTTTTGGTGAACCGGTTTCCGGGTTATTAACAAGAACCGGTTCAAGATGAGACCAATACCACGCACCTTTCCCTTTTATAGCTTTCGTACGCACCATTATCAATCCTTCATATCTTTTACTAACGGTATTCTCCGCCGTTGACTCGGTAGTTACTAGTGGCAGTTGCGGTGGCTGTTGCGGTGGTGGTGATATTTAGATTGATTAATGAATTTAAATTTGGTGTTTGGTGTTAGGTGTTGATAGATCTAGCAAGAAGAAGAAAAGGAGAGAGAGAGTAGAAAAAAAATGTTCAAAATAATATAAGTATAATTGTGGTCGTTTGATGACATGGAATGCCACGTAGACAAGTTAATATTAAAAAACTAGAAGGTAACCGGCTACTTAAAGAAGAGGTTAAACGTGTCCTCAAAGGAATACATTAGTCACCATATGGTACTCAATAGAACTTTTGTGAATCCGGTGTACACAATAGAATTCGGTGGCAAGTTGGAAGCATACACAAGCCATTTGCCAAGTTACTTCGAAGATTCCATAAAAAAAATATGTTTCATTTCTAGATGATAAAACTTTCCCACAACACCAAATTTTCCTAACTGTTCCTGACTCTGTTAACCAACTCATCAATCCTAAAGTTATCGGTACCTTGAAAGACGTGTTCTGTTTTCGCAGTAGTTGTTTTGAAACAGCTGTCTTATGGAATCCTTGTAGTAACTCTTCCTAATGTGTTAAATCAACAAAATAGAACTTTTGTTGGTTTTGCTATCTGCCAGCATACTAACGACCCTAAACTTGTCAATCTTGCATTTAATAGAAGTGAGTCGGATTTCGATCTTTACATTTCTCAAGTTGAGGTTTTTTCGTTAAGCACAGGCTGTATATTGATCTGCTTGATAAATCAATTCAGTTGATAGGTAATCAGGAGGTTATAGACGGAGTTATTTATTGGCTTTCTATTGATAGGGTTGTTGTCGATAATGTTCACCAGGTTAATTTTCTGATTATGTCGTTTAATATAACTGAAGAGTTTTCAAAAGTGTGTTTACCATATTATTTATCACTTGATTCAAGTATTAGTTTGTCTATATCTAAGCTAAGGGAGAATACTGTTGAAAGCAATCCCGAATGCATTACATGGAACCGCTTCTAGCCTTGGTTTAAGAACTACCCGAATTTTGTTAAACCTTGTGGGTAGCTTAGTAATTTTTGCATAGAATCTTCATGAAAACGTTTTTTGGCGCTTTAACCCTTGATAGGAAATTTGCGGGAGGGTGTTTCCTAAAATTTAATTCTTAACATTTTAACCACTCGATAGGAAACTTGATTACTTGAGATAGTGCGATCTGCTTTCCTGAGAGCCAACCAGATTGCCAACCTTAATGCATGAACTGAGATACTCAATAGCAAAAGTAAACTCAGAGTATATCGCTGTGAAAGGTCAAAAGGGGCGTGAGAAAGTGAGAAAAAAATAGAAGGGGATAAACGAGCTGACGGAAGTAGGAGACTCGATGTTTAATAGCTATGTTTTGAATTGTGTGAGATGAACATTGAAACAAAACGTTTACCGTCACCACATAGTGTCTGGGGTGAACTAAGAAATATATAATTTGGCAGCACTTAATATAGAAATAGCTACGAACCAACAAAATCCATTTGTAAATTTGAATTCTTCAAAAAGAAAACCCTATAGAAACAGAACAAAAAATCTGTAGGTAAATTTATATTTCATAGATACCAATATATCATGGTTTAACGACTTATTATGTGTAATTTAATTCATATGCCAGAAAGTTGCAGATTTAACGAATACGACTCATCTGAAATAAGCTAAATATATATTAACATCAGTGACATACATGATACGAAACAATGCTTTTTATGTTGTACTCGTAAACTCTGTTTCATGTTGTACAAATATAAAAAATAAACAAGAATGTTATTATGCTTTATATACATCTATTCTGAGTTCTGACAACGACATATAAACACGATCCATCAATGAGAGATCCCAGATCCATTACAAATTGCTGACATTCAAACTTACTGACTTCTAATACTTTTAAATTGATAATAAGTTGCATTACGTGTTTAGGACCAGAAAACCAACTTCCAAACAAAGGAAATTTTAAACAAAATAACAAAGAGCGAAGCAAGTCCTGTTGTATTACAAACATAAAGTAACATTAATACTATCAAATTAAAATAACGAAACATATATAATTCAACAAAATGTTTACGCCTAAAGTTTAGAAACCATCAACACACAGGTAGTACAAGAACGGAACTAAAAGTAACGCACTTCATCGCCATACCTTGCTTGTCTGCTCCAAAAGTCACATGTTCTTAGCTCCAAACTTTCCAATCTCATTGATCAAGTAAAAGCAGGCTCTCTGTGTAGGAATTCACAAAGAACTTATACACATTTCCAGAAATCCCAATACTATCGATGTGTTTTGAGTAGGGTACATAAACAAAGAGGGCACCATGTTTTTGTTCTGAATCAGAATTATCAGAATCATCTGAATCAATAAGCCAACTAACTATAGATGCACCACTCTCAAGAAATCCAAATACTTTTTCTATTGACCCATATGGTGGATGGATATTAAATATTTTTGTAAACGTTTTTGGAACACCATCCTCCATTATCAATACCTCAAACCCTTTTTCCCAAAGATGTACACCGCCTTCAATAACAACAAGAGAATCCCTTACTTTAGATATAGACAATCTAATATCTAACACAAATGCATCGAGTGATAAACAACTAGGGAGATCTATTCTTGTAAATTCTTCAGTTGTTATATCAAAAGACATAATCAGAAAATTATAGTGATGCACATTATCAACAGTAATTCTATCAATAGAAAGCCAGTAAATAACCCCATCTATAACTTCCTGATTCCCTGTCAATGCAATAGATTTATCAGGGAGATTAATAGACGGAGTTCTCCAAACATTTGAGCTTAACGAAAAAACCTCAACTTGCCAACCTTCAGAACTGGGAAGTCTCGAACCATGAATAATTGTAGCCTTAACAAGCTTAGGGTCGTTGGTACGAGGACAAACAGCAAAACCAATAACAGTTCTGTAAGGCCGATATAAAACATTAGGAACATTAATAATAACAGATTTACCAATAGTAGGATTCCATAAAACAGCTGTTCCAGAAACACTTGGTTTTCCCTTATAAGTATACAAGCACACCAAGCCTTTCGAGATACCGATTACTTTTGGGTTATTGAATTGGTTAACGGAAAGAGGATGAGTTGGGGAAAATTTGTGTTTTGGGAAAGACTTATCATCTAAAAATGAAACATATTTTATTTTAGTTTCTTCGGAATCGATGTAACTTACAAATAGATGTTGAGGCTCAGGGTTAAGGGGGGTGTGATTAGAAATGAATTTGGTGGTATCGATAAGAGACTTCCATTGTTTTGAAACGGATCTAAACTGAACCAATGATTTAACAGGAAGATATTTCAGGATATGTGCTTGGATTTCGAATGGAATATAGTCTGACATTTTTTTTTATTTGATTATTTTGAGTTGGGGTTTCAAAGGGTTTTAAGTTTTTGAAATGGGAGAATGAGGAGTCAAACTGTGAAAATGAGAATTTTCTTTTATAGGGTAAAAACAAATATGTAATTTGGGCTACTGGGCTTCTTTCGTTTGGACAGGCAAAAGAAACTATAAACGGAAAATTACGAAAATATCAAAAAAAATTGGGGGATATTTTATAAAAAATCACTTTTTTCCAAAATTTTATAAAATGGCACATATTTCGCATATGCGAACTGTCTGCCATTATGCGAACTTGTCGTTTTTTTTTTTTTTTTTGTTTTTTTTGTATTTTGACACAATGTTTGTTAATGTAACCACTTAATACATTAAAATACTATATTTTGGAACATAGAAATACATCATATTACAAAATTACAGTGTTATGTCAAATCAAAGTTACCCTTTCGTACAAAAAATAGTATTCAACGGTCAAAAATTACCTTCAACGGCTAAAATTATTGGAATTAGGACTATGTCAACTTCCCACCAAGCAGGAAAAACTTTTAAACATCTTGTTGCTGTCTTAACTATTCTTTCTCATTGTTGTTCAACAAAGTCATTGTTGAAAAAGTTGGCATCACTACATACCAGGTGTTCAACATATTATCCTTTTCTATGGGTTTTTTATGAAATATTTGTGATCGTCTTATCCAAGCATCAATATGCTGTTATTCATAAAACAAACAAACAAAATTTATAATCAAGATTCAACACTAACTTTGATATTTTAAAATTTTAAAAATGTAAAACTTACCATCTCCCACAAAGCTCTTGTGTGCTTCCAAGCAAAACGCCCCAAAACCTTCTGCAACACTTGAAACTTTTTCCTAAATAAGCAATATGACAATATTGTTCTTCGTCACCTTTCCCTCTATCCCCTTCAAGAAAAAATTCTTCAGCAGTTGCCGCTATGACAATTGGTTGTTCATCGCTATCCATATTTTGGGAAGATTCCGTTTCATGTTGTTGAATATCGTATAGGAGTGGATCAATTTCGTCTCGCAGTACTTGTCTTCGCTCATCTAGATTGGCGAGATCTTCGAGCCTTTGTCTTCGGTGTGTGTTTGAATTCATTATGGTTGTGTGTGTAAAATGGAAAATAATGTTGTGTGTGTAAAAATATGCTATCTTTTGTGATGCTTAAATAGACCGTTGAATGTACTATTGTTACGAATATTAAATTTGAAAAGACTAGACACTGTAATTTTGGCCGTTGAATGTACTTTTTGTACGGATCTCGCATAATTGATTACACCTCGCATTATTCATTTATGCGAGGTGAATTATTTTGATTTGACTACACACTGTAATTTTGGCCGTTGAAGGTATTTTTTGACCGTTGAATACTATTTTTTGTACGAAAGTGTAACTTTGATTTGACATAACACTGTAATTTTGTAATATGATGTATTTCTATGTTCCAAAATGTAGTATTTTAATGTATTAAGTGGTTAAATTAACAAACATTGTGTGAAAATACAAAAAAACGCAAAAAAAAAAAAAAAAAAAAACGACAAGTTCGCAGAAATAGGACCAGTTCGCATATGCGAAATATGTGCCATTTTGTAAAAATTTTGAAAAATGAGACATTTTGTAAAATATCCCCCAATTTTTTTGCTATTTTCGTAATTTTCCCAACTATAAAAGCAGTCGGAGTGGCTCAACTTTCACTCGTTTTTGCATTGACAACGAGTCAATGGTTCTCGTTATTATACCGGTGTAATTCTCACCATAATAAATTGTTGTGTTTTTATTTTTTTTTCCTTTTTCTAACGGCCAAATTTTTTTAAAAAAAATCTTATATTAACCCAACGGCTATAAAAAATGTCGTTACACATTAGTTATTATTATTATTTTTCTTTATTTATTTACCCACTATTTCACCTATAAATACATCACATCTTAACCTAAAAATCACACTATTTCTCAGTCTCATTCTATCTTTATATCTATAATCTTATATCTCATACATTTTCCAATCGTAAAAATGTCTTCGACGCCAATTGTTTCGAAACGGCTCTAAACCGAACCAATGATTTAACAGGAAGACTTTTCATGATATGTGCTTGGATTTCGAATGGAATGTGGTCTGACATTATGTTTCAATTTGATGAAATGCTGGTTTGTTAGTTAGGGTTTAAAAGGGTTTTAAGCTTTTGAAATGGGAGACTGAGGAGTCAGACTGAAAGTTAAGAATATTTCTGGTTAAAAGCAAATATGTAATTTGGGCTCCTGGGCTTCTTCGTTTATGAACCGTCCCAAAAACTATAATTACTTCGTTTATCGAGTTCAAGCTCGAACATAAAATATGAACTCAAAATGTATATGAGATGAACTAGAGCTTTTAAAGTTTCGACTTGAGTTTTTATCAAGTTTTTCGAACCTTAGATTATATGTATGTGTCCATATTAATTTATTTAGAACTGGAATTTGCAATTGATGTTGTTGTTTCATGTTTCATATAAATGGGTTTTTAACTTTTGATTTTTTTTTTGTAGCGACATTTTTACAGATGATATGAATAACGATATCGGATACAAATTTTACATGTACTGAAAATAAATTCGAATATCAATAATTTTATTCGAAAAATCGGGTATAAATATGAACAAAACTAATTGTAATTGGAAATATGTTTGAGTCTAGCCTTAAGACTATAAGAGGCTACATAGTAGTTGGCTTCGGTTTGTAAAGTTAGAGTTAAATGAAAGAGTTTTGATAACAACAACTTGAGTAAATTACATAGATCGTCCCTAAGGTTTATATGGAATTATGGTTATCGTCCCTAAGTTTGAAAAGTTGCATGGATGGTCCCAAAGTTTAGAGTAATTACGGATTTCGTCCCTATTTTGGATGTCCGTTAATTTCTACCGTTACCCTTCCCTCAGGTGTAAAACACGTGAGGGTATTTTAGTCATTTCCAATCTTTCACCCTCCTTCCCTTTCCTTCCATAACCAGATTCATCTCCATGAAAATTAAAATCAAAATCGATTTCATAACCAAAAATCAATATCAGATTCATAACCAAAAATCCCAAAATCAAACCAAAATTAAAACATAGATTCTATCCTAAACTAAATAAAAACCATTAAAACCCATAACCAGATTCATCTCCATGAAAATCAAAATCAAAATCAGATTCATAACCAAAAATCAAAATCAGATTCATAACAAAAAATCCCAAAATCAAACCAATAACCAGATTTCCTCGTTTGAAAACCACCAAATCCGGCGCCGCCATTCGTCGGCGCCACCACCGCCGGAGTTCTCGTCAGACATATATTCCGGCCATATCCGTCACCATCACCGGCTTCAATTCGCACACTCCTTTGGACCGCCGCGACTCCGGTTCGCGTCAATTCTCGTCCAATCAGCTACACTCCAATCCGATGTGGCGCGAGTCCAGATTCCGGCGGAAATAAGAAGACGTCAGCACGGCTGTCGCAGGTTCAGCCACACACCGTGTTTTGATTTGATCTTTTTTTGAAGAATCTGTAAAGTGGATTGAGGGGATTAAGGGGTTTATGGGTGGATTGAAAAGTGGATTGAAAATTGTTGTTAGTGTGTGTGTGTGTGAAGGGGTGTTTGTGTAAGCTTATTTTTTTAGGGTTTATTTGATTGTGGGGGAGAAGAGTGTAAAAAGACTAAAATACCCTCACGTGTTTTACACTTGAGGGAAGGGTAACGGTAGAAATTAACGGACATCCAAAATAGGGACGAAATCCGTAATTACTCTAAACTTTGGGACCATCCATGCAACTTTTCAAACTTAGGGACGATAACCATAATTCCATATAAACCTTAGAATCGATCTATGTAATTTACTCCAACAACTTTATATGTTTTGGTTAAAATATTAAAATACATTATTTATTTATATTTATTCAATAATAGTCCACTGCTGCATTTAGGGAATCAACTCCGGATTCTAAGAAAACAAACAATTTTAAAACTTTTCGATCTATGTCATAACATATAAACCACAACCCTTGGGGTTGTGGCTTTAACACTCTAAATTTAAATGGTGAGAAATTTCCCCAAATATAATATGTTCATTGTGTTCATTTGAATTGGATTGCTTAATTTTATCATGGTATCAAAGCGGATTGTATCCGTTCTTTAATCTATTTATCTTCTATTCAATTGATGTTGATTCAATATCTCGATTCACAATCAATTTTTTAATTCGAAACCCACATTTCTTCAATTTCCGCTCGATGTCTTATCAAATTGATTGATTCAGTCGCCATGGATTTAAGTACTGATATTATAACTACATCAAAAACTACAAACGTAGAATCTACTCATACATAACGATGAGTTGTATATGATCATGATTCATGACACCTCGTGTAATTTCATGCTAGCATGACAAAAACTAGACGGTGATAACTATGGTGAATGGAGAAGAGCAACTGAAATCTTCTTGAATACTAGAAAAAGATATAGCTCTTAATGGATCTTGTGCAAAAGCTAGTGAAAGTCAAGTCATTTTTATCTAATTCTTATGTTGCTAACTCTCGACAACATTCTGGACAACCTAACTCTGTACGACAACCTGTTTTTGGAATCACACAAAGTGGCAAGTCAGTCAGGGTCGGTCCGTAGCATGTACGGCATTTTTTTTTGCTATACGTATATATATGTGTAACAACTTAACAAAAAAACAAAAATATTTATATTTAGGTGATGTTTCTATAGAAAAAATGTTTAATACGTAAATAAATTTTTAACGAGGGATCCACTTTTAAAGTTCGCACAGGACCCTCGCATTCTCAGAACCGGTCTCACTTCCTCAATATCTGATAGTGATGACATTTGTTGTTAGAAGGAGTATTATACACATATTTAGGAAGATATAGAGTTACACTTTCCCGGCTACAAGTCTAGCCACTAGTTACATGGATCATGAATGTTTCGTACATGATTTGTCACTCGATTGTTGGATTAAATTATATTGGTTCATATAGATTTAACATACCTGCAGATGATCCAGGCATGTTGTTGAATAGATTAGCCATCTATGATTCCCAAATGAGATAATCGTATTAGGATGGGATTATTGAGAGAGAACCACTTGTAGGTGTTATGGGATAAAAGAGATTATGATGATAAAATGAGCCAACCCTTCTAAGGGTTTATTATCTCCCTTTATATACACATTCAAATTAGGAGTGTGTATTATTTAGTCCCTGGTGTTTAGTAAGTGTTCATATTATAAGCTCTCATTAGTTCCGATTACCTAATGGGAAATCTATAGTGTCGGTAAGGTAAATACGTCCATCGAATATTTACTAGACACAGATTTCAGTTAGTGTCAGTCATCATATCAGTAAGGATAAATGATCAATGAGGGTCACAAATAATATGGGTCCAACATTCTCCCACTTGACCGAGTAGATCATTTATCTATGAGTATTGATAAGTCCGTACGAGATAATACTCATTTTGTTTAAAACCGAAATCATAGTTGATAAGTACAGTCGTAGAGAAGAACATCTACTCAGGACCCCCACTAGTCAAACTATGACTCAAATTCAAAACTGAATAAGCAATGATAGACCAACTAAGACAAATTTTGTTATAATAATGTCCAACACAGTTATGCGCATAAGGTGTAAATAATAGACAAACAAAATCTGAATAAGGAGGAAAATTTTCATTAATAAATAAATAATGACCAATAAGTACAACAATGCTATTAAATTAAGTCTTTTGTAAGCCCCATATTCGACACGTGTCCTACGAATATATTAGGAGGAAGACCTTTGGTCATCGGATCCGCTAGCATGTCATGTGTACTTATGTACTCAACACAAAGAACATTTTCCTCAACCCGTTCGCGTACAAACAGATACTTTGTGTCGAGATACAGCCCAGCGCCAGTCGAACTGTTACTGTTCGAGAAAGTTACAGCAGCTGAGTTATCACAGTAAAGCTTCAATGGTCTAGAAATTGAGTTGACGAGTTTGAGTCCACTGATCAGGTTCCTTAACAACATCCCATGACAGGTTGCATTATAAACGGCAACATATTCAGCCATCATAGTAGACGTTGTGGTCAGTTTTTGTTTATGACTCCGCCAAGAGATTGGTCCGCCAGCTAACATGAAAATATACCCAGAAGTAGATTTATGGTCTTCTTTGCATTTAGCAAAGTCAGAATCAGAATAACCTACTACTTCCAAGTTGTCACTTCTTCTATAAGTTAATTTGTAGTCTTTGGTCCCTTTCAGATATCGTAGAACCTTTTTAGCCGCTTTCCAGTGTGCTAATCCGGGGTTAGATAAGTAACGCCCCAGCATACCAGCGATGTAAGCGATATCCGGTCGAGTACAGACCTGAGCGTACATAATGCTCCCAACTACAGATGAGTAAGGTATCATCCTCATTTCAGCCTTCTCAGTTTCAGTGCTCGGAGTTTGATGAGGTCCAAATACGTCCCCTTTAACTACCGGAGCCACAGTGGGTGTGCAGTGCTGCATGTTATAGCGTTCTAGAATACGGTCAATATAAGCCCTTTGGGAAAGACCTAGAACACCATTGCGTCTATCTCGATTTATTTCGATACCTAAAACATAAGAGGCATCACCGAGATCTTTCATGTCGAAATTATGCGAAAGCATTCGCTTCGACTCATGTAGCAAATCCAAGTTGTTACTTGCAAGTAGGATATCATCCACATACAAAACAAGGATAATAAAGTTACTCCCACTGATCTTGAGATAGGTGCATTGATCCACTTGATTCTTTAGGAAGCCATCAGATTTTACGACTTCATCAAATTTAAGGTACCATTGTCGTGATGCTTATTTCAACCCATATATCGATTTATTCAACTTGCAGACCATGTGCTCTTTACCTTCTGGAATAAATCCTTCAGGTTGCCGCATGTATACGTCTTCTTGCAAGTCACCATTTAGGAAAGCGGTCTTGACATCCATCTGATGTAACTCTAAATCATAATGAGCTACGAGTGCCATGACGATCCTTAGGGAATCTTTACGAGAGACAGGGGAAAAGGTCTCTTGATAATCAATTCCTTCCTTTTGAGTAAAGCCTTTTGCAACCAGTCTGGCCTTATAGCGTTCGACGTTTCCATTCGGGTCTAATTTGGTTTTAAACACCCATTTACATCCAATTACTTTGGATCCTTTAGTGAGTGGAACCAATACCCAAACGCCATTACGCTCCATGGATTTGAGCTCTTCAATCATGGCTTCAATCCATTTAGCGGCCTGATCACTATTCATAGCTTCTCGGTAAGAGGTTGGATCAGTAAGTTTCCCAATGTTTTCGACTTCAGCCAGATAAGTTTCGAAATCATCAAAATTAGTGTTTCTGCGAGCCCTTGATGATCTCCTGAGCTGAATTACGGGTTCTTCAGGAACAAGCGGTTCTTCGGCGTTTAGATTAGGAGGCATAGGAGGTTCAACCGGTTCATTAGGAGATCCAGGTATATCGGGAGCAGCGTTGGGTACAAGAGGAGTTATCGGAGGAATCATAATAACCGACGAATGGTTTCCCCCCGCTTCTTGTACTTCTTGCAAATCTAAATCAGGATTTGTCGTGCTCCCACTGATCTCTGAATTTTCGAGGAAAGTGGCATGTTGCGTATCTATGATGCGGGTAGAGTGAGAAGGACAGTAAAACCGATAACCTTTTGAGTTCTCGGGATAACCAATAAAGAAACATGTAAGGGTTTTAGAATCCAGTTTCTTTAAGTTAGGGTTATAGACTTTTGCTTCGGCAGGACAGCCCCATACTTTCATATATTTTAGACTCGGTTTCCTACCTGTCCAGATCTCATAAGGAGTTTTAGGGACAGATTTTGATGGAACCCTATTGAGTATATGAACAGCTGTTTTTAAGGCCTCAGTCCAAAGAAATTTGGGTAGGTTAGTGTTGGCGAGCATACTTCTCACCATGTCCATTAAAGTTCGGTTTCTCCTTTCAGCAACACCATTCTGTTGAGGAGAACCTGGCATGGTGTATTGGTTAATTATGCCCTGTTCCTTGCAAAAATTATAGAAAGGACCAGGAGCTTGACCAATATCAGTATGTTTACCGTAATACTCACCTCCCCTATCTGATCGGACAACTTTTATCTTATGATCAAGTTGGTTTTCAACCAAAGTTTTATAATCGACAAAAGTTTGTAAGGATTCAGATTTTTCTTTAATCAGATAAAGGTGCATATAACGTGAATAATCGTCAATGAATGTAATAAATGATGTATGTCCTGTTATTGATGCGGGATAGGGGCCACTAATATCAGTATGAATTATTTCCAACAAGTTGGAACATCTGGTGGCTCCTTTCTTATTCCCTTTAGCCATTTTGCCTTTGAGGCATTGAATACATGTTTCGAAATCACTAAAATCAAGAGAGGGTAAGATTCCTTCTTTTACGAGTCGTATCATGCGATCTCGTGAGATGTGGCCGAGACGTTTATGCCACAATGTGGAGGAATTCTCTGCTTGTTTAGGTGATTTTGTCTTTGTTTTAGTTATGTCATCAATATTAAGAGACAACAAAGACTGTGAGAAGTTATGATCTAGTTCTAATTTATACAGGAATCCATCCAAAAAACCACAACCAAACAATTCATTATTAAGAGTAAAAGTGATCCTGCCACAACCATGAGTAATTACATAACCTTCAAGATCAAGTCTAGATATAGATACAAGGTTCCGAGTAATTCTCGGTACATATAAGGTATCTATTAATCTAATACACTTTCCGGTATTCATATGTAAATTTAAGGTCCCCATGGCTTCGACATCTAAGAGATCACCATTTCCAACTCTAAGCTTTCTTTGGTCCTTTTGTAGCTTCTGGATTGTAAGGAATCCCTGTAATGAATTTGTCACATGGACCATTGAACCAGAGTCACCCCACCATGTATTAAATGGAACATCAGTAGTAAAGGAATCAAATATTACGTAAAGAATGTTACCTTTCTTAGCTAGCCATTCCTTGAATTTAGAGCAATCTTTCTGTCCGTGCCCTTTGGAGCGACAGAACTTGCAGTTATTATTGCTTGTCGAGGATTTAGGGCCAGAGGTAGAAGCACCATGATTTTGGACTTTGTTTTCAGTCTTGTTACTGTAATTACCTTTCCTCTTCTTGGGGTTTGAAGTGGTAGTAAGGTGAACAGCAGCTTCAGGTTGAGTGTGCTTAAGACGATCTTCCTCTTGAACGCACATAGCAATCAGTTCACTTATCGACCATTTATCTTTCATAGCGTTATAATTCACTTTGAAAGTGTCGAACCGAGCAGGCAAGGAAGTCATTATGAAATGCACAAGAAAGCCATCTGAGACTTCCATTTGCAAATTCTTAAGCTTGTGAGACATGTCAACCATCTTCATTATGTGTTCACGGACACCGTTAGAACCCTCATATTTAAGAGTCAGCATCTGTAGCATTAAACTACTCGCAGTTGCCTTAGACGATCCCTTAAAGTGATCCTCAACAGATGTGAGGTAAGTTTTCACTTTGTCATTATCAGGGATAGCTCCTCGGATGCTGGAATGAATAGAGTTCTTGACCATCATTAGGGACAGCCGATTCGCCCTTTCCCACTTATCAAAGTCCGCTTTCTGAGTCGCAGTAGATTCAGCAGTAATAGCGGCGGGTTCATCATGGCGAATAGCATAGTCCAAGTCGAGCATTCCCAGAGTTAAGTTAAGTTGCTCCTTCCATGAAGTGAAATTAGCACCAGTAAGCGCCTCAATGCCGAAGTTTGGTACTGTAGTGGAGAATAAGGAGGATATAAGATTATGATACGAATTATAGAAGATTTTAGAGTGACAGAGTTAGCTATATAATGCAGACTAAGTAATGTCCCTTAAAGTAATAGAACTAGAGTAATGTCTAAAATAAGTAGACCTAATAGTAATGTTCCTGAGACTAAGACCATATAAGTAATGAAGCTAGTGATAGGTAAGCCTATTAAAAACACCAAAATAATAAGCTAAAGTAAGGCTCTACTTAGATGTTACATCACCTTTGGGCAGAAATAACTAATATCTAAGCAAAATTATGAGCATAAGGTTTATGCAACACTATGTTTGTCTTTTGACCTTTGGGCAACAAAATAGAACATCGTGTTTTAAGGCATAATGAGAATCCTTTAAAGCACACAAGTATATTAAATCACCTTTGGGCAGAATTAATATCCTACGTGTTTATTAGGCTAAAGGAAAAATGCAATCATAGGAATCACCTTTGACCTTTGGGCAACAAAGATGAAAACATGAATATTAGTGCATAAGTATAATAAGGTCACATATAAATAAGGTGACTAAATAAGGTGACCACTACAAATAAGGCAGGGGTCAAGGGGGCTGCGCCCCCTTGCGGGGTTAAGGGGCAGCGCCCCTTGGATTAAATTATATTGGTTCATATAGATTTAACATACCTGCAGATGATCCAGGCATGTTGTTGAATAGATTAGCCATCTATGATTCCCAAATTGAGATAATCGTATTAGGATGGGATTATTGAGAGAGAACCACTTGTAGGTGTTATGGGATAAAAGAGATTATGATGATAAAATGAGCCAACCCTTCTAAGGGTTTATTATCTCCCTTTATATACACATTCAAATTAGGAGTGTGTATTATTTAGTCCCTGGTGTTTAGTAAGTGTTCATATTATAAGCTCTCATTAGTTCCGATTACCTAATGGGAAATCTATAGTGTCGGTAAGGTAAATACGTCCATCGAATATTTACTAGACACAGATTTCAGTTAGTGTCAGTCATCATATCAGTAAGGATAAATGATCAATGAGGGTCACAAATAATATGGGTCCAACATCGATAAGCCAAAATTGGTATAATTCAAGAACTAAAAAAATTTAAGTATTAAAATTCAGCCATTTTAATAATAAAGTTTCGGAAGCTACAACTTTTTTAAAACATTACACCATTCTAATAGCAAATACCGATAAACATAACAAATTAGGTGAAATGAATATAAAAATATAGAATAGTACAAAGCTATAAACTGAGTACGCAGATATATGGACTCCGTTTAACATGGGTCATTTTGGTTTTTGTCACGATCCTGTTTATCGAAGGATTGTGCAGACACTCAACAACATTAAGATGAACTTGTTCATAAAACTAAGAAACAAATATCGAGCAAAGCATACATAAGTCGAAATATTGATAAATACAAATACCGAATCTTGAATATAATTTTCCGGAGTAGCTTCTCACTTAACCTTTAACTGACCATGAATAAATTAACAACTTCTTTCTATTCGTTCATGTTGCTCATACCAATGAACGTAGGAACCATTAGCTCACCCTTTATATATGTGCATCGGTATAGGAGTCTTGATCTAAGTCGGTTAGGAAACTCTAAAAAAATTACAATAAGTTTACTTGGAAGGAAGCCAATAAATAACTTCCATCAAAAGAAAATATAAACCTATACTCCGAGCTTCGGCTTGGTTACAAGGCTTTCAAGGCACATGCTTTCTTTTAAACTTCACTTAAGCACCACATATTGCTTAAGTGAAGTTGCAAATATATTTCATGGTCAGTTAAATTTATAGAAACAGAACAAAAAATCTGTAGGTGAAATTATATTTCATGTTAGTAATTTAGTGTAATTGGAGAAATGGTTATTTGACTTGGAAACGGGTTAGGAGTGTACGGAGTGTACGCCTGTTAAGTCAATAACATCTCGGACCTAAAAGCGGTATAAAGGACTACAACCTTTATGGTGGTAGATTTATAACCACCTGTTTTAAGACACAATTAATGGGGAGTTACAAACGTGTTAATGATCATTATGTTTTGGTCTTGTAACCGTTTGCCCATTAAATGAAAGATCATTATGGTCACTTAAAGCTTTTAACTCCTGTCATAATGGAGTAGCTTTATGACCATAATGTCTTGGTCTTGTAACCGATACTAGCTTTATGACCATAATGTTTTGGTCTTGTAACCGCTAGTATCTTTATGACCATAATGTTTTGGTCTTGTAACCGCTAGGAGTTATGGACCATTATGGTTATTTAATACCAATAATGTCCATTACATTTGGGTGCTCTATAAATAGAGAACTTTTTGTTCATGAGAAAGATACACAACACGAAACACTCTCTAGCAAACGGGTTCTTGGTTTGTGCCAAAATCAAGAACATACTCTTATTTTTATCCCAAAACAAAGTTCGTGTAACCCAGGCATATAGGGTCGAATTGTTGTTTTCGGAAAGTGATACCACAATTGTAAGAGATATCCGGTCATTGAAATCTTTACCCGGTTACACAAAGGAAGCGAAATCCCACCAACAATCGAAAACAACAATTTTGTGTGATTTCAATGGCGGCTACGATGAAGCACATGATGACGAATTTCTCCAAACTTGATAAGTTTGAAGGAGTTGATTTTCGGAGATGGCAAAAGAAGATGCACTTCTTTCTCTCGAGCATGAGCGTGGTTTATGTATTGAGTACTCCTTGTCCTGACGATGGAGATGATGCTACCGTGGATGAGCTTCGTAGGAGAAGCAAGTGGGAGAACGACGATTACGTTTGTCGAGGTTTAATCCTCAACGGTATGGCTGATTCCCTTTTTGATATTTACCAAAACCATGAATCTGCTAAAGAACTTTGGGACTCTCTTGAGACCAAGTATATGTCTGAAGATGCTTCTAGTAAAAAGTTCCTTGTGAGTAATTTTAATAATTACAAGATGGTCGATTCTAGACCGGTCATGGAACAATACAATGAACTTCTTCGTATACTTGGTCAGTTCACACAACATAAAATGAACATGGACGAGGCCATTTCGGTTTCTAGTGTCATTGATAAACTCCCTCCTTCTTGGAAAGATTTTAAACATACTTTGAAACATAAGAAGGAGGAGTTAACTCTTGTTGAGTTGGGCAGTCATTTGCGTATAGAGGAATCCCTCAGGGCGCAAGAAATTGATAAGCCAAAGAGCAACGAAGTTGCTGGTACCTCGTCGGTTAACATGGTGGAACATAAAAAAATCCACCGGTTACAATGACAAGAAGGGAAAACGTAAACATCATGATAACAACAAGGTTGATCCCAATAAGAAGTCAAAGTTGACTTGTTGGAAGTGTGGTAACTCTGGACACTTAAAAAGGGATTGTAAGGTTGTTAATGTTGGTAATAAAAATACCAATGGCACAAGCGGTTCGGGAAATGGTTTTAACAACCAAAACTCGAAAGGTCAGATTATGTTTAATGATTCACATCAGAATTATTATGTATCATATATATCTGAAGCTTATTTTGTGCAGGATGATGATGTTGCGTGGTGGGTTGACTCGGGTGCTACTACCCATGTGTGCAAGGATAGATTTTGGTTCAAGACTTACGAGTCGGTGAATGATGGATCAATTCTTCATATGCGAGTCAACGGCCCCTGTTCATGGAAGAGGATGTGTGGATCTAGAGTTTAGTTCGGGAAAAGTTATTTCTTTATTTGATGTTTTGCATGTACCACAAATAAGGAAAAATCTAGTTTCTAGTAGTGTTTTAAATAATTGTGGTTACAAACAAGTAATTGAATCTGATAGATTTGTTTTGTCAAAACATGGTTTATTTATTGGTTTTGGATATTTATGCAATCGCATGTTTAGACTTAATATTAATTGTTAATTCTGCTTTTATGTCTACTTGTAGCTTAAATGATTCTAATCTTTGGCATGCTAGACTAGGACATGTACACTTTAAAAGAATGTTAGAAATGTCGAAAGATGGTTTAATACCGCCCTTTGATATTAACAATGAAAAGTGTAAAACATGTATGTTAACTAAGATCACTAAACAACCATTTCAAAATGTAAAAAGAGATTCTGAAATGTTGGAATTAATTCATAGTGATTTATGTGATTTGCATGCAACTCCTACTTTAGGGAACAAGAAATATTTTGTGACTTTTATTGATGATGCTTCTAGGTTTTGCCATATTTATTTGTTACATAGTAAAGATGAAGCATTAGATAAGTTTAAAATATTTAAAACTGAAGTAGAATTGCAACAAAATGCTTTGATAAAAAGGCTACGAACGGATAGGGGAGGTGAATATATTGACCCCTCCTATTTCCAATCCGTGGGCATCATTCATGAAACCACCGCTCCTTATACACCACAACAAAATGGTGTATCTGAGAGGAAGAATAGAGTCCTTAAGGAAATGGTTAATTCCATGTTATCCTATTCTGGTTTGAGTGATGGATTTTGGGGGGAAGCTATGTTAACAGCTTGCTATTTGCTTAATAGGGTTCCTAACAAAAGGAACAAGATTACTCCTTACAAACTTTGGTACAAAAGGAAACCCAATTTGAACTATCTTCGGGTATGGGGTTGTCGGGCAGTTGTAAGACTCCCTGATCCCAAGAAGAAAAGTTTGGGTGAAAGAGGTATAGATTGCATATTTATTGGATATAGCGAACATTCCAAGGCTTATAGGTTCTATGTCATAGAACCTAATGAATTTGTCTCAATTAACTCTATAATTGATTCAAGGGATGCAATCTTTGATGAGAATCGTTTCTCATCTATACCTAGACCAAAGGATATGGTTCCAACTCCAAGTGGAACCAATAAGGATAGTAATGATGAAGTCTCTGAAAGGGTTGATGATCAGCCAGTTGAGCTTCGGAAAAGCAAAAGAGAAAGGAAACCTAAATCATTTGGACCTGATTATCAATTGTATCTAATTGAAGGTTCTAGGGATGATGTTTCTACCCAATATTCTTATTGCTTCATTGTTGAGGATGATCCTAAGACATTTGAAGAAGCAATGAGGTCTCAGGATGTTGCTTTCTCGAAAGAAGCAATAAATGATGAGATGGATTCCATCATGGGAAACAACACTTGGTTGTTGGTTGATCTACCAACTGCTTGCAAACCTTTGGGTTGCAAGTGGATCTTCAAAAATAAAATGAGGGTGGATGGAACTATTGAAAAGTTCAAGGCAAGGTTGGTCTTATATTGGATTTCCTTCAGTGCTTGAAGGATACTCTGATGCGAGTTGGATAACCAAGGTTGAAGATCATTCTTCAACAAATGGTTGGGTGTTCTTGCTTGGGGGAGGTGCAATTTCATGGGCTTCCAAGAAGCAAACATGTATTACTAACTCAACAATGGAGTCTGAATTTGTTGCTTTAGCTGCTGCTGGTAAAGAAGCGGAATGGCTAAGGAACTTGATTTATGAGATTCCATTATGGCCTAAACCTATAGCACCCATGTCTATCCACTGTGATAGTGCTGCAACATTGGCAAAGGCTTATAGCCATATGTACAATGGGAAGTCTAGACACTTAGGTGTTAGACATAGCATGATTCGTGAGCTTATCATGAATGGGGTGATTTCTGTAGAGTTTGTGAGGTCACAACAAAACTTAGCCGATCACTTGACGAAGGGATTGGCTGGAGACTTGGTTATTAAGTCTGTGAAAGGGATGGGTTTAAAGTCCACCTTAATTTCTGATTGTAAGACACCCAATTCCCTCCTAATATGAATTAGGAGCTGAATTCAATGTGGAAAGCTTGCACTCAGAAATTGGAGCACATTGTTAATATATATCATCCCAAGGTATGTGCTCGGTCCTGCTGAGGATTAGGTTGAAGTAATACTTCTTAATAGTTTCTTTGAAAAAGTGCGAGAGCAGATGCACGAGTGAAAGGAACTACCTATGTGAATGTGAAGTTTTGCCGCTTCAAGAAAGCTTTGGACTTTTAGCTTTGGATACATTCATGAATGGATATGGACACATGGCTTATATAGTGTCAGGATAGCTTTAAAGTGTTTGAAAACTTGTGTGTATATTATCTTCAGTTATTCAAATGGGTTGAAGGGTTCAATTCTTAGAACACCCCGATTCTCGAATATTTGAAATGTGTAATGTACTAACATGAAAATTCAATCTTCAAGACATTTTCATTTATGCATAAGTTTTGTTATGTTTATTTATTTCATGAAAAGGAATTGCACTAAATTGGGGAGGATTGTTAGTAATTTAGTGTAATTGGAGAAATGGTTATTTGACTTGGAAACGGGTTAGGAGTGTACGGAGTGTACGCCTGTTAAGTCAATAACATCTCGGACCTGAAAGCGGTATAAAGGACTACAACCTTTATGGTGGTAGATTTATAACCACCTGTTTTAAGACACAATTAATGGGGAGTTACAAACGTGTTAATGATCATTATGTTTTGGTCTTGTAACCGTTTGCCCATTAAATGAAAGATCATTATGGTCACTTAAAGCTTTTAACTCCTGTCATAATGGAGTAGCTTTATGACCATAATGTCTTGGTCTTGTAACCGATACTAGCTTTATGACCATAATGTTTTGGTCTTGTAACCGCTAGTATCTTTATGACCATAATGTTTTGGTCTTGTAACCGCTAGGAGTTATGGACCATTATGGTTATTTAATACCAATAATGTCCATTACATTTGGGTGCTCTATAAATAGAGAACTTTTTGTTCATGAGAAAGATACACAACACGAAACACTCTCTAGCAAACGGGTTCTTGGTTTGTGCCAAAATCAAGAACATACTCTTATTCTTATCCCAAAACAAAGTTCGTGTAACCCAGGCATATAGGGTCGAATTGTTGTTTTCGGAAAGTGATACCACGATTGTAAGAGATATCCGGTCATTGAAATCTTTACCCGGTTACACAAAGGAAGCGAAACCCACCAACATTTCATAGATACCAATATATCATGGTTTAACGACTTATTATGTGTAATTTAATTCATATGCCAGAAAGTTGCAAATTGAACGAATACGACTCATCTGAAATAAGCTAAATATATATAAACATCAGTGACATACATGATACAAAACAATGCTTTTTATGTTGTACTCGTAAACTCTGTTTCATGTTATACAAATATAAAAAATAAACAAGAATGCTATTATGCTTTATATACATCTATTCTGAGTTCTGACAACGACATATAAACACGATCCATCAATGAGAGATCCCGGATCCATTACAAATTGCTGACTTTCAAACTTACTGACTTCTAATACTTTTAAATTGATAATAAGTTGCATTACGTGTTTGAGACCAGAAAACCAACATCCAAACAAAGGAAATTTTAAACAAAATAACAAAGAGCGAAGCAAGTCCTTTTGTATTACAAACATAAAGTAACATTAATACTGACAAATTAAAATAACGAAACATATATAATTCAACAAAATGTTTACGCATAAAGTTTAGAAACCATCAACACACAGGTAGTACAAGAACGGAACTAAAAGTAACGCACTTTATCGCATACCTTGCTTGTCTGCTCCAAAAGTCACATGTTCTTAGCTCCAAACTTTCCAATCTCATTGATCAAGTAAAAGCAGGCTCTCCGTGTAGGAATTCCCAAAGAACTTATACACAATTCCAGAAATCCCAGTACTATCGATATGTTTTGAGTAGGGTACATAAACAAAGAGGGCAGCATGTTTTTGTTCTTCATTATCAGAATCAATAAGCAAACTAACTATAGATGCACCACTCTCAAGAAATCCAACTACTTTTTCTATTGACCCATGTGGTGGATTGATATTAAATATTTTTGTGAACGTTTTTGGAACACCATCCTCCATTATCCATACCTCAAACCCTTTTTCCCTATGATGATCAGCGCCTTCAATAACAACAAGAGAATCCAACTACTTTTTCTATTGACCCATGTGGTGGATTGATATTAAATATTTTTGTGAACGTTTTTGGAACACCATCCTCCATTATCCATACCTCAAACCCTTTTTCCCTATGATGATCAGCGCCTTCAATAACAACAAGAGAATCCAACTACTTTTTCTATTGACCCATGTGGTGGATTGATATTAAATATTTTTGTGAACGTTTTTGGAACACCATCCTCCATTATCCATACCTCAAACCCTTTTTCCCTATGATGATCAGCGCCTTCAATAACAACAAGAGAATCCAACTACTTTTTCTATTGACCCATGTGGTGGATTGATATTAAATATTTTTGTGAACGTTTTTGGAACACCATCCTCCATTATCCATACCTCAAACCCTTTTTCCCTATGATGATCAGCGCCTTCAATAACAACAAAAGAATCCAACTACTTTTTCTATTGACCCATGTGGTGGATTGATATTAAATATTTTTGTGAACGTTTTTGGAACACCATCCTCCATTATCCATACCTCAAACCCTTTTTCCCTATGATGATCAGCGCCTTCAATAACAACAAGAGAATCCAACTACTTTTTCTATTGACCCATGTGGTGGATTGATATTAAATATTTTTGTGAACGTTTTTGGAACACCATCCTCCATTATCCATACCTCAAACCCTTTTTCCCTATGATGATCAGCGCCTTCAATAACAACAAAAGAATCCAACTACTTTTTCTATTGACCCATGTGGTGGATTGATATTAAATATTTTTGTGAACGTTTTTGGAACACCATCCTCCATTATCCATACCTCAAACCCTTTTTCCCTATGATGATCAGCGCCTTCAATAACAACAAGAGAATCCAACTACTTTTTCTATTGACCCATGTGGTGGATTGATATTAAATATTTTTGTGAACGTTTTTGGAACACCATCCTCCATTATCCATACCTCAAACCCTTTTTCCCTATGATGATCAGCGCCTTCAATAACAACAAGAGAATCCAACTACTCTTTCTATTGACCCATGTGGTGGATTGATATTAAATATTTTTGTGAACGTTTTTGGAACACCATCCTCCATTATCCATACCTCAAACCCTTTTTCCCTATGATGATCAGCGCCTTCAATAACAACAAGAGAATCCAACTACTTTTTCTATTGACCCATGTGGTGGATTGATATTAAATATTTTTGTGAACGTTTTTGGAACACCATCCTCCATTATCCATACCTCAAACCCTTTTTCCCTATGATGATCAGCGCCTTCAATAACAACAAGAGAATCCAACTACTTTTTCTATTGACCCATGTGGTGGATTGATATTAAATATTTTTGTGAACGTTTTTGGAACACCATCCTCCATTATCCATACCTCAAACCCTTTTTCCCTATGATGATCAGCGCCTTCAATAACAACAAGAGAATCCAACTACTTTTTCTATTGACCCATGTGGTGGATTGATATTAAATATTTTTGTGAACGTTTTTGGAACACCATCCTCCATTACCCATACCTCAAACCCTTTTTCCCTATGATGATCAGCGCCTTCAATAACAACAAGAGAATCCAACTACTTTTTCTATTGACCCATGTGGTGGATTGATATTAAATATTTTTGTGAACGTTTTTGGAACACCATCCTCCATTATCCATACCTCAAACCCTTTTTCCCTATGATGATCAGCGCCTTCAACAACAACAAGAGAATCCCTTCGTTTAGATATAGACAAATTAATACCTAACTGAAATGCATCCAGTGATATACAACCAGGGAGATCTATTTTTGTAAATTCTTCAGTTGTTATATCAAAAGACATAATCAGAAAATTATAGTGACGCACATTATCAACAATAATTCTATCAAAAGAAAGCCAGTAAATAACCCCGTCTATAACTTCCTGATTCTCTGTCAATTCAATAGATTTATAAGGGAGATTAATAGACGGACTTCTCCAAACATTTGAGCTTAACGAAAAAACCTCAACTTGCCAACCTTCAGAACTGGGAAGTCTCGAACCATGAATAATTGTAGCCTTAACAAGCTTCGGGTCGTTGGTATGAGGACAAACAGCAAAACCAATAACAGATACATAAGGCATATAAAAAACATTAGGAACATTAATAACAAGGGATTTTCCAATAGTAGGATTCCATAAAACAGCTGTTCCAGAAACACTTGGTTCTCCGGTATAACTATACAAGCACACCAAGCCTTTCGAGATACCGATTACTTCTGGGTTATTGAATTGGTTAACGGAAAGAGGAACAATTGGGGAAAATTTGTGTTTTGGGAAAGACTTATCATCTAAAACTGAAACATATTTTATTTTACTTTCTTCGGAATCGATGTAACTTACAAATAGATGTCGAGGCTCAGGGTTAAGGGGGGTGTGATTAGAAATGAATTTGGAGGTATCGATAAGAGACTTCCATTGTTTTGAAACGGATCTAAACTGAACCAATGATTTAACAGGAAGATATTTCAGGATATGTGCTTGGATTTCGAATGGAATATAGTCTGACATTTTTTTTTATTTGTTTATTTTGAGTTAGGGTTTCAAAGGGTTTTAAGTTTTTGAAATGGGAAAATGAGGAGTAAAACTGTGAAACTGAGATTTGTTTTTTTATACAGGGTAAAAGCAAATATGTAATTTGGGCTACTGGGCTTCTTTCGTTTATAGTTTATGGACAGGCAAAAGAAACTATAATTGAGTTCGAACTCGAGCTCCGCCATAAAATATGAGCTCGGAATTTCTAACGAGCCGAACTCGAGCTCTTAAAGGTTTGACTCGAATTCTTACGAGTTTTTCGAACCTTAGGTAATGTGTATGTCTCAAATTTATTTAAAAATGAAATTGCCATTGATACTTTTTGATGTTTAAGTGTATAATATTTTTGGAGACATAAATGATTTTTTAATTGGATTTTTGTTTTGTGGTAACCTTGTATGCAGTGACGGAGGTAGGAGAGGGTGTAGGAGGAGGTCGGTCCCTGCAAACAAACTAAATTTATACGTAACTTTTATAGTAAATTTATGATTATCATAAAATAATACACTACGAACCGCATATGACACATCTAATGTGAATTCATAGTTTCTTTGCTTACATAACACCTCTCAATACAATGTCAAATGAGTTACATTATCCAATTAATTTTTCACATATATTTGAAATAAATATTTGAATCTCAAAAATAATTTTATTAAAAAAGTTGAGTTTTTCGAGCCAAGCTCAAGCCGATCTTAAATTTTCTTTAAGTCGAGCCCAAACCTTCATCATTAAGGCACGTTGAACTATCGATACGAGCTCGACTTGCTTGCAGCCTTATATTATATTTATTTTTATCATAATTTATATTTTAACTCTTTATGTATTTTTGAACACTTTTCATTAATATACACTGATAATATCCGGCACTTCTCGTACTTACAATGAATGAAGCTAAGCTTCTATTCAATACTTAACGGCTACTTACAGACTAACCATTATTAAGAAGCTACAATTATAGCCCTTATACTTAAGATATTTACAAAATAAGCCCCTCTATTTAAAATCTATTTCAATGAACTAAGCAACTTTGTAGAAGCATTTGTGTCTTGTGTCATTGCTTCTTGTTCAACATAATGACATGATGAACTTTTGATATTTCAACATAATGACATGATGAGCAAAGCAAGTCATGTTTTACTGAAAAACATAAAGTAATAAAAATTTTGACAAACCAAAATAACTAAGCAAATACGAATAGACAAAATGTATGAGCATAAATGTTAGAAACCATCATTACACGGCTAATATGAGAACGAATCTAAAAGTAATGCACTTCATCGCCATACCTAGATTGTCTACTCCAAAAGTCATGTGCACTTGGCTCAACCCTTTCCAATCTCACTGATCAAGTAAAAGTAGGCTTTTCGTGTAGGAATTTACACAGAATGAAAACACATTTCCAGAAATCCCAATACTATCGATGTGTTTTGAGTAGGGTACATAAACAAAAAATGCACCATGTCCTTGTTCTTCATTATCAGAATCATCTGAATCATCTGAATCAATAAACACAAAAACTATAGATGCACCACTCTTGAGAAACCCAAATACCTTTTCTATGTACCCATGTGGTGGATTAATATGGAATAATTTTGTAAACGTTTTTGGAAAACCATCCTCCATTATCCATACATCATAACTATTTTCAATTTGATCATGATCTGATTCGCCAACGATAACAACAAGAGAATTCCTTAGTTTAGAGAGAGACAAACTTAAGTCTCCATAGAGAAAATCAAGTGATAAACAACCAGGCAGATCTATTCTTGTAAATACTTCAGTTGTTATGTCAAAAGACATAATCAGATAATGACACTGACGTACATTATTAACCATAACCTTATCAAAAGAGAGCCAATAAATAACCCCGTCTATAACTTCCTGATTCCCTGTCAAAGCAATAGATTTATCAGGGAGGTTACTAGACAGAGTTCTCCAAGCATTTAAGCTTAACGAAAAAACCTCAACTTGCCAAGCACTGCAACTGTCAAAATCCAACGCACTACCGAAAAATGTGGACTTAAGTAGCTTAGGGTCGTTAGTACGAGGACAAACAGCAAAACCAATAACAGTTTCGTAAGGCTGATATAAAACATTAGGAACATTAATAACAACAGATTTCCCAACAGTAGGATTCCATAAAATAACTGTTCCAGAAACACTTGCCTCTCCGGTATAACTGTACAAGCACACCAAGCCTTTAGAGATACCGATTACTTTTGGGTTTTTGAATTGGCTAACAGACACAGGAACAGTTGGGTAAAACTTGTGTTTTGGGAAAGAATTATCATCCAGAAATGAAACATATTTTCGCTTATTTTCTTCAGAATCAAAGTAATTAAAAAATAGATGTTGAGGCTCAGGGTTAAGGGGGGTGTGATTAGAAATGAATTTGGAGGTATCGATAAGAGACTTCCATTGTTTTGAAACGGATCTAAACTGAACCAATGATTTAACAGGAAGATATTTCATGATTTGTGCTTGGATTTCAAACGGAATGTAGTCAGACATTTTTTTAATTTTGGTTGAAATGAAATGCCCTGTTTGCTGGTTAGGGTTTTAGGGTTTTCGGAGGTATGTTTTGATTAAGGGTTTGAAATGAAAGATCGAGAAGAAGCAGTCTGAGGTTTCGGAGGCCAAGGGTAAAATGTGTGTAGTTATAAAACGAGGTCCTAAAATTTAGAAGGTTGTTCAAAGGTCTCGGGGAGAAATATGTATATTTATGAAAATGAGGCTCTAAAGATATATTTATATATATCAAGAAACTATAAGAGTCGGAGTCGGAGTGATAACGAGAGTTATGAGATTATTTTTGCTGACGAGTATTGTGAGATTTTAGGTGGTATGATAATGAGGGTTGTGGGGTTGTAAAACCCAGTTTTTTATTTTTATTTTTTTTTCTTAAAACATTTATATATAAGATAAATATAACATTTTATTAAAATAAAAAAGTTTATATAAGTTTAGTTTTAACTACTGAATTTCATTTTAACTAATCAATTTCTTTATATAATCATATTTCTCATAGGCTATTGCAAAGCCCAATAGGCTATAGGTAGAGGTGGCAAAATGTACGGGTCAGGTCGGGTTACATAAAGGGTTAAATCGGGTTAGGGTCAAAAGGGTCAAGGGTCAAACGGGTCATTTTATAAAACGGGTCAAATGGGTCATGGGTCAAAAGGGTCGGGTTGGGTTGACCCGAAGTATTGTAACATTTTTTTCTAACAATTTTTTCTTCTTTTACTTTTCTATTTTTCATTTGTAACATAATTTACTAAAGTAATAAAGTAAATTATATAAAATTGATAAGTAATTAAATAGTAAATGGAGTTACCAAACTAAACTGAATACTTAAACGAGTTGAGAAATTTAAAAAATGGTTTTCAAAAATTCATGGAGAAAAGTAGCTGCATTATCTCTCTTTCATTTGCTAAAACAGGTTGATTTTTACAACCCTTGTGATGACCCATTTGACCCTTTCAAAAATCAGCAAAACAATATCTATGACCCATTCGACCCTCTTTTTAGGTTTTGGAACACCCAAATCAACCCATAATATAAAGAAAAATGACCCGAACCGACCCATTTCTTAATATCTGGGTTAGCTTTGCCAGGCCTAGCTATAGGCTATAATCAATTTCGTTATTCATGTCATTGCAAGAAAGTCCAATAGGGTTATATAAGTTTAGTTTATAATCACATCTCATCACATTTGTCTTTGTAAACTTCCACCATTTTCTTTCTTTTTTTCATTTTTTGAAGAAAAAAACACTTTATTCTTTTTGTTTAGTTAATGATTATGTTTTTAGAGATATGATGAGTAACGATTTGGTCGGTGTTTCAGGTTTAATCAATCTCTGATCTTCATTTTTTTTTAATTTGTCAGTTAGAAAAAAAAAAAAAAAAAAAAAAAAAAAAAAAAAAAACGAACTCGAGAACGAGCCCCCACAACGAGTGGGGGCTGTGTAATAACGAGATGATGTTGTCGTTGAGGAGGTGACAACGGGTGGGATAACGACCCACTCCGTGTGCTCTAACAAGGATCCGTTAATACTATTTTTCTAATAAAATTATTGATGTTTTTGTGCTCAAAGGTGTAAAATATTATATAAAATTATTGTCGTTGCCCTAACAGTTTAGGACGCTATGGGCGGTCGTCCATCTCGTCCACCCTTGAAGACGGTCCCGAGAATAAGGATGATACGGAGTAAAAGATTTTTATATATGTCACTACCTTGTTTAAAAAAGTGATGCCTAGGTATTAGGCACCTCTAGGTGATGGCTTTAACGCCTTATGTTAATCAATGCAGCCTTCTTACGTGCGGTAGTAAAAGGCAACGACAAACATTCTCTTTTCACGCTTTAGACTTTTTAATGCCTTGTGTTTTAACTTATTTTTGGCATCCTTTGTGTAAATTTGTCTCGATAAGATTCTTTTTTAAAACCCGTTTGTTAACAATAAAGTAAAACTTGTAGGAACAAGGGGTTCTTCTCATGCTACCTACTACGTGTTTTATCCTACGGCCAGCATCTCATATTCTTTGGTGTTTTGAGCTTAGACGTGAGGAGAGCGCTTAACGTCCAATGCTTTGGTATTTTGCATGTTATTGTCTTAGAATGTCTATCGTCTTTTAAATTTAAGGCCGCTATTAAAGTTAAATAATAAATATCATATATAGCTAAGTCAATTTTTGAAAATATCATATATATCACTATTAAAATTGAAAATTATCATATATATGTCCATAAATTAAGGGTAAATGTAAAAAAAAAAAAAAAAAAACTAAACTATCATTTTAAATTTGTAACGTTGTAATAAACGGACATTAGAAAATACTAATGAAGTATATGAACCTCGTTTTTTCGTTCAAAGTGATAAAAATATTTCAATAACTTTCAAAATTAAAACCTGCTACTTATTGTTCAAGGTCCAAATTTTCATCGTTGTTTCAATCACTCAATACAACTAAATCATATATTGTTATATTTTTAGTGTTCAAAATTTTTATAACGAATAACACTTATTGAAATTTATCCAAATTGTTATAAATTGTTAAATTTATATTTTATATGTTTACATCACCGTCACCGTCACCGTCACCATGTCAGATGGGTTGAATGGGTTCGACGGTAAACTACAGTTGCCACCACCACCACCTACGGTATCACCAAATTACACCATCACGAGTTAACTCATCTTGTCGGCTGTCAAATTTCTGAAGTTGAAATATCTTGAAAAGAATAAATTCTCATTTAACTAAGTGAACATGTCAATATTTTTCGTGGTTTTGTTGAAAAGTTTTGGTTTTCTATTATTTTAGTTTTTTCAATTAATTTTAATAAATAATTGGCTGTCATGATTTTCAAAATTACATTTTAATTATTTTTAAGTTTGTGTTTCGTTAGAGAAAATGATGATTGTCGAAAAATAGTGCTTGAAAAATTAGTCATTTGAAAATATGTCGGCGAAGATGACTAACATGTAACAAGTTATAGGTTTGTTATATTGACAGGTAAGACGAGATACATATATTACACTAGTATTTTTCAATATCCGTTTATTATAATGCTACAAATCTAAGAGTACGTATAGTTTTTTTTACACTTTTATCTAAATATTAATTTTAATATTAAAAATAGAGAAAAAATATCATATATATTTTAATTTAAAAATCAGTAATATATTGAAAATCGACCATTAAACCACTATTTTTTTATGAAGGAAATCTCGAACGCATTACCTTGAATCCTTGGTTGATCACGAACTCCAACAATCAAAACCTATGTATGCTTTCGAGTGTAGCAATTACTAGCAAAACTTTTTATGCTTTTGAGTGTAGCAAGTACTAGCAAACACGTATCAAAGGTTTTCGATGAATAATAAGTTAACTTTTCATAACCTTTTTCTAACAGAAATTTCATCACCTATATGCACTAACAAAAAATCCATTACACCACAACAATTTCTTTATAATAATTAATTACAAAGTTCCCTTTTCATGGCGTATTTCTAATCACATAGTCGACATAATTCTCAACTCGCAAGTGCTGATATAAACGTTTTTTCAAATTTTGGTTCATGACTCGACCCGTAAGAGTTATAATTTTGAAAAATATATAAGTTAAATTATAATATACATATAATAATTTAATATTGAGTTTTTTTTTTATTGAATTTAATGACAATTAAAATGTATTTTACGAGTCATGGTACGAGTCACAATACGATTTGCACGATTATCGTAGGAGTCGTCCGAGTCATTATACGAGTGAAATTCATTTCCGAGTCGAGGTCTGATTCGTACTTTTTAGTACAAAATAACTCAACTCGTGACGTGTACGAGTTTAACAACGATGGTTGTACGAAACATGTCTTGTATCATAAAATCAGTAATGATTGTTTGATTTTTATTTTTAAATTACATGCTTTATCTTTCTTACTAAGTTTCTTGACAAAAATAGTGAAAATTCTAATATGCGAGATAATTTTAAGGAAACAAGATAACCAAAATTTAAATTTATTTATTTTTTGAAAATAACAAAAAGAAATGTAATTGCGACAAACATATTTAGTAGTATAACTTTAACATATTTTTAACCATATGTGAGTAGCCCATTGAAGTATGGTTGTGAATTCAACTTTCATAAAGACAAAAGTATAAATTAATATATGCTGTAATATAATAAATATATGGTGTAATATAACATTCGTCTTATTTTAAAGTAAAAAGAAGAAAGAAAGTAGTAGTTAAAAGTTCTTAGAGCATCTCTAACCATGTTTAATTCTCCATCTCCAAATTTTCGAAAAATTTAAGAATCTCTCATCCTCCAAAACACAATCATTTTCAATCATCAATTCCCAAAACTTAACTTCAAAAGTTTTATACTAACTTCACTTTAAATATTTCGAGGAGTGAATAATATTTCTCCATATCTAGAGAATTTGTGATTTTCTCCGTAAGTTTTCTCCATATTAGAAGAAAAAATTGAAGATGCATTTCTCTATAATTTATACTCTAAAACTCCAAATTTGAAGAAAAAATGATTTTTGAAGGAACATTGGAGATACTCTTAAATTAGATTCATATTTGTCTTTCTTTGCAAAATAGGATATTTACAATATTATGACGCAAGATTGTTAGAGAAAAAATTTGTTATAAACTCGTCACCTCCATATTAAAAGAAATGATATATTATTCTATAAGAAGTGTTAAGTTATTATCCTAACGATACATGCCATTATTCAAGATGTCATTATTGAAGAGACTAAAAAGGGTCTTACTTTCTCGCACTCTAATAGTGATGACATGTGTCGTTGGAAGAATAATAGAAAAATAGGTTAATGCACTTGAGGGTCACTCTACTATTCGAAATAATCCAATAGGGTGATTGAACAAAAAAAAGTTATAACGTTTTCATTCTACTATCAAAAAAAGTTTAAAACCATCACTTTCTTGGTTATAGCAGGTTTCCAGTCAAAATTACCGGATGACATGGTTGAATAATCTACGTGGCAATAACTACGTGGCAATGACTCATCTTTTGATTTAATATCAAAATTATTAAATAAATAAATAAACATTTTTCTATTTTCTATTAAGATATAAATAAAAAAAAAAAAACATTTCTTAACACCACAAAAATGGCTTCTTTACTTCTTCATCACCCACACTTCCAGTTTCAATTCCTAAAATTAAAACCCAGAATCCCAAATTAAAACCCATAATCACTCATCACAAATTCCATAAATTAAAACCCACAATCACTCATCACAAATTCCATAAATTTCCATCAAATTCAAACCCTAAAACCCAATTTCAATTCCTAAAATTAAAACCCAGAATCCCAATCACAGCAAATGCCTTAACTGATTCATCAAATTCCCCCAAATCAATTGACCCACCATCCCCAATCACGCGCTCTAAGTTCCTCAATCCCCACCGTCTTATTCGCCGGAAATACCCTTTCCAAAGTCAAAACACTCGCCGGAAACCCACCGGCGGCGCCGTTCACCACCGCCGCAGCTACCACTAATAAAATAATCAAGAATTTCATGGTGGGGTTTTTAATTAATGAAAAAGATTGAATTTTTTGTGATTATTGAGAGTTTTTGAATGAAACCCAATGATAAAAATGTGAACTTTACAGCATTATTGTGGATAAATTGGAGAAAAGGAAAAGTTTTAGGTTTGGGGTGTAATCGGAGTAACAACCGAACCAGCCGGAGCAGCAGCATCAGCATCAGTCTTCTCACCACTAACATTTTCGCCTTCGCCGTTCACATTTTCGACTGGATCGACACTCAATTCCTTCGAATTCTCCACAACCGGCGGTTGTGCAGCCTCCTCTGCCGTCGATTTCTCCGATACACATCCATTATCAACCTAAAAACATCAAAATTAAACCAAAATTCAAAATTAAATACAAAATAAAATCAAAAAATTCAAAAAAATATTAAAAAAATGAAGAAAACCTTTAACCGTTTCGGAGATTAGGGTTTTTGTTCAGAAGAAGATGATGATCGCTTATTGTTATTGTTATTGTTGTTATTGTTGTTGTTATTGTTATTGAATGTGTGTATATGTATATATATATAGATATAGATATAGGAAGTTGTATGTATAGGTTTTGATGAGAGAGAGAAGTAAGGATGTAAAATAATGACATGGAAAATGATTTAAGCCTTTGTGTGCATATTACATGTTGCTAGCCGGTTGTTTTGGACCCACATGACGAACTTAATCAGTTTGCAAATAGAAAGTGATGATTTTAAAGTTTTTTGAAAGTAGAATGAAAACGTTTTAACTTTTTTTTGTTCAATCACCCAATTGGATTATCTTGAATAGTAGAGTGACCCTCAATTGCATTAACCCAAGAAAGATTGATATTACCATTATCAAATGTTGGATATAATTGTTCGGATAAGCTGATCATGAATGAACTAACAGCGACAACTTTCTATTCATTCATAGCCTCATAGGTACATGTAGCTCAAGGCGTATGTAATTTGGGCTGATTTGGAGATTTTTGAGTCCCTTTCTGTCTGTTAGTTCTTTTAAATGTCACAAGTGTTGCTTTGATTAGGTTGATAGTTGACCCATATAAAAACTCTAGGTGTTGACATCTTAATATAAATCGAATACTTATAAGAGTTGCATGTTCCGTTTGTATTTTATTTTGTAGATATATATTGTTTCTGTAAGTTCCTTATGTAGTGCATTAAGAAATTTCTGACTTTTAATCGCTTTAACTAAACAAAAAGTTGCATTAGGACCAGGAAGACGTCCAAACACGGGGTTTTTTGAACAAAGTAGCAAAAGAGCAAAGCAAGTCATGTTGTACTGAAAAAAAGAATGAAACAAAAATATTGGCCAACCAAATTAAGTAAACATATACGAATCGACAAATTGTATGAGCATAAATGTTAGAAACCATCATTACACAGCTAATACAAGAACGAATCTAAAAGTAATTCACTTCAGCGCCATACCTTGCTTTTCTGCTCCAAAATCACATGTTTAATTTGGCTCCACACTTTCCAATCTCACTGATCAAGTAAAAGTAGGCTTTCCGTGTAGGAATTCACACAAAATGAATACACATTTCCAGAATTCCCGATACTATCGATGTGTTTTGAATAGGGTACATAAACAAAAAATGCACCACGTCCTTGTTCTTCATTATCATAATCATCTGAATCAATAAACACACTAACTATAGATGCACCATTCTTAAGAAATCCAACTACATTTTCTATGACCAAGTGGTGGATTAATTTTGAATAATTTCTGTCAGTGAGATATTTCCTTTTTCTTGGTAAAAAAAATGCAAATATGTGATTTGGGTTACTAGGTTTCTTTCATTTATAGTTTATGGACTGCCCCAAAAGCTAGAATGACCTGGTTTATTGAGCTCGACCATAAAATATGAGATTGGAATATATAACCATCCAAACAGCTTTATCATGCTTTTCGAACCTTAGGTTATGTATATATGTGCCCAAATTAATTTATGTTGAACTAAAATTTGTAATTGATGTTAAAAGGTTGTTAAGATTGGAATCTTACTATGTTTTATTTTTGTTTTAGCAAGATTAGATCAAAAGATCGAAACCGGATCATAGTAATTTCATACGTGATTTGGCAATAAAATTGGTGACGTTAACTACGTTTTCGAAAAACATAATCAAGCTCTTTCGTTATTCATATTTTTTGAGTTGATAGAATTTATTTTGAAGAAATGTATCGTAAATTATAGCAAAAAATAATAATGATAATGAAGGTAGATAAAGCCATTTTAATTCCATTCCGATGCATAACCAAACAACACAAATTCTCCTTTCATTTCTCAGAAATAATTACATTTTTTACACCAAAGTCTAAACAATGTAAATAATTCCCAATTTCTACTTCTACGATTCTCTTCTTCTCAACTTTATTTTTAATTCCAATTTTATTCTTTACCTCCTACAACTCCTTCCTCCCATATGGTGCGTTACTTTTTTAGAGCTATATGATATCCTTGAGGGTGAGTTCTTCTCGACATATTGGACAAATTTCTTGAAAAGAAACTCCGATACTTATGCAAACCTTGCAGAAACTATGCCCACATTTTGTGGTCGTCTTATCAACAAATAGATCCAGGCATATTGGACACATCCATTTAGGCAATATTGTTTGAGGTGGTGGAGGCGGCAAAGGAGGTTCAACAGGCTCCGACTGCAAGTCATAAAAGGAAAGAAAAAAATTATACTTAATATGTTCACTTATTCGTAAAAATAAAAATAAAAATGTTGTTAAAGGATGTTATCATATACCATAGTACGCTCGACATCCACAATAGATCGCTCTAGGTGAACTCTTTTCCTTTTGTTGCGAGAATTCTTAGGAGGCATTTTCACAGCAACTTGAACTATATAAGATTTATATTAGAAAGCATTACATTACATATATATATATATATATATATATAAAGCTCAAAAGTAATTAATTGAGGAAGAATTAAATATTTTTGTCCTTATCTCTAACAAACTAATAATTTTTAATATTATGTGAATATTGTATTTAATTTATATTTTTTTTTATATCAAATTGGTAGCTTTAATTTTGATGATCTTTTTAAATATAACATTATATTTTCTCAATTTTATTGACTATTAAACTTGTAGTAATGAGAAAGTTATATAGTTAATTGGGCAATTTTTCGCTTTTCTATATATAAGAATGTGATTTTTAAGTAATTTTAAACAAAAGCTAAAAAAAATAAAAAAGAAATTACTTTAATCTTTTTTAAATAAATTTATAAAGAAATCTGATATGTAAATATCATTATTATTAGGTCCTTATGTGAAACATGACTATGGTGGTATCAAACATGTTTTTAGTATCATAATAATAGTAAAGTAATGATTATGAAATTTTGAATTTTAATTCACATGTTTCATCTTTTTATGATAAATTTTTATTAAAAAAATATTGAAAATGATGACATGCTAAAATTTTAAGAAAAAAAGAAACTTGTGTAAATAGGTTCATGAATCATGAGTAAAAAGTATGTCTATACAAAAAAAGATACATGAAATTAGGCTTTATCAAGAAATAAACCCATTTTACTTTTTTATAAAATAACAAGAATATAAAATGTAATATTATGTCATGTGAATGTAACAATCTAAGTACTATTTACTTAATTGTTTTTAATATATTTCCATTAGTGTACTCGCACTTTTGGTAATGACATGTGTCAAGAGAAGGATAATTAGGCACACTAGCGAGGTCCTAAATAACGTGTCATGGCGGCGAGGCGTGATGAGAAAGTTACGAAAACATGTAAGGCGTCTTTGTTAGGCGTGGCGGCAAAAAACGTGGCAATGGCGCGCCTTAACGCGAGTTTTTTGTAACGCGTTACGGAAATTTGAAAGAAAAAAAAAGTTTAAAAATAGTTAAAAATGGATATAAAAATCATTTGATTGTAAATTGGTGACTATATCTTAAAATATATATATACTTGAATGTTAACACGGACTTTTTGATAATTATTAATATTTATATAACTTAATAATATTGAAAATATATATACAAGTATATAAAAAGTTATAAAATATATTAAATTTTTTGTCGTCTTGCCACACTTTGAAAAACGCCAAATATTTTGCTATTTCTTACAAAACTTGATCCTTACTCATGCCGCCACGTCACGTCTTACGTTATCTATAACCTTAATTATAGAGATGTACAAATGCACAGCCCACTAACGTTAACGTTTATCTTTTAGTGCATATGACTGTTTTCCACAACAAGAACTGACTACCAACTATGAAATCATTTTTCTTTGGCGTAAAAAGTAACAAGTTATGTAAAGAAATAGTAACAAAAGTAGTAAAAAGCAGGTTAGCATTGGATCATTGGTAAATAATTACTCGATCAGCTAGAATACTCATGAATAAAAAAAATATACCCTCAAAATGATAATGTTGGACAAAATATGATGATGAAATTTGAACGCTTGAAATTTAGTACATCAAAATAGAAAACCGAAATTCGAGGGATTTGATAATGTAACTAAATAGGAAGATCATTGTTTATAAGTTAAACCACCCATTCTCACGTTCTTCGTTTTCTTTTCCTTTATAAATATGCTTTCGACAACAATATGTTTTTCCATAACAAATGATCCGTTGGGCGACTTTTGTGAACTTGTTCACTAAACCGAAGTTGGTACCTTAATAGCGTGCAAGTATAGATATGTCTAGACATACATGAAAAAGTAGTACTTCTCACATTGCATCATGAAACAGCCATCGCGTGTTGAAGATCCTAATTTAACATAGACACCAAAAGACGTACTTCATGTTATTTTCAGGATTTAAAAAAGAATTGTCGAATTCAGAACATGGATTATGTTATACATATAAACATTAAATCCATTAATCAAGATAAAATTCACACATCATGTACCGACTGAAGTTCAAATAGATATCTCAGCAATTAAACATGAAACTTGATGCACATATATACTATGAGGCATATCTTCCCCAATTATTACCACAACTGCAACAGCAAAAAACATTTTAAACTAAAGATCATATACGTAAATAAATAAGTGAATCGAAATCAAAGATTGTACCTACAGTCACTGAAAGATTGTAATCATAAAGGAACGACAAATAATTAAACAGGTTTACAGACATGGAGCTAATACCTTAAAAGTTGTTGCTTCGATTTTCTTTCATGTTAGAGAAATATGCCTACTTTAATATAGGACATATTTTAAACAAGTCACTTTGTGATTTATGAACTCGGATGGAATTTAGTTGTTTATTATACATTGTAACAGGTTGAGAAAAGGGTTGACGTAAACGCAAAAGATTATAATGAAAACATGAAAACCAAATTATCTTCACAACAATAGGTGTAGTCGGTGCATTTGGAACCAAAGGATCTCTATACTACACACAATCCCTCAAGTCGAGGGATATAAGCTATAATGAAAACATAAAACTAAGAAACAAATATCAAGTAAAGCAAACTTAAGTAGAAAGATTGATAATACTGACTCGTGGATAAACTTGTTCACAATAGCTTCTCGGTTAACCTGATCATGAACGAATTAACAGCAACAGCTTCCAAAACGATCCATGAGGACTCAAAAAGCTCGTGAAAAAACTCAGCACCAGTCTCCTCAGCTGCACCTCTGAATGCCATACCGAATGCATTACCTTGAACAGCTCCCAACCTCGGTTTACCACAAACTGCAACAATCAAGACTTTTTTTCGTTCTTGAGTGTAGCAAACACAAATCAAAGGTTTCAGCTTTGCCCCCTTTTCTCTCAAAGCATCCATCAAGAAATACCCGAATTTTGTTAATGCTTGAGGGTAGCCTAGTAATTTTGCATCGGCTGAATCTTCAAGTTTGACCCATCTGAACCTTTTAGCACTTCTTACCGCACCCTTCCTGGTTATGGCTGTGCTACCCTGTCTAAGAATAGCCCGTTGGATTTTAATAGCATGTCTCATACCCGTTTCCAATTTCTCAATCTTCCTTAACGATAAAGCGTCATATGCTTCACCAAACTGTTTAGAAGCACATGAACCGTTTGATTCAATTGAAGATTCTAATAGTGCAGTGACTCCATAAACCACATCTGCTGCAGAAATTTTAGAACTGTAACCATGTAACAACAAGAAACCTCGATAATAAAAGTCAGTCAAACCATAATCAGGTAGAAAATGATCAAACTCATCTTTCATTTTCTTCTTGATTTCAACGCTCATAAACCGAAACTTCTGTTTACACTCGTCTAGTGCAAACCCCATCTGAGCAAGAAGTAACATAAGCTTTTTAGTCCCGTTATCACTCCAAGTCTTCAACTTTGTTGCAATATACGAAGAACATAACATCGAATCAAAAAGATTCCATTCTTGTAACAACATCAATCTAGGCTCATCTCCGTTAACGATCCTTGAAGCATCAGGTGCACTAACTTTAGTCCCATCTTTTAAAATCACTTCGTTAACTACATCATTCCCTGAAGCAACAATATGATCTTGAAGCTCCATTACACCAATCTGATACCTTTCATTCGTTAACCTCTCATGAACAAACTGATCAGTTAACGCCACACAAGCTAACCACAGTAAATCATTAGTATTCTTATACAACAACCTCGACAACTCATACATCAAACACCCAGACGGCTTCCCATGAAACGTCCCAATATGATAATACGCTTTCTTCTGCTTCCTAAAAATCCTCCACGCCTTGGTTTCATCATCTTCATCATCTTCGTCAGCCCGTCTCCTTTTCCTCTTCACATTCCCTTCACCATCACTCTCATCATCATCATCATCATCACTATCGTCATCACTCTCGTCCACCTCATCGTCACTATTCAAATCACTAGCATCCACCAAAGCATTGACATCAACCTCCCCACCATACGACAAATCCGCATTCTCCTCATCATCCTTACTATACAACACAACCACCCTATCATTCAGCTGACTCAAATTATGCAAATGAATGGGTCGATGACTATCCACTACAAAAACACGCGCATTCCCTCCAACTTCCAACACCTTCCTAACATCCCTACTACACCCCCAATTAATCAAAAGGATAGTAACCGGCTCATTCCCTTCCCCACTCAAACCCGAACCAGTGTACTTAAAAATCTCTCTAAAACTTGAAACAGGATAACACGCGTAACGAACCGAATCCGACTCCAACACATGACCTATAATCTTTAAAGCGCAAAGCGAATCGACATCCGAAGTAGACGGAAATATAAGTAAAGGGGCGTTATAAGATGAAGCTAATGCAGATTCACGGAGTTTTTCATAAAATGATTCTACATTGTCTTCTCTCACCATTTTTTTTATTGAAAATGAAAAAAATGAAAATTTTAACCTAATTGCTTAAATTAGGGTTTCTGAATTGGAGAATTAATAATTGAATTAGTTTACCTGAATGTGTAATTGATGAGAAAATAGATCTGAATTAGGGTTTGAGTTGACCTTATTTCAGATTGTATTTGTAAAATTGCAGATAGAGAGAGAAAAGGGGGGGGGGAAAAGTTTGAGTTGTGAATTTGGTTTGAATTTTGATTTGATTTGGGGACGAAATTACGAAATTTTGAATTGGCGCTAAAATTTGGCGGCGAAATTGTGAAAATTGGGGATTTTATATAATTTAATTTACTTTACTTCTGACTTGAGATCTCTTTCATAGGTTATATTATGGTCAAAATAATTTACATTTTTTATTGTCTTTTATTACTGGGATTTTACTAATTTTTGGAGGATGAAGGGAACAAAAGATGGTTATGAATTATCCAGAGCCTCCTCAACGGGAGACGTCTTAGTTGCGTTTTCCCCCATAACGTTGTTATGGCTGGGGTGGTGTCTTTGAAGGCGTTTTGTCGCGGCATCGTGGTTGCAACGCGGCGCTTTTTTTTTTCTTTGTTGACCGCTGAGTGTATAAAAAGAAAAAAAAAATTAAAAATAGCCAATGGCTAGTATGTTTAAAGTTTCTTTTTCTTTTTCTTTTTCCTAACCAACTCTATAAATATCCAAACACAAACACAAAATATTTACATCAAATCATATTTTTTCTCTCTACAAAACCAAATCATATTTCTTTTATCTACAAAACCATAAGAAAAAAAGTGTCAACACAACGATTTTTCGCCATCTGATCCCAATTCGCCTTCCTCCCCGCGCTTTGCAAATTTCCAAACACAACCTGGTGGCTTTACTTCACTACTCGCCGGAAACACCAAAACAACCTCAACCCCATCAACAAGCCATGAGCGAATGACAACAATTCCATTTTTGGCAATAGCAACGACAACAACAACAACAATCACAAACTCAATCATTCCATCAACCACAAAATCAATCATTCCAACAACCCCAAACTAAATTATTCCAACAACCCCAAACACAACCATTCCAACCATCTCAATCGTTTCAACCACAACAAAGCGAAACTTAGTGGTTCTCGTAAGAGAAAAGACAAGGGTAAGAAAAAAAACTAAGGTTGTGGAAGACGCCACCCCATCGTCTAAGGTTCAGTGGTCACAAGCCCAAGAACGACGTTTGGCGGAGAATTGAATTCATGTGTCGAAGTGTCGAAAAACGGGAAACTCACAAGATGGTCTAACTTTTTGGTTTCGTGTTATGGCAATTTTCAACGAAGGTTTGGTGGAACCTTTTACAAAAAATGCACTAAGTTCAAAATGGAGGGCTATGAGCGCAAATTTGCGGTCTTCCATAGCATGTCATGACCGTGCCGAACGAGATCGATCGAGCGGCGAGGATGACAAAGCCGTCTACACAACGGCGTTAACCATGTACGAAGCGGAGATCGGACACCCATTTCTTCATCATGTTGCATGAGAGGTTTTGCCTAATTCGCCAAAGTTTCTTAATCCTAAAGCTATTGACGAACCGATCGACCTCGACGACGATGCAAAACCGGAACTCTATGGCCATGATGAAATTCAACGACCTTTAGGAAAGCCACGAGCATCTAAGAGCGCACGTTCATCCTCCTCCTCTGATGTTACTTCAAAGCGGGACGAGTTTAACGACAGCGTTGTCAAAGAATTTCGCGAGCTTATGATTGCTAAAACAATGGAGATCAAATACAGACTCTGTTTTAAGAAAATGGAATTTCTTCGTATGCCAACAAATGATATGACGCTAGAGGATCGGGCCGAAGTCGAAAGGCAGAAGGCCGGAATACGCGCCGAATTAGCCGCCGAACGAAACAAATAGTTTTTTATGTATTGTTTTAAGTATTTATGTATCTTTTTTAAAATATTGTGCTTTTATCGTTTAAGTATTTATGTATTGTTTTTTTTATAGTTTTTTATGTATTGTTAAACTTATTTTTAATATCAATCTAAGTTTATTTTTATTATTAATGTATTTTTAATATTAATAATTTATTAAAAATAATATGAGTAAAAGGAAGAAAATGAAAAATAATAAAAATAGTGAGTCCCAGAATTTTGTGTTATGGCTGATGGGTTTTTCTTGTGTTATGTTATGGATGGTGTTATGGTGACGTGACAATGATAATGTGTTATCATTGAGAGTGATCTTATTATTTTTTTGGACTATTTGTTTAACGGATTTTTAGAATTTTTGAAGAAATCAAATTTTAATATTTTTTGTACCACGATTTGAAGAAATATTTATGACGGAAATTTTTTTGTCGAAAAAGTAAAAAAAGTGAAAAAATAATTGCTTTTGTGGGTATGTTTTAGACGAAGAAAAGCGATAACGTGGCATAAAAGTGATTAATTTTTGATGATTTTTATTTTTACTTTTTTGTTAACATTATGTTTTGGAGAAACAAAATATATTAAAATCGGCGTATAAATAACACTAAATTTGATTTCACATATGATTCAGAAAATTCATTCAATAAAGTCTTCAAAAGTTTAATCAAAACCAATTTTTATTTTTCGACTTACGCTATATATTAGTAAAAACACAATATAGACACAATTAAAAAAAAATTCATTATTATTTTATGTAATTAACAATTAAAATAAAATATAATATCAAAGTGTTATAGTCTAATGGTATGTGATGGGTTCACTTTCGATAGATAACAAAAGGTATCAATTATTTTATTTAAATTGTAGTTTACTTTTAATTACTAGCATTTTGATAAACTTGATTTATAATATCCATCTAAAAAAGTTTGACAAGTTAACTTACATATTTCATATGTATAATTTGGTAACTGACATTGTTTCATGAATAATGTCAGCGTCTTTTATATATATACCGCAAATACAACAAACTTTAGTAACTAGATTAATTTGGCAACTGACATTGTTTCGTGAATAATGTCAATACCTTTTATATATATACCCCAAATACAACAAATTTTAGTAACTAGGCCTCGCCGAAGAGTGGTAAAAGCGCACGTCTCCCTCCGTCGCCACCCGGGTCTGACTCCTTGCAATTTTTATTAATTAAAGTTTAAAACTTTACCACATAGTCCCTAGACTTAAAGTTTGAAATATTACAAAATAGTCCCCTCGTTTTTTTTTAAACTCTTTTGGATATCTAATTTTATTTCTCTAATTTTTTGATTGAATGTTAGATTTTATCTTTTCTTTGTTACTGTGAATAACTTTGTTCTTATTTCGAGTTACGACATTAAATAAGACATTATATTTTCATTTAGTTTTTGTTGTATACAAATAATTGTAAAAAAAATCAGTAAACACATTTGTTTGTCTTCTTTTAAAGCAAAACTATTATCAAATAGTATATTGTCGGAATGATTGTGGCACATGGTCAAAACGTTCGAGACCTACGTTCTACTTTCTCTATCAAAATATATCAATTTAAAGAAAAAAACTAATTAACAAATATACAAATTGTAGGAAAGTTGTGATTAAATAGCACGTCGTCTGAGTTGTTGAATTGTATTCCGTTCTTTTTAAAGACTTGGATTCGAATCTCTTTCCGTTTACTTATTAGGAAGTTCGATTGTTAAAGTTTTATTTCTTTTCTTGAATATTTATTAATATATGTTTCTAATATCCGCCGCAACACGCATGTAAATATTTTTCGTTCAAATAGTATCGGAGACAATCAATTTGAGAACAATAAAATATATACTTACATTAATCAATTTGAAAATATTGAATAAGAATAAAAGTCCATTATATATTACATCTTTCGTTTAAAAATAATTAATATTTTTATTTGTATTTATGCTAAAATTATTATCATGTTTTTAAATATGAACAACTAAAATGTATTAAGTTTCAATGTTGTCCATAAAGAATTTTAATTTTTTCAAATTTTTAAAATAACTGATTTCTTTAATATATTAACAAAATGGATAATGTGATGACAAAAATAGTTAATTAAGTACACATATCTTATTTTAATTGTCATTTATTTCATTTGAAGACACTTTTTCTATAACAAAACAAGGGTTTGACCTTTTGATGACATCTCGTTATCTCGTCGTAATAACTTCTTGGTAATTTTGTTATTCCTTTTATTGACCACACAAAGGTTTCATAAAATTACAGTGCGATTTATCAATGTTTTTAGGACGTTTGAAAATATCTTTGTATTACTCTAACTTTTTTTAGTTGTTGTCGATCCCTCGAATGACCCCCTTTAATAAACGACCTTATATAGACAAGAATCTTAGAATCCGTTCGGCTTTACATGTAAGTATATGTAATAACTAATTCAAACCATGACCCAGTTGGTTGCAAAATCAACAACTTATGCTAATGTCAACATACCCATATTAAACAAGGATATTGGACCCATATTCTAAGAAACTAATTACCGAGTAGAATAGATCTTATATTGACTTTGAGTTAAGTAATTTGTAAGTATTTGACATTTTATAGTTTTTTATTTTATATGTTTACTAGGTTATATCTGACCGTTGTATGATTCATAAGTACTAAAAAAAACTTATGACAAACTTTTAAACACAAAATATAACGAACTTAGCAAATAATTTTAAAATTATAACTATATATATATATCGATTAACCAGGATCGATCTTATAAAGTGTACTATGGGATAATCGCACGGATCCATAACTTATGAAGACCTAACCCCGTATTATGAGGCTCATTATTATTTTTCGTACATGGACTAGGAAATTTCCTGCCCAACCCTACGGCTTATTGATCTTTGTCTCTAGATAATACGCTATTTTATTACATTAACACCACGCCAATCGCCTCCTCTGGCCTCCGTTTTGGTCTTGGTTGTGCTGCAGTCAATCGCCTTCACGGCTACCGTCTAGTCGTTGTCGTTGTGCTCCTGCGGGCACGCGTTCTTGCATCACACTCGATCACTTTCCCCCTGTAGTCTTAGTAAGTCATGTAAACTTAATACCGTTTTAAATACTTATTACATCTTGCATATTACACAAACATAAAACGTAGTTTCAAGTGTTTGGTTTACAAATATGTCCTATGTACTGATTGTTGCATACTTGAATGCAATTAATTTATTTTCAACTTTTGGGGTAAAGCAGGTAGAGTATGTTTAGAATATATGGATCCTAACAATGATATAACGAGAATGCACGGAGAAGACGATAGACTAAGTAGCTTGCCTGATGATCTTATCCACAAAATCTTTTCTTTTATCGGCTTTATATATGCTATTAAAATGACTTCTTTGTCGTCTAGATGGAGGTGTTTTTGGACTTCTTTACCCTACGTCAATTTTGCAACGGAGGATTTTCCCGCGATACTAAACTTTTCCATGTTTGTATATCATGCTATGTCTCGCCGCAATACTCAAATACAAGTGTTTTCTGTCAATCTCATTTTCCGTGGAAAGGTTAAGCAGTTGTTTGTTAAAAGGATTATGAGAAGTGTGTTATCCCACAATGTCAAACAATTGATTGTTACGAGCTTCCGTGATAGGACAATTATTGAATATCCTCTTTCTTTCTTAAGGTCGCAATCTCTCAAACATCTCACTTTTGCTGGATCATATACGCATTCCGTTAACACCACATCAACCTGGGAAATGCCAAGATTAACAACATTGCATCTCGAGAATGTCACTTTTTTATGATAAGATTACTAATAATTAAGACTAGCATTATTCTTTTCTCCAAATGTGCAAACTTGAAGAAACTCACCTTAAAATATTGTAGCATGAAAAGATCGTCAACTGTTGTTAATCCTAAGTCATTCATTATACCTATGTCAGCATTAGTCTCGGACATTAACAACATTGCATCTCCATTTTATTACTTTGTGCGACAATAGTACTGACAAGGGCATTGGTCTTTTCTCCAAGTGTGCAAACTTGAAGAATCTAACATTGTCCTGCTTTAAAACGATGGAATCAAATGGCTTACTATTCGTCATCATGGATTATCTAATCTCACTCTTCATAGTGTTGACAATTGTATGGAGGTTGTCAATGTGGTTGCACCTCAACTCGAGAATCTCACTATTAGAAACTGCAGAGCAAAGCATGTGATTTGTGCCCCTCACCTGGCCTCCTTTTTCTATAAAGGCGCTTATCCTTTGCGGCTTTCTACAGACGGGTTTCATTCTTTGGAGAAGGCAAATCTTTGTATTTCAAGTCCAAATGATGTAAATGCTCATGAACTTGTTTTTCTGCTTCAACAACTTCATAGTGTCAAATTTCTTGCACTTAACTCGGAAATTATTAAGGTATGTTGCTATTGCTCCTTTGATATTTTATTATGTTCATCTTATAAAGACTTACAATTCCAACAAATAGTTTTATAATTCGAAAACAAACACGGTTAATATATTTGTACATATAGTTATGAAAATTGCATTAGCTGATCCTATTTATAAGATGCTTATGTTGAATTTTTTACAGCGTCTTTCTTCATCCATGGAACTATTCTCACGTCAACCTTCCCCGTTTGCTAACTTGGAGAGATTAAAGATTTACCCAGATTATATATCCTTAATGAAGAATCCAAACGAGAAAGTGACTATTTCTACTGAAGTGAAAAACTATTTCCTAAATAGTTCTCCAAGTGCCACCTTCACTATGGTCTCATACGAGGTATATTTGCCGTGACATATTTATTTCTGTAAGCGGTAATGCGAAATATGGAAAGCATGATTCAACCCGGAAAGCCTTAATCTAGTGAGACCTTGTCAATTTCTACTGAGTTTAGACTCTTAAAAGGGTGTTTGTTCTATCGATATTTTTTCAACCATTTGCAAGTTTTAATACTTTTCGGGTTAAACTTAACAATACGAAACTTTATATGAGGGCCTGCAAATTCAAGTATACCATTTGGCTTTATATAAGTAATGGTTTCATACCTAGTAAAATACATTTTCCAAATGTTAGTTATTATTTTTCTAAAACAAAATTGGTCAATAATGGTTTCTAGTATGACAGTATATGCGGTAAGTATGTGTTTTCCTCTTTGAGAATGAATGTTCGAGTGTTTTTAAAGACAAAATGAAATATATGAGTTCGTAAATTTGTCTTTCTACAAAATATTTGTCTTGCAAAATGCTTTTCAGTATCATTGTTACACAAAAATTACAACTATGTGAACACTGCAAAACCTAAAAAGTGTTACAAAACAAACCCTAAACCTTTTTCTTTTTAAACAAGACTTTTTCGAGGAGACTCAACACCAAATGCATTAGAGAGGCTAATGAAATCAAACAAACCTCTAGTTACTTAATACGGATACAAAATAAGTCTTTTTTTTAAACAAGTTTAGAGAAACAACTTGTTTCTCTAAATGATTCAATTTGGTTCTTTGAATAAAACCAAAACCGAAACAAATTTTCGATTTTAAATAATTAAAAAACCAGACCACCGATATTTACTTTAGTTTGCTTTTTTCAATTCAATTATTTCAATAATTTTCATTTTAATCCGGTTTTTCGATTATTCTACTTAGACCCTATTGATAATTACTCGAAGAGTCCAACATAAAAGTACATTTGTACATAAAAAAATGTCAAAAAAAAAACAAAAACAAAAACAGGTAGAAATTAAAGTAGTACAGTCCCAAAACCAAACCAATGTGCCCAAATTCTCAGGACAACATTAGATACACTTCCCTATATTCACGCTTCAATTTCATAAAATCCCCAATTTTCAGATTCTTCCCCTTTTCTTTCACTCTGTAAAAAATCCCAATTTTTCTCCAGATCTATACTCCAAACCCCTCTTTTTCATACCCAAATCAAAACCCACTAAAAAAATCCCATTTTTTGATCTGGGTTTCAGTTATTTCCTCAAATGAAGCTAAAACCCTAGTCCAAAATTGAAAATTGAAGTGTTCTTTGAAGTGGGTTTTATGTAAAACAGTAAAAAAAAGTATAAAAAGATGATTCAATTATTGTTTTTTGTTGTGTTTGTTGAGGCATTTGTGGCTTTTTTGTTAATGGTGAAAATTGGGCCACTTAGGGAATTGGTTATGAATGGTTTAGATCAAGTGAAAATGAGAAAAGGGACTGTTTTGACAATTGCTGGGACTATGTCTGTGATTTTGTTTTCGAATTGGGTTAGTATTGTTAAGATTCAAAATAAAGGGGCTAAGATTGGAACTATGACACCCATGGATCAAGTTCTTTGGAGGACTCATTTGCTTGAAGCTTCACTTATGGGTAATAACACTCTTTAGTTTTTCGTTATGTTTTCGTTCATAATTTGAAATTTTTAGCTGTTTTGATTAACTATTGGTTCTCTAGAAGTGTCGCGAAATGATTAATTTGAATAACATCGTAGTCTTCCTTGTTAGTTGTAGTTGTCACGTTCTTATCGTTGTCCGCTTTACCAGAGTGGGTTGGGTTGGGTTGTGGTTTGTAGTGGTGAGTAGCGAATGTAACATGTTAATAAGATTGACCATTTAATTAACATATTCGTTCTGTGGGTGCGGGAATAAACTAAGATGTGATATAAGGTCCTACACTTGTGAAATGTAGGCGTACCCGCAAAATAGAGAAACTTGAGGAACGTTGTTTAGATGAATGAAAAGTTAACTTCTCTGGTTTTGTTCTTTTAGTTTTTAGAAGCTAGTTTGGTATGGGACATGTTCACAAAAGATGTGTCTAAGCTTGTAAATCGGTTATTTTAGTAATTTTCATTCTGTTGCTTACTTTTTATATAAGAACTTTTTGAATTATGTTTTCGTTTCACATGTCTTGTGTTCATGGCACTTGAAGCATTACGTTAATGGTCTTGAAAAAGTACTTATTATCTCCAAAGTTTTAGGATTAAAACAATACACATTACTCTCAATTAAGTGATCTAATGTTGACCTCTATTGCATTGCCTGATGAAGATGGAAACTTGAGTTTAACGGATTTATAAACTATACCAAGGGTTTTGAGATATATTCATACATTCAATATATATATATGTATAATAAATAGTGAGATTCATTTGCTCAAAACCCAAAAGATATTAAATTTAGTGTGAAGTGCATGATTGATATCCGTATTAAAATTAAAACAAACGGTAAATGAAATATCCAAGTATGTGTCGCTGAACTGATCAAGTGGGTAATTAGTTGTTTAATCGCCGATCTTGTAAAGCGGAGAGCTTCACATTTGGTTCTGTTTCTTATAACTTCATGATCGCCCCAATCATATTGCTTATATAGTTCTATGGGTCTGTCCGAAGTTTGACTTCAAAGGTCAAACAAACGCGGCTAACTTTTTGTAACATATTATAGCAAAACATCAATTAGTTCCACAAATAATAAGTGAAATATCGTCATGGTCAAACTGAATACTTTTGAAATTGCAGGATTCTCTCTGTATCTTGGCTTCTTAATTGATCGAATGCACCATCATCTTCAAAAGTTAATTAATTTGAGAAAAAATGGTTCATCAAAAAAAGAAGTAGAAAAACTCGAGGCAGAGAAATTGGAGCTAAAAGAAAATGAAGATAAAGCAAAAGAAGAAATCAAACGGCTGCAGAAAGAGACTTCCAGTTTATCAGAAAGCTTAAAGAAGCTTAAGCTCGAGTCAAAAGAAAAGGATAAAAAGATTGAAACTGCAGAAGCTCATGTTGCTTCCCTTCAGAAACAATCTGCCGATTTGCTTCTTGAATATGACCGTCTTCTTGAAGACAATCAAAACCTTCAGTCCCAAACAAGAAATCGACATTATTGAGGCTAGAGGATATTGATCTTTTGTTGTTCTCATGGTAGGGGGGGTTCATTAACCATTGGTGTTGACTTTTTCATCTTTGACTCAAGTTTAGATATGTTCTCATGTATCCTGATGTGTTACTTGATTCCCAATTTTCGGGTAATTTTTTGGAAACTATGATCTTGTTGTATACGGATGAGAAAAAAGGTATTGATCTGGAGTTTTTTTACATTTGGTACAGATTTGAGTTTTGGTGATTGTTTTGAAAATAGAATGCAACTAACAAAAACGTCAAAATTTGGACACGAGCCCACAAAAAACATCTGGTTTAGAGCCTCAAGAGTTGAAAAGCCGTTGGTTGAATAATATTCTTGTTAAACTTAAATTAAAATATGATCAAATGTATTTTGCTTGGAAACAAGCATCTCGAAATTAAAGTCAGTTTTTAGAATATGATATACTAAATGACGAAAAATTTATAAAACTACCTAGGTTTTGAAAACCATTATCAAAACTACCATGTTTTTTGAACCAACTTCAAAAATACCCCGTTCGCACCTACTAGGTGCGAACCCTGTGAATGGATGAAACTTAGCACATGGGTCGCACCTGCTACGTGCGACCCCTGTGAAAGATTAAAAAAAAAAACGTTTAGAGGGGTCGCACGTAGCAGGTGCGACCTCTGTGAAGGGAAATTCCATGCAACTTACGTAGAAAATTTGCCTATATATATCATACATAACTTACACAAATAATACTTACACAAAATTTCCATACAACTTAAAACACACATACACTTATTACAACATAAACTCAAACACTTTTATCAACCAAATATTTCGATGGAAAATTCACGAGTTGCACAACTTCGCGAACAACTAGTTAGACTGGATGAGGAAAGAAATAGAGTGCAAAAGGAAATTAACGAGATTACTGGAAACGCTGTTGAAGATGATGATTCAAACCGTACAATTACAGAGACTGGCGTAATTTTAGCCGATAGTGCAAGGACATTCTATCTTCATGGGGATAGAGGCAAAAGAGACGAAGATCAATACTGTCTGATTTCATTATTACCGAAAAGTTTCAAATGCGAAAGAAACTTTTGGGGAGTTTTGCTTGGTTTGATGCAAAAAAATGAATTGTGGGTTATGGTGAGTTTAATAACATTTGTGATTATTTAAAAATATTTAATAATTTAACTAACAATTTTTTTTAACGCAACATATTGATGGGTGGATAAGAAGGCCGCTAATGGTTCATAAACGTGTTTTTCAAATTGAACCGAGTAGTAATTTGCGTCGGTTTGCCGTTATGCCTACCATATTTAACGATATGTTCACGAATGCAAATATGCACAAACTTGTAAAACTGTGTAATGGGACTAAAACTCCATATCCTGCCTGGTGGGAGGTCGATTTCGTACTTATCCCCATATGTTGTCCGAATAACCACTGGTTTTTGTTGCAGTTTAACATTTATACATTAGAATTTACAATCAATTGGTGTATATCCATTCACAAACGTTGCACAAGTCTCACAATATCCGGGTAGTAATGAGAACTCGGCATTATATCTTTGTATGTTTATAGATAGGCTCCTAAAATATTCGAACGAAGAATACATACGAAGCGATGTATCCGAGGAGATGGTGCAAAATTTCCGCGAATTTATGGCTAATTGTTTTTATAGTAGACGTACGACTTAGTTATTTGTTGTTTTTATATTCTTGTATGTTTTATTTTATGTTGAATAAATTGTAATGTTATCTTTTGTAATATTTTGTTTATCTTTTAATATTATATTTATGTAATTAATTAAATAACAATTCATAATAATAATTCAAAAAAAAAAAAAAAATGAACATAATACTTCTTAAAGTATGTGTTTTTTAAAAAAAAAAAAAATTAAGTTGTGGTAAAAAAGTTGGTAATTATGTGTTTTTTTTAAAAAAAAGTTAAGGATTTTGAATTGTTAAATACAGTATTGTAGGTATTAAATATATTGTGTTAGGATAAATTGACAACAAGTTAGTGTTGGTGTAGTGGTAGAGTGGTTTGGTGATACTGTTTGGTGGAAAGATAGGTCTTGGGTTCGAATCTTGCAAGTGTGTTTTTCATATCCCACTCATCAGTTATTCCAACATCCACCCACCAGTCATCAAACTGGTCAACATCCTTCAGAAGGGTCGCACCTAGCATGTGCGATCCCTGAACACATTAATGGTGGCACAGAGTACGAACCATTAATGGTCAACCACCAACCCCCTCATAAATACTCAACCACCAACCCCGTCATCAATACTCAACCACCAACCGTACATAATATTCTATAAATAATAGACTCTTACATGCAACGTAAAATATAAAAAACACACACAAAAGAAAACACATTCCGTGAGTTTACAAATACAATCGTTATAAAAATATTATTTCCCGTTATTATGGAGAGAAATCTAAACCCCAGTCCGATTGATTCCTCATTGTTACACTCAAACCGTGAACATCGGGCTACATTCTTGTTTAATGGTTCATTAGACTCCACCAAGTCTTTTACCGTTAGGCGTATGGATGAAAAATTTTGGATTGCTGTTCATAAAAAAATCATACATGAACGCGTCCGACACTATATTGGTGTAGCTGGGTTTGGAGGGTTTTTTTCTGTTGGAAACCGGCGATTAGATAATAGTTTGGTAACCGCATTGGTGGTAGTTTATTCCCCAACACTTCCGGTAACAAGGTTCCTCTATTTTTCTTACAAAACATAGAGGATTTGGAAATATCTGGTAATTTAAGTTGGGGAAGTGCCATACTTGCATATTTGTATCGAAGATTATGCAAAGCAACAAAACCAGACGTATCCGATATTTGCGGACCTTTGGGTTTGTTGCAGCTTTGGGCTTGGGTACGGATAAGGAGTTTGGCACCTACGGTTACAAATAGACATTATAATTTTGCAGAACCTTACGGTGCACGGTATGTTTACTTAATTTTTTAATAGATATTATTATTAAATTGTATTTGATTAAAAGCAACCAAATATTTGTTTTTATTGTTTTAGATTTTATTATTTGTTACGTAAATGATTGTTTTATTCCCAAAATAGAACTTATTTACTTTAAATGTGGTATATTAAATGTGGTATAATAAATAAATAACAAATATAAACACTAGTAAATATCTTACAAATGCATTTATTTACTTTAAATGTGGTATATTAAATGTGGTATAATAAATAAATAACAAATATAAACACTAGTAAATATCTTACAAATGCATTTATTTACTTTAAATGTGATATATTATTTGCTTTTTTTTTAGTGTATATTGTTAACCAATTTATTTATACAAAAATAGATTTTGTTAATTGGAACATCTTTAATACGTTTTTAGACAATCTTATATTTGAGAATTTTATTTTTGAGAATCTTATTTTTTATGTGCATTTTCTTTTAATTAGACAATCTTATATTTGAGAATTTTATAAGATTTTTTATTTTTATATGTTTGTCAAATATTTGTTTTATTAAACATACGTTTTATTAAATGTCGATGACAGTTTTGGAGGTGAACATTCGGACATAAGTTTTGGTGGAGTTACATCACATGTTTTAGCAGCATGTCGATCACAACTTATATCATTGACCACACATGAGGTAAATACGTTAACTAATTAAATAATATATTTTATTATATAACCAATTTATTAATAAATATTTTTTTTGATGTATAGTTTAACTGGGTTCCATACGAGGATATTCTACATTCTCTTCCACCATGTTGTAGAAGAGATCCGGAAAATTGGAGATGTGAAACCTATCTTGTGTGTTGGGAGATTGTCGAACCTCATCCAGTGACTAGAGTAATGCGACAATTTGGTATGTTTCAGAATGTACCTGATGCCCCATTATTTAATCACAAAGATTGTGTTCGAGAACACTCTGTATCTCGCCTTGGTAAATCTAATCATAATTGGGAGGCAGAACAAGGTGTTTACATTGATAGGTGGCATGAACGACATGGGAGTATTCAAACATCATTCTTGGTGAATGATTATACTCCATCCCCTGAATATATTGCATGGTTTCATCCTAGAACTGTGCAGTATATCACTAACCCAGGGTCGACGCCACATGGGTTTCAACCTCTTGGTGAACAACGGGAGTTTCTGGTATGTTTATCAACTTTTATATTATTTTACATATATTAATTAAAAACAGGTTAACACTAAGTTAAAAAATAAATGCAGATGGATGGTATGACAAGATGGCATAACGAATCTGTAGATCAGGGAGGTGAAAATTTGTCTCAGCAGTATATGGGTTACATGCATAGTACTGAACGATTTTCACACGAGCCGAGTAATTATGTGGAGAACTATGACCCGGTACCCCAACAGATGTTCCAAAGACATACACGGAGGCGTAGACAGCCACGTTCTAACGTGGACGAGGCCGGTCCGTCGAGTGTTAACCCCACCAGCGAACATACCTCAAGGGGGTGAATCGAGTCATCCAGACCGTGAGTTTACACCTATAAACTATCAACCATATGACTTTGACGAGGAATATGGTAATCACCGCTATCCGCAAAGAGAACATCATCCGCCAGAATGTGGTATCCATGGACACCTTGATCCTCATGGTCATCAACATCGTCGCCGTCGTTAGAGATTTGTAATGTTTTTTTAAACAATGTTTTTGTAATGTTCTTTATATTAGTGTTTTTTTAATTATGTTTTTGTAATGTTCTTTATATTAGTGTTTTTTTAAACAATGTTTATGTAATTTTTTTTTTTTTAATTATGTTTTTATTATTAGTGTTTTTTTAATTATGTTTTTATCATTGTTAATATTTTGAAAATGTTTTAATTTGTTATACTTTTGTAAACATATTTCTACCCGCAACTTATAACTAAATAACTTATAACATATCTTATAACATATTTTTAATCTTATAACATAAATTATAACATATTTATACACATCTTATAACATATTTATTATTTAGACATAAATTACTACAAAAACTCTAAAGAAATATCTAATATTCGTAAATGGTTTGAGAAATAATATTTTGGTAGGTATGAGATGAATGTAGATTAACTTTTGGTAGGTATGTAAATTAACTTTGATATGTATTCAAATATGTATTTTGGGCGTTTGGACCAGCTGTTGAGGCATTTAAACTTTGTCAACCGGTTATGTGTGTTGACGGTACACATCTCAAAGGATCGTACAAGGGTAAGTTATTAACGGCTGTTACAAAGGATGCTAATAATTACATATTGTCGTTCGCGTTTTCCATTGTCGATGAGGAAACGGTGGAAAGCTGGTGTTGGTTTTTTCAGCAGTTAAGGACTCATGTTGTCGGGGAGAGACGTTTGTGTGTTATATCCGATAGACACAATGGTATAATCCACGCTGTGAAAAATCTTATTGGGTGGATGCAGCCTTACGAATACCATCGTTTTTGTCTGCGACACGTGAGAAGTAATTTTACGAAGAAATATAAAACTACTGCAATGAAGAAACTTTGTTGGACAATAGGAAGTACCACACAAGAAAGAAAGTATGTCGAAAGTATAAACGATATGGTGCATCTCAACGTAGAAGCATGGAATTATCTTGACCTGCATATACAGACATGTTTATGTGAATCTACTCAACCTGTCAACCCGTACTAAACCTTGACCCGTTTGAAATGAAACATGTTCAAAACGTATGAATCAACCAACACGTTTCTTTTTCTTGTTACAATGTGAAGTACCACGCCACAGAGAAACATTGGAAACATAACCCATATTATAATTGGCCCGTCTTGTTTCAAACATATCCTAACCTGTGATTCATCCTGCGTATGTTGCCATCTATTAACAAAACAAGCTCTAGAACATTTTGAAGTACCACAGCACAAAGAAACAGTTTAAGTAAATCACATACAACCTCAGGACCAGTATCAGTAGTAAAAGACCATATTATGAGACTGCGAAAAATGTTACATAGATACATAGATACAATATATCTAAGATGAGCTTTACAAGGTAAAGCAACAATCTCATTGATTACACCAGAGTTCACAATATGGAGTATAAGTTGTTTCTTCTAAAGTCGGTTTAAAACAAGAGCTATCTCCACGTGTCGCAAAAACATGGACAAAGTTAAACTGTATGTTGTAGTGTAGACCCGTATCGACAAAGAGGCACAAACATATCAACAAAATTTGGCTATGTATGGAAACATGAATACAGAATAAACATTAGCCAACTTATTATTATTATCATGCCAGAACTGAAAAAGAATCAAGTGGAAGTAATGCCATACCCCGGCAGAGGTCACATAAACCCTTTGTTAAACCTCTGTCACCTCATCTCCACTCGCTCTGCCCATCTCGCTGTCGTCTTTACTGTTGTTGTCACCGAGGAGTGGTTGGAACTCATTGGTTCTTTTCCCCAACCAGATAACGTCCGATTTTTTACTATTCCCAACATTATTCCATCGGAGATGTATCGTGGCATGGACGATGTAGGATTCTTTGCTGCGGTACAAAACAAACTGGCTGCTCCGTTTAACAGGTTGCTCGACTGCATGGAGCAGGAGCAGGAGCAGCCAGTTAGTCTTATCGTTGCGGATGTTACACTAACGTGGACGTTAGATGTTGCTAATGGGAGGGATATTCCGGTTGTGGCGTATTGGGCGATGTCCGGGAACATGTTTAGTATAGGGTATCATTTAGATGTACTTCAGAAACATGAGGATGCCTATGTTGACTTATCAGATTGTTACTATAATCTTTCACTTTTTAGTCATGTTTTCATCTTGATCAAACTGAAATAACTAAAATATTTCTATTTCAAAAGTCAGATCCGGGCCCGGGTTTTCAAGTGCCATGCGCACGAATTGTTAAATATAGGCCTATGATATACGCTTCACATGTATATGTAAACGAAATTAATAGTACTACGATAATATTATATAATATCAATCAAAATTGAGCTGATATAACAATATGAAAAATAGTATCCCTAATAGGACCTTGTACGGTCACTTATAGTACACTCTATAAGGTCCGTCTATGTCAAAAGTGCACCTATCATATCGATGTTCACACCCATGTTGAAAGGGTCTTTTGGATAAGAATTAAATTTAAGATCGTTTTGGTCGATGTAATGGTCGTTTTGGAATTAAGAATGAAGTTTAAAGTCGAAATTTTGGTGAGAGTCCTTGTCGTAGCATCTTGCTAATTTCTAGTTTAATGTAATATAAATATTTCCTTTCAGAAAAAAAAAATTGATCATTGAAGAAAATAAACTCGAAAATATAAAATTATTTTTTTGTTATTTTATTGAATTTCTAACATTAAATCACCCCCATGATTTTTACGTTCTAACATTTAAGTTTGACATGAAAACAACAGGAAAAGGAGAATATACCAGGTTTATACCCGATAAAGGTGACAAACTTTCGAGAGCTTGCCCGGGAACTCCATTACATCTTACCTGATCTTGTATCGGTTACCAAAAAAGCACAATCACTGTCTATGAGCTAGAACCCGAAGCTAAAGATAAGTTTCAAATACCTGTTTACGCCATTGGCCCAAACATACCCAACTTCCAACACGAACTCACCTTTACATTAAATGAACCTAGTTAGATCTCATGGCTAGACTCGAAGCCTTCAGGATCCGTATTGTATGTATCTCTTTCGCTTTCAGGTTCACAAACGGACCAACTATTAGCTGGTTTGAGGCAAAGTGGAATGATTTTCTTGTGGGCTGTAAGAGAAGAAGCATCACGGTTGAATGCGGATTGTGGTATTAATGGTTTAGTGGTGGAATGGTGTGATCAGTTGAGGGTATTGTTGCATTCTTCGGTTGGAGGGTTTTTAAGTCATTGTGGGTGGAATGCGATTAAAGAGAGTGTATTTTCAGGTGTGCCGATGTTGACTTTTCCTATATGCGGGGAGTAAGTTATTAGCAGTAAAGTGATTGTTCGAGATTGGAAGATTGGGTGGGAAATGAAGACTGGTGGTATGGTGAAGAGGGAGGAGATACACTGACTCTCTCGACCTTTTTCATATTTTGATACCATGTTTTTTGTTGTTTTCATTTGTGACCAAAATGTTATGTTTGCGACATGAGGATGCTGTCGAAGTTAAATATTGTAACTGCAAGCGGAGTTCAAAACCTTCAAATTTCAATGTATCTTAAAGTCGAAATCACAGCCTGAAAATGTTAAAACGCTATTGATTTCTAGTTAATATTTAAGTTATAAAATAAAATGCATACCAGTACATAATAACTTAGAAAAGTATATCCTGGCCAGCATTTTTGTATCCAGCCTTGAAACTTAACCAATTAACGGTTCAACTGGTCCTAACCGAACTTTCGAAGAGTTTTGGTCTCTTGCCATGTCCGGTTATAACCAATCTTAGTCTTTAGACTACACACCTTGCCTGTAGCCAATTAACTAACACTAATCCTAAACAATCGCTTGTGGTCCTGGTCCCAACACGCCAAAGTGCTCCTAACAAGTCTTTGGTTCCAGACTCGTCTCTTAGAGGCGGTGACAAAATGATGGCAGGTGGACCTATTCAGGTTGCATCAAGTTGAGTTGACCTACAGGGCAATATAATTTTTGTTCATTTTTCTAAAAGGGGTCATAAGAAATTATTATAAAAACTGTGTTATTATAGTAATAATCTAGGTTTTTAAATGAGTTAGAACACTTTTAAGTACACTGGGCAGCTCTCAACCAATTCGAGCCATTTGACTCAATTACCGTTGAGGATATAACCTCAACCCAAGTTAAACCATCGATGTAGTAAATGAGTCAAAAATTTCCTCCATTTGTCTATATCCACAGTGTAATAAAAATAACCTCTAAAAACATTGGTAAGGTTCTAACAGGACCCGGGTAGGAAATGCATGGAAATTGAACAATAAATTGATTAACGGACAATAAACGATAGTAGATAATGGCTCATATTCAACAGATAGGCTATCTCTCTCTTAACTATCAGTCTAGCTTCGAGATGTAAACCACTCTTCTGATGATGCTCACTAAGTCACTTAGATAATGATTAAAAAAAAACATTTGCGCACAACATTCCCTAACTCTCTGTTTATAGCTAATTAAATTAAAATACAAAAACTACCCTTCTCTATAAAGGTCTAACATGTTCCAAGACTGACTTAACCGTCTTCTAAATGGTTGATAAATATAAAACAAAACAATATGGTTATAATGTCCTAATTTCTGTAAGACCTAATGAAACAAAAAAATTGGGTTCTGTTCAGTACAGATGTATACAAGCTCGTGTGCATTGCCATTACCTACTTCTGGAGATCATTGATTAAAATACTGCCATCCGAAAGCCACTGCAGCTATTAGTACGACTTTCAGAATCACCTTTGAGCTTATGAACTTTGATGATGCTGAAGATGGTGGTGTTGATGAGGGCGGTTCCCATGGTTTTCCCCTCAATTTAGCTGACAACTTTGATAACAGCAATTGAAGTTTTCCAAACTTCTTATCTACAAGATTGAGAGTAAACGAAGAGCTTATGTCAAACGGGTGAAACATAAAATTTTAATTAAAAGGGGAACATGTCAAACGGGTTGAAAGTCAGCGACATTATTGTATGCATACAACACTTTGAAGGTTTTTAGTGTAATATTATGGTACTCGTGATTAACATATTAATTTATTATACAGTAAATTATTGCACAAAAAGAGTTTGCCGAACAACCCAGCTCACATAGCTTTATAAATTATGATGACTGCTTTTCAGAAGCCATTTAAATCCTTTTGCAATGATAAGATAATAGAATCCCTCGGAGCACAATCCAAAGCATCAAGATTTCGCAATATGGTGAATGCCAAAAAACCCAAAAAACCCACAGTAGACCAAGAATTTGCTAAAAAAGGAATTGCCGCAACTTTATGGAACACAGATAATGAAAGATGCTGTAATTTCCATGGCATAAAGGGGTAACAATTTGTCGAATGAGTTTACAAACTGGTAAGCAAAACTTGGTCTAAGATGTATGATATAGGCATGAAGGTGATTCAATTCTAAACCAAGTGTTGGGGAAAAAGAACAAAACAGCATGTAGAATCTAATTATCGAATAATTGCATATATGCAAAATCGAAAGTCCAAGAAGGTGCTTCAGACTGCTATTAGTGACATAGGTCATTATGTTATCTATCCTAAAACCATGCAAACAATCACGCTTATATTTTATGATGTTAGACGCAGGTATATGCGCTAAACATATTAGTATACTACCTTTGTTTTTCAAAAGTCTTTCTTCCTCGCCAGCTCGCCTTCTTAGTGCATTCAGCAACGACCCAAAATATAACGCAAAAACAGTGCATGTGATTGTGATTACATTATAAGGCATGCTAAAATCAGGGGTTGTCAAAGGAACAAGAAGCACTTCTGTGTAAGATAATATTGTTCTTTTTTCCTGCAACATAAATCAGAACCACTACGATAGTGAAAGGAGCAAAATAGTGAATTTAAAAAATCGTTAATATTCAAAACTGTCATACCTGCATCTTAGACACCATAGGTGACTTGATCGAAGTGTTATCCTGTTTATATTGCAAGCGTGTTTGGAAATCAGGATAGCTGATTATGGCAGATGGGATGTCAAAACCCTGGTTAGCATCTGGAGGATACTCATCTATGTGCAAGAAACCCTGTAGTAGTAGTAATGCATCAGATTCATCTCATAAATAGAAAGAAAAGGTAGCATCATATAAAATATCGATCTGTCGCGGTCATTAAAGGATGGCAGTATCCAAGGATAATTTCAATTAGTAATTCTGTTTCTCATCAAGAACCTCAAGAATCATTTTATATCTTTTTTTCTTATTGGAGTTCTAGCATCGGGCTCAACAGCCATTCATATAGGTGGCTATTTTGATCCGTTTACTTACGAATCGTCATATTTAGTTTGTGTTTTATCTCAAACGGGTGAAATCAAAAGTGTTAGCTACAACTACCAGTCAAATGGAGAGAAAGGCTGGAAGTCGCCCAAAGTCTAATCTTTTATGCATACAATTTCCTCACTCATTTTACCTGAAAATCTATTACTACGGAATACTAATTTTTTTGTATCATTATTAACACAATATTATTTATAAAAAGAGGCAACAATGTCCACGGGTAAACACAATCCAAGATCTTGTTTCAAACAGTACTAAAAATGTTATGTTTCAGGGCTAAAAGGCGACACAGGATTTCACATTAAGGTGAGGAATAATATTACTCAATTGGCTCCAAGTATTGAGACATGGAATCCATAAAGGATGTAACACCAGCACTTTGCCACTTTCACTAGACCTTGCAAGTTAAATATGGTTATCAATGCTTAAAAAGAGCTCCATATATCAATTTACAAGCGAAAATAAGAGCTTTTGGTAATGGAAGTACTTCCTCTGTGTCATGAAGAAGAAAGAAACATGATGTGAAATTATAGAATACACACATTTTTAGATCGAATTTAACCATTAAAGAATAGATATAGATTTAAAAACTGTCGGGTTGGTTATAGCAGCATAAGTATTATATCTTAGATCGCTATAATGTAGCAGTCTTTGGAATTACAAACACATGACTTTATTAAGGCGGGCAACAAGTTAAATCTGAGGTGGTAAACTAATGGGGGGATAACCTAGTAAGATTTTAACAAATGTAATCCCTAAATACGAATTGAATACTGTAGATAACAGAGCTGTTTTCACGTTATTGCATGAAATCAGCTACTTCTACAGCTGGAAAATGGGATATAGCATATATTTCAAATTAGATTCGCAGACCTGCCTAATTAGATGGAATGTGTACCTTGTCAAACTCTAAAGTTAATGAAGCTGACTTCATGTCACAAGGTAATCTTAAGATCATTTCCATTACTCCAGGGGACACTTTATCTTCAGAGGGTGAAACACGAAGATTTTCGATGGTATCTTCAAGAGATTGAGGTATTCCATCCACATATATTTTTGAAGTATGATAGTACACTTTAATATACCAGGGCACTACTTGGAAAACATCTACCCGCAACATACATTTTTCTTCATTAACGTCAGCCTTCGGGAGACTTTGACTCCATTCTGTAGACTGTAAAGAGAGAGCAATAGCACCTTTCTCATTCCCACTTCCCGTCAGAAATCGGCTAGCACGTAAAGGCGCCTTGACACATGACCAAGTTACCGGAAGCTTCCACGTGAATCCCAAATCAAACGGCTTAGAACTGTGATGATCTTTGATTGAGAAACCATATAAGATAGACGACCCTTCTTTATGGACGCTGTTTGTTTCTTTCATTATTCTGTCTGGCGAAACTGAAAATTCAAAATTTGGATTACTCCCAAAATCTTTCATATTGTTGACTAAGCTTCCCTCAAGTTGGACATACACATTACTAGTCTTGGCAACCGCACATTTTCCATCAATCGTTTTTCCAAATAGTGAGTTCATTGACCAGCTCGGTTGTAATTTCCTGCCATTGGAGAATGCAGCGTGATTTTCCAAACTATCTGGTTGAATAACTATTGTAAGGGTCTGTTCAAGCACTATTCCATGACCTGAATCCACTGGATCAAATTCACCTGAAGTTAAATGTAAACGTTGAGAATGATAAAATCCGCTGTAAATTGATGGTCTATTCATCAATGAAGAAATCCCAGATTTGTCTCGACAAGGAAGCAATTTCAACCATGGAGTCAGATTCTCAGTGCAAACAGCCTCTCGAGGCAATGAGCCGTATCTTAAATTTCCTGATAGTGACCGAAAGCTCCAATCGGGAGCTGAATAGGCAGTTGATGATTCTAAAAAGTTGATTGAAGCACAAAAGAGACCTGAAAGTGTGTGTGTTAGATTTTTCCACGAAGCATCAACCTGATCTGAAGGAACATCAAATACGGCCCACAATTCAACTCCGGGAGGTTTTGCATTGCTGCTTGAAACAGGGTCAAACCCACCCCAGCTTTCATAGTTCCAACGACCTTGAGTGAAAGACAGCTCCATTTCTTTGATTCGATACTTGTGAACCTGAGTACACAGAGTATATAATGCAGTTATCAGATTTATTGAACAAATTTGTCAAGAAACGAAAGAAAGATGGATTAAGGATAACTAAGAAGACAATACACATACATTCACAGATAACAGAAAATGATTTATTATAGCTAAAAGCAGAATAAAGTAGAATTACTTAGTCATATAAGTTTCAGACGCATATTGAAAAGGATGAATAAGTTTGTAAATAAACCAAACAGAGAACAAACTGCCTATATAACACAAAGAGTAACCTAGTAAAACAATAGTTTGACATCTGATCTGCAGGTAGATGTAATTGAGTTCAATGTTGGCTATCAGTTATCTCTTTATGGTTAATTTTTCTTTGTGGATTCAAGTGAATGGATAGGCGTCAAATAGGATGTTCTGTTGACTAAGTGACCCTCGTTGTTGTAATTTTTCTTCTTTTTAAAGATGATCAAATAGTTGTCCGTTCACATTATGTACATATATGTGTAACAACATATGAAACGCTGAAGCACCCAAGATGAAGGGCACTGCCTGTGATAGGAGAATAAGATATACTATTAGCGACATGTCTGAAGCTTTATTGCATGAGGAGCTCATAAACGCTTTATTGCTCTAGTGATATAGAGAATATTATTATGTAGTGCTCTAGTAATCATTATTTGGGCTTCAGTGCTACTAGATCATCTGGACCTCATCCAAGTTACACATTATCTATATCTAGATTTCTACGATCCAGTTTGCAAGAACAACATCAAAAAGTTCCCGACCAACTAATTCATCAAAAAGGAGCAACTATTTGGCTAGGCATAAAAACTTCAGGAAATCAACTACAGATATAAAAAATAAAATAAAAACACATTCACACCATTACGGAAACTATAAATTTAAATGACACAAATGTAGATCAACGCAACCGAAATAAATCACATAAACATCCAAGCTGATACTTACATTTCTAACTATATAAAACAATCATTATCTCAAACATCCATTAAAGCATTAAAATGTCGTAGCAGACACCAAATGACAAATCAAACCGACTGCAGAGTAATTTCTTGTTAAGGCAGTAATACAATAAACATAAAATCAATAAGCACGTTAAAACAAGCACATTTAAATCAGCATACCAGCTAATACTTGAACAATCTTAGCTACGGATTTCATAACATACAATTGTTCTAGAATCTAAAAACACAACAATTAGACAGTCTACCGATTCACTAAATCGCAATACACATACACAAACACAAATCTAATCATACCAGCTGATAAATAGCTTTCGGAAACAACCGGTGATGATGTCCATAAGACTTCGTCGGCGGAACTTTACTCTCGAAGTGAAAATGAGAAAGAACTTTCCGATCAGGTAGTGGCCGAAATAACAACTCCTCCGTGAATTCTTCTTCTTCGCCGGCGGTGGATTCGGAGGAGATGTGGAGTACGGATAGGAATAGTATTAGGATTGATAGTAAACGAGACATGCTGATTTGTGTGTTTGGGAATGGGAGCTATGGTTATGGAGTTGTTTGTGTAGGCCATTGATGATGACCTCAAAATTGGATCCGGATCGGAGATGGTGAGGGGTTTGTCGGGTTGAAGTTTAGACCCGGTACTAGTAAACGAATCGGGTTATGGGCTTCCAAATAAATCCAACCCCTCAAATCATAGGGGTTTTATCATTTATGTTTGTTAAACGAATCATTTAGAAAGATCCATAGACATTTTAGTATTTTACATTTGGTGAAAGTTGAGCGATCAAACGTTTGTATCGGTTTAAACATTCAAACTTTTCTAAATGAGTATGATTTTGCTTATTTCATTTTTTGACAAGTTCCTACAAATTAAAATTTTGCCTCGTTTGCTACAAAGCTTCTCTCTCGCCACCTACAACATGAGTCGGAAAAAGAACTTACCTTTTCATCACCAGTAACAATCTAAAACGGAAGAGGTCCTATTTGAGAATTTAGATTTGTGTTGATAAATCAACTGAATGGTTATCTATGCTATAAGCAGAAATCTACAACTTATCAAGCATTTTGCATGATTATGAATTTGTTTGTAAAAGATGAAACTACTTCCACACTCTCATGATCGGTTGAGTCACAAATTGACTCATTCTGAAACCTTTTCCTTATTACAGATAGGGGTGTTATTCGGGTCAACCCGACCCTAATAAGCAACTTTCGGGTCGGGTCCATTCGGGTTTTAACTAAAATTTTATAACCCTAACCCGACCCTAGTAAGGGTTAGGGTTTTAGGGTTCGGGTCGTTTTCGGGTCGGGTTATTTCGGGTCCGGGTCCACAACTATTAAAAAATTTCAAAAAAATCTACAATAAACATATTGCATATAGCAAATGTAAAAAGCAAATATATTGAAAAAATTCAAGATGAATAGAACCCAACAAAGCACATGATATATATAGGCTAGAAGTATGAAAGAGTTTCATACCTCAAGCGATGTGGGACAACTCTTCATGTATTTTCCCTACTTTAGTTGTCCCACATCGCTTAAGGTACTTCTAGCCTATATATATCATATGCCTTTGGTTTTCCCTATCTTAGTTGTCCCACATCGCTTCATGTATGAAACTCTTTCATACTTCTAGCCTATATATATCATATGCCAAGGTGGGTATTATTTAAAAAAAAGATTATTTATTCAATACTTCGGGTTAAACGGGTCAACCCGAAACCCGAATTTTGAGATAAAAGTAACCCGAAACCCGACCCTATAAAGAATCGGGTCTCTCGGGTCGGGTCAAATCAACACGAAACTTGAATACAACCCGAATTAACCCGACCCTAATATGCTTATTCGGGTTCGGGTCGGGTCGGGTTCGGGTTTTTTTTTACACCCCTAATTACAGATAGGATTTTACCTATGGATGTGTCTGGTCTTTCTTTTTTGTATACCATTCTCCGCACAGCTTGATACCTAGTTTGACCAAAACTTTGAAGTATTCATGTCACTAGATCAAATCCGGTGGACTGTTTTCCAGGACAAAACAAAGTGTGACTTTTAGGACAGCATTTGCTCATCAATAACAATTCGTTAGTGTTCGCGAATTTATAACATTCACTTGAGTTTTGCAAGCCACATAAATATTATATGCAACTACTGCAAACTGAAGCCAAGTGTAATTACAGCCGACTAAAGAGCACAAAAATAAACAAGGGCACATTTCATAAAGAGGTTCCAATACCATAGAACAGGAAACAAGTTTGATGCAACAAAAAGATGAGGATAAAAACCGTTTCATGAAATCTCACAAACATAGAACCTAGGAAAAGTAAGATAATTTCACGCAAATTACTACTACTACATGTACCATAAGTAAAACCTTCATCCACAAAACTACTTGACAGATACAAGTAATTAACATTCAGGTTTTATTCATAATCCATATTCAAACCCTACCAAACTTGGCTATGAGCAGCTACTACTACCACTCTTTCGATTAGATCCCACCTCCAGTTTGGTGAAGCATCGCATCAATCTCATCGCCTTCCTCCATCTCAAGCTGCACACACATAAAATTACAGACACAACAAACGATAGTCAAATGAAATTATTATCTTAATATTCATAAGTGACCAATTCATTTTCATAAAGGAAAATAGATGGAATAATTTGAAGTGGCAATTTCAACCCATTGGGTCAAGATTTTGTTTGTGTATAACCTCAAAGCGGTTGAAATTGGTTAAATAAAAAATACTTTAGCTAAAAGAAGAACAGGTGATATAGGGGTGAAAGTCTCACAAAGTCTACTTGTATGGCATACAAATCATTTTTAGTGAAGGATTAGATTATTATTGAAATAATGTTATTTTCATAATCAGAATCAGAGATTAGAACTACCTGATCTGTCCAACCCACCGACTATGTACATTATTTTATAAACGAAATATTTCCAACCACTATTAATTGAGAATTGGGAGATTACCTCGTCAGGGGTTTGCTCAGCTCGAAGACGTCGTCCATCAAACAGAAAAGCAATGGAGTTCATCTCCACAGACTGCCTATCGCAGTAGGCATTCATTAGCTTCTTGAGCTGGGTGCTGCGCTTGATCCTAAAAAATACCTCATTCCCATCCTACATGAAGCAAAGAAACAACAAGAGTAAGTATATCACGGAACCCTTCTTCTCATAACAAGATCATAAAGTTGAAAGTATTCTGGAATAACAAGTAAAATCCCAAGTTCTTTGTAATCATATTTGACAATCTTAGACATATATCAAACCACCACCACAAGTGCTTACAAATGATATATGAATACACTTAAAAAAGATATCAAGTCTACAGAAGAAAACCATACTTGTTCACAAAGTTAAGAGAGCTACATTGGGGAATATAAATCAGATGAACGGATTATACTCTGCGACTGCTTACATAGGTATAAAACAATACAGAACCTGATCCTCAGTAGTTTTCAAATTTTCTTGTCGATAAAATACCTGACAATCCTACTGAAACCACACCAAAACTGATAATTTGCAAGAAAACAGATGTAACTTGAAACAAGAGATCATTAGCCAGATGTATCGATCAATTATGTCACAGAATTTGGTCTGTCATAGAAGTATGTGAAGTTGAACCATACAAAAGTTGTCTCTTCGTAATTTAGGATTTTATTTTGTCATGTCCCTACTTCATTTAGTTAATACGAAACAAAAAGATAGCTAAACCTCTTCCTAAGATAGTAAAGCTATAAAAGAAACTTTTATGTATTTCATGTTCTGTAGTTAACAGAAAAGGAAAAGAAACTGAAAATTTTACAATTATACCTTGGCCCAAAATTTATATTTTATATTTTTCTTTAATATATCAATAATAACTTTTTTCACCTCACGGTATACCATATAATCCTAAAAAAATACACATTTTTAATCATGACCACTTGTAGTAAATAGTTACATGACTTCAGATATTTATTGAAGTCAAGAGATCTACGAGTAATAAAAATCCTCCGCCTCCACCCACAACGGTCTACCACAGTTAAATCTTCCATAAGGAATAGACGAGAAAGTAATTAAACAAACATCATGCCCAAAAATCATTCTACTAAATTTCAATAAACGAGCATACTGATCTACAGCTTAAATCTATGATCAGACAAGCCAACTGCAATATACCTAATAAAGCAAGCAATTGAGACCGGACTGTAAAACCTAATTTACCAAAATAAACATAAAAATCATTTAATCAAACTTAAATCATCCACAAATAAATCCAAAATCTCATCAATATCATAAATCAAACACATCATTCACTTCACAAAAACAAAAAACAATAAAGTAATCAGCAAAATCACCAAATTACAATAACAACACATTAATTTACTAAAAAAAAACTAGGGTTTATAAATTATAATAATATACCTGGCCTTTAACCTTAAGATTGATATGAGCAGATTGATCCATAGGCTTCTTCTCATCTTCCTGAGCTAATCCGCTTTCACCACCGGGAGCCGACATTTTTTGATGATTATTTCTAGGGTTTAATAAATTATAATTGGAGTTTGAGATTGAAAAAAAGGTGAGTGAAAGGCGGTTTATAAGGCTTTTCAAATTAACTATATTTAAATGTATTTTGAGTTCCGTATAAAACGAGGGAATTTTTTTCTACTTTTTTTTTCAAGTTTGACTTTTTGGGTTTTGTGGTGTTTGTTTTTTTAGAAGATAAGGCGGAGGGCCCGCCAAAAAGTGGGTATATGTGTTGGAGAGTCATCTTTGATATATAATAAAAGATGTGTCTTAAATATCAAATGGCAAAATAATGTCCATCACTCCATTGAATAGGTTCACTTATTTAATGTCAGCCGTTAGATCAGATTGATGATTTTATTAAAGATTATTTTTATTTTACACCCTTTTACATTACATAATTACATTATCTCTTTTCATTTTATCTCGACTAAAATAAAAAACATAATTCTAATATACTTATACAATCGTTCAATTTGGACTGTAATTTACGTTATTATTATTCTAAAATCTCTTAATACAAAAACATCAAAACATGAAGTGTATTATAACTATAAACATCAGTATAACATTATTTTCTCATAATAACGTAAAATCTACATAAACATAAAATTTACGATTCAATTATAGTTTTTTCCGCGTCACCGCGGGATAATAATCTAGTATTTATACATAACAAGTATGTAAATGTTTAAAGAGTATGTTGGACCCGGTGTTTGAGTTGTGGTATAACTATTATGGATGGTTGGGTTGTGAGATGTTAATTTAAATTGAGTTGTTAAAGTTAGTTTTACAAATCATGATTATGTAAGAGAAATAAAGATTGACGATACATAACAGGAATAGTTAAAAGTCTTAGAGGAGATGTATCTAATTCGACAAACCTACATTATTCTCACATATATACATGATATTCCTCATAAATATTCAAGACCCGAGTAGTTTATTGCATGAAACACAAAATTAAAGTATCTTACATTTTCAAGACATGATTGGATATATAGGAAGCGTAAATGTTAGGTAAAACTCTACTTGTATATATTTGGTGATATCCATCCTATGTACTTAAATAGTGTTATTATGCAAATGTCTTGCACAAGTTTGTCTCACGTTTGTTGCAAGTAAAACTATGTAGATGTCTAAAATTCTCATATATAGTTAAGGATTTGTTCATGAACTAAATTATTTGTTGCAAGGAAAATATTACAGGTGAAACCACTCATGCTGAAGTTTCACTTGATGAATCAACTACTGCTTCAAATCAGTTTATTTTAGTTGATTCTACTGCAATAGTGGAGAGGGAAGGAGATGTATAGATATCTCCTGATGATTGTTTAGATTTAATTCTTCATTAAGAAGTCATACATGTTGATCCTTTAGCAGATAAGTTACCAGAAATCATAGATTGGGAGTTTGTTGGAGGAGAAAACAAGACAACTTATGTGGTTACAAGAGCTGACAACAAGAAGTATCATATGTCTGCATTCTACAGAATGATCAAAGCAAAACAAGATGTTGTGAGACTACATGAAACTGGAGAAAGAAAATATTCACTTAACAGAGGTTCATGTTCTGGCACTGATCTTGCTCCTGATTGGCTTAATGGAATGTTCACTCATGAAGTTGAGATGGTTAGCAGTGTGTTTCATAGAGGAGGAGGACATGATCAAGTAATGAAATGGTATTTGTATGAAATAAGTGGGATACATTTTTTCGGTTAATCGTTTCTTTGAGCCGAGCTTAGAGTTAATGGGTTAGCCTTGGGGTGTGTGGCTCGAACCCTGAGCCCTAACCATTCATAGTGACTTAACCTAGTATGCTATCACACACACACACACATACATACACACACACACACACACACACACACACACACACACACACATATATATATATATATATATATATATATATATATATATATATATATAACAACTTAATTAAACCCTAACCCTAGTCCCTCCCCAAAACCGTCACCCTCATTTCTCCCTTCTTGCAGTCGATCCATCATCATTTCAGCATCTTTTTCTCGTTTTGTGAAGTCCTTGGCACTTATATCATCATCAACTATCATCTAGTTCATCATCATCTTCATTTAGGTAAGGAATTCGTTTAGTTGTTGTATTCTTCTGCCGAACCTTCACCATCATAATATGTTGATTTGTTCTTATAGCATTTCGATTTTTTGGTGTTGTGGATCATCCACACCTTTGTAATCAGACCCTCATCGAGCCATATTCATCTTTGGATGGTCATTTGTTCATCCAACGTAAGTGTATTTGTGTTTTTCCTTCCTAACCGATTATCTTACATTCTTATATGGCATTCTAATCTTGGGTTTATGTTGAATTCATTGTGACTGGTCCATAGTCGATTAGTGCCTTATATTCGTGGCCTTTATCGTCTTTGTTTTTGTGGCTAGGAGCAAGATTCAATCAATTCGAAAACCTTGTTAAATTCAAGGGTATAAAACCTTAATTTCATTTTCATTCTTAATTGTGGTTGTTTAATTGGGTGAAATCTGATTGTGATTCATCAATAAGCTAAATTAACATCACCTAAGTCGTAATCTATATGTTCGTAATCATAAACTGTTGGGATTAAACTGTTTGAGAAATAAGTTTAAGTTCATTAAAACTACTCATTACTACTGCTCAGTTACTACTGCATGTATACGAGCTACTACTACATGTGTATTGGTTAATATTGCAAGACTGATGGTTACTACTGCTGAAGATTGTTACTACTACCCGTCTTTTGTTACTATTGCATGAAGAGTTTAGATAATTTTTGAATAGTTTTATAATTACCTCTTCCTTATTTGTAGCAATTGTAGTTATATTAAAATTGTGATTGTAAAAGTCGTTTCCCCTAGATTAGCTAGGTTTAGCCTCAAGGTCTATATATACATAGATCATTGTATTAAGAAAAACACGTATATTGATCATTCCTTTAAGGTTAATATATTGAGGCTTATAATTGATATTCGTTATTGTTCTTATTCTGTGTTAACAATATTCGTTTAATCAATAAACTTGTGATATCAAAGTGTTTATATCCTCTGCTAAACTTCTTTGATAGATCAAGATATTCATTCAAAGTGTGGTTGTGTTTACATAAACCATATTGATCCTGACATAAACGTCACAAAAACCTGGATACAAAGTCCATATACGTATTAACATTAAAGACTTGCTGAATTGAATGTTGATCTGTCTTATTCGAGCCATAACGTTAAAATGATTGTGAATTTGAATTTGTGGTCTAAACCAAAATTGAAGCTCTCGGAGTATAATTTTCGGAAATGTAAGGCTTATCGTCCAGTTATTCGTCAAACTCTCTGAATCTGTAAATTAGTGAACGTGGCTCAAATCTGAAATTTAAAATGATTATCTTAGGTTAAGACTTGATGTTGTATATCAACCTAGCAAACTATAATATAAGTTAAAATGAATTGTTTACACTTGTAATTAGGTTTTAATCATGTAAATGTGTCATACTTGTTTAGTGGTCCGTTGGTCATATTGCAAACGTTTTTAAAACTTAAATCTATAAAGTTACTGTCTTGGACAAATTATATAACATGTTTTGCTCGGACCATATCTCTGTGATAGCTTACTCAAATTAAACAAATTCGGATTCCTCGATGTATCCCTCTGAGTCTACTTTCTGAATATATAAGATTCCACATCCACCTCCTTTTCAAACTCGAGATATGTTTGTTTTAGGATCAGGGGGTACTTGCTGAGTTTTTTTAACGTTCTTGTCTAAATCTATCGTTTGGTCCATTATTAACGAGTTTTATGAAACGACTAATTGGGCACTTCTAAACAAACATTAAACGAGATTAAACCTTTAAAATGGAAACGTATTCGCATGTAATTACTTACTATTTAGGGATCTCATCGCATAGTCGGGACTAGCTTGTGACCTACTACCTTAGACGCACATCTACACTACTTGAGTAGTGTCTTTTGCTATACTAGAGGTGGGTTCATTGTTCCATATTTTACTGTTTTAATTGCTTTAAACAAATCGGAGGTAATTAAAGCTCAACCAAAAACCATTTTCTTTTGAGATATTGGATATCATTTTCAAACTTGCTATAAATATATATTCCTATTTATAGAAACTTACTATTTATGGAAACCTTCCATTTTCGAAAACTTACTACTTTTGGAAACTTACTATAAATAGATGTTCCTATTTATAGAAACTTGTTATTTTTGTAAACTTTCCATTTATTGAAACTTACTACATTTGGAAATCATAAAATGTGAAACACAAACCTAATGCATATTTTCAAAACTTATATGAGATGTTGGTTGTGATGATTACTTACTAGTATACCTTTCATATTGGTAAACCCTAGTCAGTATACCTTTCCTACTGACGTATCAGTATACATTTCCTACTGATACTACTTACTCATTAGTATATCTTTCCTACCAATGATGTGAGCTTATGGTAGCGTGGCTACTACGGATGTTACTAGTCAGTATACCTTTCCTACTGACGTTACTTGATTACTAGTATAACTTTCCTACTAGTGATACTTACTTATGGTGGATAGTTGTGGATGATTGTTTCTTACTACTTACATGCATTAGTTACACATTCTTTTACTACAGTTGTGTTGAGGTGTTTTCTTAGTATTATATTTTTCTACTTACTCAATGAACTCGGTCAACTTTATGTTGACTTTACGAGCTTTATTTTCAAGTAATGAGCAGGCATAGGACGAGACTGATTTCGGGCCTTAGAATACTTTTAGATTGCATTGCATTAGTCTCTTATATTGTTTCGTTACTTTGAATTATTTCGGGCTTGCATGCCTATGTCCTTCCATTTGAATTACTTCGTTATCATTTACATTATTGTTGGATTATTTGCTTGTAGTGTTGACGTATACATGAGACAAGAATAACTTTCTTGTTGAATGGCAATGTCACAATATTTTCTTTATGTTATTGCATTTAGTATTTCTCTATTGTTGTACTGTGTTGTGATGATTGTCAATTGGTCACACCTTGCGTTTCCGCCGCGGGCGGGGTGAGATTTCTTTGCATTGGTCTTGCATTTCATGTTGGTGATTTCTTTGTCACTTGTATAACATTATCGAGTCCGCGTGAAGACAAAACGTTAACCGAGCACACACTCTTGTGGTGTCGGACACGACTACGCCCTCATGCATTTGGTCCCGATAGAGGTGTGTCCATTAACACGTAGGCGGATAGGGTGTTATGTCTGCATTCTTCACCGATCGAAGTCCTTATATTACCGAGCCAAAGTGTTGTGGCGCCAGACACATAAATGTGTCAAGGTAGGGAACCCATTCCGAGCCAAGGTGTGGTGTTTTTGTCCGAGTACATGACTTGGTGGTACTGGGTAGTGTATCTGGACACAGGAGGGTGTCCAGACAAAGCATGTGTGTTCGGATAATGTTGGCTCAGTTAGCTTTGTTGGGTTACGAGTTCTCGAGCATATCCTTTGTGGCGTCGGATAAATGCCCGAATAGAAGAGGGTGTCCGGTGACTTTGGCATCCGGGTAGGAGCTCCTCTACGAGCGACGTAAGTATCCAAGCGTTGTGACCTTGTGGATATGGGTAAAATTGTTGTTCGGATAGAAGGTTATGTTTGGATTGCGTTGTACGAATATAGGAGCGTGTCACCAGGGAAACTAGGCTATCTGAGGTCCATGTGATGTTTGTCTAGCTCTTGTAACCGAGCCATGAGATAATTGGTAACATGGTAGAGAGGTAAGTCCGGTGACATGGTAACCTGATAGAAAGGTAAGTCCGGTGACATGGTAACCTGATAGAGATGTCAGTCTGGTGATATGATAACCTGATAGAAAGATCAATTCGATAACATGATAACCTAATAGAACTAGTAGTGACGGTTAATTCTTAGTTCGTGTTAGGTTTCAATATAAGATGTTGACCTAATCATTTATTGACCCTGATGTATACATGGTACATGGGTGTTCGATGGTTCGGTTTTAAGGTTTTTCGGGTTTCTCGGTTTGGGTTTTTTTTTTTTATATTTAAAGGCTAAACCAAAAACCAAACCAAACCAAATTAAGTATAGAAAAACTAAACCGAAAACCGAATTCTATTTCGATTTAGTTTTCGGTTTAAACCAAGAAAACCAAAGTTTTAAAAATTCAAAAATGTTACCTAAAAAGTTAACTTTTTTTATCCAAAATTTGTGTAATTAAGTGTTTACCATTAAACTCTTTTGATATATGATACATGATGTATAGTTTATAAGATAGTGGGTAATTTGATATATTGATGTTCTTTGTTTCTTATTAATTGTAGTTAAGATTTTTCAATATTAAAAAATATATGTATGCTAATATATTTCTATTTTTTCGGTTTTCGGTATAAAGAAATGTCAAACCGTAACCAAACCAAAAACCAAAATTTTAATTCAATTTTGTTAAAAACAAACCAAAACCCAACATATATTTCGATTCGATTTATTTGATTTTCATTCAATTTATTTTATGGATTATTCAGTTTAAAACCAAATTATGAACATCCCTCCATCGTACCATGGTATATACACATGAAGTGTAACTTTTCCAATACAATCATTTTTATTATTGGTCATGCTATCAGAGTAATGATTATATTCAATGACTCAATTTAGTTTAGATACCAATAACACTCATATAACTTTTTTTTGCCACCGCGTCTGATGTAAATATTGTGTTCTGATTTTCTAATCAAGACATATTTAATGTAATTTAAACGTCTGTTCACTAATAAACCAATACTCAATTTCACAACAAATTTAGAAATTTGGTAAATTGAATCTAGTCATGTACCCCTAACTCTGTCAATATTTTACACACTTATCAATTTTCACGAAATAAAAATAATGAAAATAGATATTACATCATTATTTATTTATTTCACGTATGTTAAAATTATATAATGTTTAATATTTGATCGAGTTTTAGTAAATGTATTGTCACCAAATTTCAAGTTATTTCAAACTTTTTACGCTTTTAAGCAACAACGTTATGTTTACTATAGTCCAATTTATCGAATGAGTTAACATTAAGGCTGAACGGAATAGAGGCAAACTCACCATGGTGAGTTTGCAACTCACGCGTGAGTGCTATCCCGGAGCTCAAATGGTGAGTTTCTCACCATGAGGTGGAGGTGAGTTTGGTGATTTTTGTCACCACAAAAGGTGACTCACTCACCATGGTGAGTCTTGGTAGTGGTGGGCCCCCCTCCTTTATTCCGTTGGTGAGTTTTAAAAAAAAAAAAACTTTTTTAAACCCAACTTTTTTACCTATAAATACTCACTATAACTCAACAATTTTTAAACTCAACATTCTCATTTTATACAAAACTCTCTCAATATATCACTTCACACATTCACTATTTTTTAGAAAATGAATTCGGCTACGATTATGGGCCTTGATTTTGATGGAGAAGCAGAAGTTACTAGCCGCCGTCGTAAGATAAGTATGATTAAACGAGCGATTTCGTTTATTAAAAGAAGACGAATAGCAAACCGACCAACAAGAAATGTTATAAATCGAGATCGTACTGGTTCTCATCAGCGTTTAGTTAACGCTTTTTTTAGCGATGAACCGATGTATGATCTTGAGAAATTTAGGAAGACGTTCCGAATGGGTCGCCCTCTATACAACGAGATAGTTGCTGCTGTAATTGATCACGATACATACTTTCGTGACAGTATGGATTGTTCCGGAAGAATGGGCGTTTCTGGGTTGTTAAAGTGTACATCTGCAATTCGTCAATTGGCATACGGCGTCAATGCTGATTTTCTAGATGAATATATGCAAATGAGCGAGAGAACTGCTCGTGAATCTCGCGATCATTTTTGTGAAGCTATTATAAAAATTTATGGACCTGAGTATTTGAGGAAACCCACAGTTACTGATGTCGAAAAACTATATCGGCATCACGAACAAAAGCACGGGTTCCCAGGGATGTTAGGAAGCCTTGATTGTACAGACTGGGAGTGGCTCGGTTGTCAGTACAAGTTTAAAGCACAATACGTTAGACGTGATCATGGTTCGAATCCGTTCATTTTGCTCGAAGCTGTTGCGTCGCAAGACTTATGGATATGTCATGCTTTCTTCGGTGTGGCTGGGTCGAACAACGACATCAACGTTTTACATCAGTCGCCATTATTTAATGATCTCAAAACTGGACGGGCACCAGAGATTCCATTCGAGGCTAATGGCGTAACTTACCCAAGTGGATACTATCTTGTTGATGGGATATACCCAGAATTGGCCCCGTTCGTTAAGACGATTCCTGAACCAGCTGGTAATGACCACACGAGAATTTTGTATAAAAAAAGGCAGGAATCAGCAAGAAAAGATGTCGAACGAGCGTTTGGTGTTCTGAAAAAGAAGTGGGCGATACTCGCCAATCCTACACGAACTCAGGATAAACACAAGATTACTAATATGATGTACACATGCATCATATTACATAATATGATTCGAAAATTCAAAGGATATGCGATATCTCCCAGATGGTTCCCGGAAGAAACACATCAACCGGAAGACCCGTTGCGAAATGAGGAACAAGTGCGAGCTGTTACGCGTTGGATCACCTCATCAGAAGTACACTCAAACCTTCGACACGATTTGATCGAACACTTGTCTCTTAATGCTTAGTTTAATCTTTATTTGTAATGTCTTTTTAATATTCGTGTACCGTTTTTAACGTTTGAATAAAAGTTTTAAATTTCGTTTACGTTTACGTTTACGTTTACTTAATAATTAATTTTTTTAGTTTATAAATAATAGTATTTAAATGAAAATGGTATGGTGAGTTTGGTAAGGTGAGTTGGCGGTGAGTGCGTGGTGAGTGTTATTTCCTGAGTAAGGTGAGTTTGTTTTCTGGAGAGAGAAAACTGACGTGGCAGTGTGAGTTGGTGGTGAGTTTGGCACCTTATTCCCTTTAGCCTAAGTGTATAAATACCCATCGAACCACGTACAATGTACTTCCGATCACTTAAATTATTCTATAAACATTTGTAGTTTATGCAATAGGCATAAATTCTGTTAATTAATTATATAGATCTTGAAATATCACACAAATTAATTTTCGTGATATTATACCTTAATATGAAGATACTCCCATTAAGACGAAATTTTGACTTTTTATAAATTGTCTAGTATAAATACGTTGTATTCGAAATGGATTTCAATATACACAAAAATCATACTACAGAGAAAACAAAAATACTATCAACCATTCTTTTACTTGTTGCTTCGAAATGGGAAAAGTCCAGTTTAGTTTCATCGTGTTCCTTGTTGTGTCGATGGCAATCCTAGAACTATCGATTGTAAGCATGCGCACACACAATCACATACCATCATAACGAATGTTTTCATTGTATATATGTTTTAGTTGTACATGTCTCTAATAGTTGTTAATTTTTGTTTATGTTTTTCAGGCTGGATCTGAAGGATCATGCCCGGTTGAACGTATATATATATATATATATTATCCCTTTTATCTATAAAATATGTTAAAACTCGTTTACAAATACAAAATGACGTATTTTGTGTATGTTTGTGCAGAATGCCCATCTGCCTGTGCGTTTCGTTGTTCTGCAACACATCATCCTGGGAATTGCAATGATGTATGCCAAGATTGTTGTCGAAAATGTTTATGTGTTCCTTCTGGCACTATTGGAAATAAAGACGAGTGCCCGTGTTATAGAGATATGAAGACACAAAAGGGAACAGACAAATGTCCTTAAAAACCTAAGGAAAATATGTGTAATTGCCTTGATTTATTTTTCATAAATCGGGGTTTTCAATAATAATATATATACATACTTATATACGAATTTGAAGGGTGTTTGTTTGCGTTTTATTTGTTTGAATTTACATTTATCGAATGCAATCACGAATTAGAAAGAAAAAAATAAAAACTTTAACATCATGAAAAATTACTAACGACCATATAGCTAGTCTGGAAAATTTTGAATATGTTTTTTGAACTTTATAAAATTGTCTAAAATAAATTAAAGTAGAACATTTACCACGAGATCCTATGGTATATTAATGATGCATGGTTTAACTGTTTTGTGGTTAATTGAGATTTTTGTCGAGTCGCCGAGTATGAGGAAATGATGAATTCATGGTTTAAAACTAAATCATCATATTAAATGTGATTTTTAACAATAAAGATGATATATGATCAAGAGTTTAATTAATTAATTAAGGAGATATTAACATACCAAACTAACAATCGATTTTTCACGTATTGTGACAGCAGTAGATACAATTAATCTATAGATTTGAAAACTCATTACCTTAAGGTGAGAGTCAGCGGCGGCATAAGAACTTTTTTTCAAAAGGGACGAAATTTGGGATTATATCAAGACGGATTTTCTTATTTTTCGGATTGATTTATATTTTATGAATATGAATACAAAACTAAAACTAAAGTCATTTATGTATAACTAGATATAAAAAGAAATAAGAAACAGTTCACCATTAAAATATAAGTTTAATAAATTTATATAATGTAATAAAATTATTATAAAAATAAAATGTTAAGAAATGATAAATTAAAAATGGTTTACAATGGGAAAAAAAAAAAAAAACTAATATTTGTTGCCCCAAGATTTGAACTCGTTACATGTACTTCTTTTTTATAATGCATCTCTACTATTAAACTACCATCACTTTTATATAATTATTTCCAAACAAATTTATCGTATTAAATATAGGAAAACCACATTATACACTTTTATATCAAGGGATGTTTGTTTCGGCTTATGTAATGAGCTTATGTAAATTTTGATAAGCTCATAAACCCAATTTTTTCGGCTTATGAGCTTATCAAGTTGAGCTTATGAGCTTAAATAAACTATAAGCTCAACTTGATAAGCTCATAAGCCGGAAAAATTGGGCTTATGAACTTATCAAAATTTACATAAGCTCATAAACCCGTTATATAAGCCGAAACAAACACCCCCTAATTATAATAATATCGGGAGCAACGATGTCTACCATATCCCCTTCCTAAAATCGCCATCGGTGAGAGTCTCAATAGTATTTCAAGTGTAGAGATCGTGAACTTTGGGTGCTTGAAGTCTTATAATTTTAAGAGCCTACTAAAATCTTTTAGTTTTTAGTTAATGACTATTTGAATCGGTAAATATATTCAACATGATTCAAATTTAATACCTCTTATCTCTTATATTTGGTGAAAGTTGTATCTAATTCCAAATTGTCACAGGAGCTTCTTAATAGTGAATAAAAGGTTGGAGATTTGAGAATGATTTATTAGGTTTGTGAATGATAAAAAGTAAGTATAAAGGGAATGGTCATTAGTAGGATTATCCGAACGAACCGAAGAACCCAAACAGACAATGAATAAAAACAGGCACGGCTGTGAATATCGGTTTGGTATGCGGTCCTTTAAAGCATTAACCGATTTTCAGTCTGATCCTTATAGTAAGTTAGTAACAGGCGGTCGCGACAAAACCAAAGACATTTGTTAAATAAATGTTTAGGGTTTTATTGATGTATACTTCCAACGTACCATGCAAAGATTTGAAAAAGAAAAAAAAAACTTAACAGTGCTTATAGTTTTGTTTGACGGAAAAAAATGCTCCAAAAACTTGTAAAGAGAGGTATTTACGTTTATTCGTTATTGCTTGATTCAATACAAAACACAAGACACATATAATAATGTTATGCCAAAATCAAAAGGCCTAAATCAGGTAATAATAATAACAATAGTGGGAATTTGGTTATGAAGATTTGAGATTTCTAGACGATAATAGTATGCAAGATGTAGAAGAAAATGGTCAAGATTAAGTCGGATCCAGCACTCATGGTGAAAGAGTCTTGGGATGTGACAATTCTCGCGGTTGCATCAAGAAGTCTATAAATGTTAAAGCAATTAGGAAAGTTGGCATGAAGAAAAAGGGAAAAAATATTTTTGATTTGAATCAAGGATGGGGTTTATCGGTCGAGATAAATAATGAAGGTCTCAATGTGGAAGATTTAGAAGAGTTGTGACATTTCTATTTGACCGTACTTGAAGGATTATAGGTGATCAGAAGTCTTGTGAGTTTTTACTTGGTTTTCTTAGTTTTGTGGGCCATTGGTCTCTCTTCATAATCTTAGTTTTAGATTTTGCTAGTTCTTCTCAAGTGTACTTAGACTATGGGGTGTGGTGGGCTTTATAAAGTGATGATGTGGAGTGATAGAGGTGATATGTAGGAAAGAGAGTGTGATTTGTAGGAAAGAGAGTGTGATGATGTGGAGTGATGAAAATGGGTGGTGTGGTTGTGTGATGATGTGGAGTGATAGAGGAAAGAGAGTGTAATTTTAAAAAGTTATATATTTATAATTTTTTTTATATAAATGAAATTTAAAAACTAGTATTTTTATTAAAAAAAACAAACACTACAATTTATTTAAAAAAAAATACTACAATTTATTAAAAAAAAAAAACACACTACAATTTATTTAAAAAAAAAATACTACAATTTATTAAAGAAAAAAAACATACTACAATAAAAAACATACTACAAAAATTCAGGATAAAATTTCGCGATAAGCCTTTTCTTTTCATGTTCCGCTATTGATTTGGTAGGCTCCCGGAGATGATCGGTGTCCTTCATGATCACCTTTAACGCTTTTTGTCGCATTTTTTCTTCCTCAGTATCAGCAAATTTCCCGAACTTTTCCCCAATATACTTGAGTGAATCTTCGGCCCCCGAAGAAGAAGCAGCGGCTTTGCCCTTTCCTTTGCGCGCTTTTGCCTTTGCTTGATCTCTACCAATCGGTCTTGGAAGGTCTTCCTCATCGTTGAGATCATCATCATCATCGTTGAGATCGATTCCAGCAAAAGGCGATACCGGAGTGGCGGGAGTGGCGGGAGTGGAGGGGTTACTAGACTCCGATGTTCTACGCGCTTTTCGGGACCCTCCAGATGTTGGGACATGTTGACAAATCGGGCTATTTCTCAATATTTGCCAAGACGCTAAATGTAGGAAACCCCCTTGCATCATGGTGCGGTAAGTTTGCAGAGCATGGTTGAGCAATTGTTCATCACTATGACCGCTTGGTCTACTTTGTTGGGCTTGTCGAAAAATCCCGTTGAATTTTTTGACCTTTCTTCGTAAGTCTCTCCACTTGCTCGAAAGAGAGTCTTCGGTACAAAAGTAAGATGGATCATCTTTAAGCATCTTGGCGAAAAATTTTGCACGAACACTTTCCCAGTAAAGTGCACCATGTTGATCATTTCCCAACTTGGGGTCCTCGGATGTCGACGACCACGCTGAAGCAAGTGCGATCTCCTCCGCTTCGGTCCACTTCTTCCTTTCGGTTTTGCCTCTTAGGGATTCGGTTTCTTTCTTCTTGTGTTTCCTCTTCCCACGGGCCGCCATTTTTTGAGCTTGAGTTTCCGGAACCACCTCATCGTCTTCAGAATCGTCAACGTCAAATGGAGGCACTTGCGGAAAGTTGGATAAATGGTCTTGGTTAAGCAATTGCGAGAACGACCCGCCTTGGTATAGCGGGTCTTGGGATGGTCGTTGTGGTGGTGGAGATTGTTGGTAAAATTGGGGAAATTGGTTAGGGTTTGGAAGTTGGGTATAGTTTTGAAATTGGTTTGGGTGTTGGTATTGGTTAGGGTTTGGAAATTGTGGAAATTGGTTTAGGTTTTGGTATTGGTTTGGGTTTTGATATTGGTTTGGGTTGAACCATTGGTTCCATTGGTTGGGGTTGGGGTTGTTTTGATTGTTGTTGTTGTTGGGATCCATTTGAGATTATTGAAAGAATGTATAAAAATATAGAGATTGTTATAAAAATTGAGAGAGAAAGAGAGAGTTTGTGTGGTTTTTGTTATAAAATTGTGTTGGTATTTATAGAAAATGTGGAGGATTTTTAAAATTGTGCCGTTGGTTTTTGTTATAAAATCGACCGTTGCATGTTTTTCTTTCTCACCACCGCGTTGTAACCACCACGCCAACGGCTCAATTTCGCCGACAACACCCCTAGCGGTGTGGAAGGGGGCGTTGTTGGTCCTATGTGGCCGGCGTTGTTGCTTGTTCCACGCCCCACACCCCTTAGTCTTAGTGTTTCATTTTTCGGGGTTCATTTTAGGTTGTTGTATCTCAGTTTTTCGTGATCATATTTTCTTTGTATGTTTTTTTCAGCTAATATAATACCGTTAACTATTTCAAAAAAAATTAAAGAAAAATAAGCTCGTCCGATTTTAAATTGAGCTAATACAAAATACTTAATGACTATACACACTTATATACCTCACAATTTGAATACAAGAACGAACAAAACTCATATTAGATTGACAATCGTTGAAAAGCAGTGTAGAAAACCCTTTACAAATATATCAACATACTGAGACATAGATGCTAAGCTTTTGGTAGAGATATTAGTTGTCATACCATTAAAGAAAATGTATATCTGTTTATTCTTTATTGTTCGATTCAATACAAAACACAAGACACATACAAAATGTTAGATATTTAATATAATAATAAATGATGAATAGGAAACCGTACTAACAAAATAACTCTCTCTTCACCATCAACGTCAACGTCGTGATCGCAAACGATGACTCAACAACCAATCATTTAATCCCACAAGTCTTCTCGTAAATGTTAGGATATGTTTTGATTATCGGTATGTGAATGAGGTTATGAGTTTGGTAATGATAAAGGTGTTTGGTTTATATAAATAGGTTTTAATTTGGGAATTAAATCCTCAAACACAAGAATATATCCAAACCCATCTCATTTGAAACCCATAATGATTTCTAACTTTAGCCAAACACCCCTTAAACTTCCACTGATCATCAACTAAACATTTAACAACGTTTTCACACTTTTTAAAACCAAATCCGGTAAAACATTCATGCCTTTAGATGAGCGACTGATACACTGGACACTCAAACCGATTTGGACCCTTGTAATAAAGAACCAACAATAAACAAAATCGATACTAGTTGTATTTTACATGTTTCTCGGGTCCATATCAGTTCACTTGAGACCCACTATCACTATATAACCATATAAAATACTTTTGAAAACCCAATAAACAAAGAAATTATATATTTTCAACACCCAATAGTTCCAAAGTTTTATAAAGAGTAAATTGCAATTTTCTTCCTTCACGACTAACCAATTTGTCCATTTTGTCCTTAAATTTTTTTTTTCTTTTATTTTTTGGGTCCCAAAGTTGTAATTTTCATCCTTTTTTTGTCCTTCCGTCTAACTTCCGTTAAATAACACCTAACTAAAAGAAGGTTGTGGCAACGCATTGCGGAGGGGGAAACGGGCAGGCATGGCCTCGATGGAGGTGTCGGGTGAACATCGTAGTTGTTGATGGTGGTTTCTGTCCGCCGTTATGTGACGGAGTAAAGCAGACACTGGCGACGGAGGGATGGTAGACGTGGAGGAAGAAAAGTGGTCTAAGTGATTTTGGGAGGGTGAGTTTGAACTTTGAAGTTGGTGGTGGGTATGGATATGTGAATTTTGATGACAATAATAATCGATTTGGTGATTTTGATGATGAAAATTTTTTTTATCTAATAAATGGGGGTTGCGGCTGATGTCATAATGCTGATGTGGCGAGTGTTTAGGTTGTCCACCTATGATGGGTATTAAGATTGATGATGTCATAATGTTATTTAAATATGCTAATAAATGTAGCGTAACTGGTACTTTTCTCTTTCTTGATTTTCTTGAAAATATACATTGATCGATGAATAACACTGCTATCGAAGCAAATTTCAAATATGTTCCAATTTCAAATTTCAAATTCGAATTCAAATACGTTCTGCTTCTTCATCTTCATATGTAGATCTCCATTTTATCAACCTAAAACTTTAATCTCTTCGACGGTTAAAGATGTTGAAGATCTTCTTCAAATTTCGTCTAAAGCATTATAATTTGCTTCAATCTGTAAGGTTTGTAATTTTATTTTAGTATCCCATGTCGCCTTTTTTTTTTTTCCTTCGTATGATAATGGCTAATCGTTATGATAGTTAAATTGATTGATTTAAGGTTTAGTGTTTGATAAAATGCATATTAGGTGTTTGATAAAATGCTTCACTGAAAATTCTGCTAAAATTAAAGATTTTTTTTTACCCTTTTAATCGTTATGATTGTTTTGCAGATTTTAGGATTCTATAATTTTGGTAATGTTAAACTAAACACTATATCAAAGTTAACAACCTGGGTTATAGAAATTTTGGAAATTTAAATATAAAGGATTATTGATTATACAATTCTTTTTTCATTATATATAAATTTTGTGTTTAGTGGGTTACATATTAATACATTAATACATAAGTTATAGGATTATAATACAATCAACTTCTTAAGCCAATTTATTTTAGAGGTTTATGCATTGCAAATATAGTTTTAGTGACTTTTAGATGACCGAGTTTTGAACGGGACAAGGTTTCAAAAAAGAGTTGCAATTACTTTTAGGAAACTTGATCATGTTCTAACATATTGCTATGAGTTTGAGAACACATCAGAGAGACAAGGAAAAAGGGATAAAGAACGAACCTGAAAAGCCCGCTCAGTTTAGCGTTAGGCTGTTAACGAGCGAGATTCTACGGGTTATGTATTTAGAAAGATAATGACACAAAAAAGCTAAATCACAATTAGTTTGACCAGCTTTACAGCTACAATGATATTCCTCTACAAAATTTTTGAACTAAATTCCTTTTACTAATTATTCTATCTTCTTTGTTCAAATCTATAATAAATAAAATTGGAAAAAAAAATCACAGACATCATCATTCATCAATATGTAAGGTTGTTTAGTCATCCATGTTCTGTAAGATGCTAACAAGGTTTGCTGTGATTTTCGGCTGAAGATAAGATATATAAGGTTATTTGCTCTTTTTCTTTTTTTAATTTTGATATGTATTCCATTATTCCTCCCGTTATGTAGTAGTTGAATCTTTATCCGTTATATGAAAAATGGAAGAAGCAACTTCATATAGTTTGATTTTACAGGATTTTTATTTATTAAAGTTTTATACATCAGGAAGCTTATGCTCCGTATATTGATTCATTGCCTGCTGAGAAAATGGCGATTATTGTTATGCATAAGATGATGGGGCTGTTGATGATGGGACATGATTATCGATATGTGAGGGTTGTTCAAGCGGCTATTAAAATTGGAATGGCAGTTGAGCTTGAGGTGAGCTGGTATCTTGTTTTTGTTTTTATTTTTACATCAATTTGTATAAAGGTTGCTAATTTCGATATGCTAAGGTATTTGTGACTTGAAAACGCTTCAAAACGCAATCCTAAATGCCTCCTTAGTTAGTCGACATATAACTTAGCATATTGGTTTCAAATTTGAAAGGAAATTGCTAGGAGGGGGAAAATGAGTTTTAGTGTAAGACATTGATGTTCAATTAATAGTATAAAGATATCGACTTATATATTAGAGATATTTATGTATTATAATGTTAATGATGTAGATGAGATTTACTAACAGATATTTTTCAGGTTAGAATACAAACCTTATTGGAGAAAACCAAGAATTGTCCCAAAAAAGTGTTAATTCAAGCTCAACAGGATTTGACCAAAGAAAATGAGATGCTAAGGAAATGTGTTAAAACTTTGATCAAAAGGAAAAGAATAATGGAGGTACAAAAGATTTTGAAAACTGAAGAATATATACCGTGGGGCAGAGATAAGCAAGCAAAGGTATGTCATCGCCATTTTGCTGTTTCTTTTAAACAAGTTACTTCCTTTATCCCACCATTCTTATGATATAGTAATGTATTTTGACCCGTTACCCGACCTATCTGATGTCATTCGGCCGAGGTGGCGATTGCTTAGACCGTCCACATAGGATTGTTTACAAGTATGATGACGTCACAATTCAATTAGAAAGTTTATATTTTCAATTTAAAAATAATTTATTTTGATTTTGAAGATTACAGGGGCTACTTTTCTTGAAAAGACGGAGTGTATTGAAGAAGCTTTACAAAGCTTTACAAATCTTGGAATCAATAAGTGTATTTTGGTTGAATTGGTGACGAAATGACTTGACATGTTTCTACTATAGTAGTAAAATTTATGCGTTTTATGTTAAGTTTTTTGTTTTAATTAGTTTCAACTCCTTTTATGTACATGAGTAAGTCTTGGTACTCCAAAGTTTTGATATTAATTTTTTAAGTTTAATTTAACGCCACCTCTTTTTTGTTCTGTATATTACATAATTTTTATTTTTATTTTTGTGGTGTTAGTTTAGTTTAACGCCATATCTTTTGCTTATTTAGTTCTAATTAAACGCTTAAAATCAAGTTTTGAAATTTATAATTCCACGATTTTACATAATCTTTTAAACAATCTCGTGTGTAACACGGGCACTAAGCTAGTAATTTAAGAAATATGTGAATTTTTAGAGAGAGAAAGTGGTATGGATCTCGATGTGTATTAAAGAGAGAGAAATGTACAAGTATTGATTTTTGACTTTTGTGTAAAAAGACAAAAATGTCCTCATGTGTGAAGCATGAGATAGGACTTAACGGACAAAATTAACAAAAAATTGACAGAAGGGAAAAAAAAAAAAAATGAAAATTAACATCTTTGGGATAAAAAAAATGAAAAAAAAAAAGTTTAAAAATAAAATCGGCGAATTAGCTAGTCATGAGAGACTAAAATTGCAATTTACTCTTTTAAAAATTTATACTTCTCTAAAATAAACCAAACAAAACTAAATTCCTTAATTAAATAGTTGTGAGGGGTCACATTTGTTAAAAACGGGTTAGCCTAAAATTAGGAATTTGTCAATTTTGTTATTTCCGTATACAAATATTTCACCCTAATGGGTATGTTTGGTAAAACTAGTTTGTAGTTGTAGCTAAAAGTTAGGGCTTATATTCAGAGCTGAAAACTTAAGCTTTTATTTTTTCGTAAATATGTTTGGATAGTAGCCGAAAATAGAGCTTAAAAATGTAAAATGACTAAAATGTACATAATAATATAGGGTTGAGATCATTAAAAATCATTAAAAATTTTGAGACCAAAAGACCCAATTATAACTCTCCATTTTAAAAACGCACTTAAAATTTAATTTAAAAATTAAATATCTCAAAAACATTAAATGTATTAAACGAATAAATTACACCATTGTAACGAGCATTAAGTTACATTTCTATGGAGTACCCACTCGATATACTTTTGACGAAAAAAAAATTTCGGGTCTTTTTTATGGGTTTTTAATTTTTATATTATAAAATCACGATTTTATCACATGTGATTTTAGTAGTTTGAAATATTTTTTTGGGTTAATTCAGTTGAGGGTCATTCTACTATTCCAGATAATCCGATTGGGTGATTGAACAAAAAAAAAATATAACCCTTTCATTCTACTATCAAATAAAGTTTAAAATGATCACTCATGATTCAAAAAAAAATTAAATTGGTCACTTTTGCAACCTGTAACCGGCTAATAAGAGGTAAAATTCAATTTATATTATATATATATTTTTTTATAGATTACCATATGTACTTGTTTGACTATCTATTAAAATGTTTGACTTTTCTTAACTAATACCCATAAAAATATCAAACAATATCAGCATTGAAATCCATAACAATATCAAACACGCGCCGCTCATAATTTCCCCAATTTCTAAAATCGAAACCCTAATAAGTCCATATGTCCTAATTCTCTCGCCGGCGATTCTAGAATTGAAACCCTAAATCCATCCACTCGTCGCCGGGTAGTTTCATCATCGTCGGAAACTGCACCGGTGCCGCCCCTGCTTCCAATTTCGACACCGTCACCACTCATCTACAAGGTTAATTTTCCAGTTTAAGCGCCTCAATCAGTCGTTTTTTAATGGCAGACGATCGAAACAACCGTCAAACTCAGGCATACGAAGTTTGGAGGTGAATTCACCGTAAATCGGTGTATCGGTTGAACTACTCGAGGTTAATTTCTCATCGATTCACTCATCGCGCCCTAACTAATCGCTTGATTCATATCTTCTCTGTCCTCACTAAATTCGCGTCAAGATAAGATGATTGGATTTGAGCAGCCGCTATTGATCTTTTTTCCGTCTTTGTTAGTGTTTTTCGCAACCGCCATTGATCGATCAATGATGATTGGATTTGATTGAACATGATGGATTAATGAAATTAATCTGTAGCAGGTGTTTTTGTTGTTGGTAACTGAATCGAGATGTGTTTGTGTAATCTCTTTTTGCTTTTTAATTGAATTTTATTTTGTCTGGTTTTATAATTGTATCATTTGACATTTATGCCCTCTGCTTTTTAATTGAATTTTATCTTATGACCTGCTGTAACAAGTCGTGGTGGGTCCCAATGATCCAAACAAACGGTTTTATAAAGTTAGGTGAATATTATATATATTTTTTTTGTTCAATCACCCAATCGGATTGTCACACCCCGCTATAGCGGAAACGCGGAATGTGAGAGCTGGAATATCATTACACGGTCATGAGCAAATGTAAACGATTCAAGTCATTTCGATTAAAATAAAAATTGTTCAAGATTCAACAACCAAGCAGTTCATAAGTTTAAAATGAAGTACAAGTACAAATGTTCCAAAACAAATTCCCAAAATATAAAGGTCTTTTCCTAAGTAGCGCCTCACGTGACCATATCGACCCTCCTTTGCCATGCATTCCGAACACTTACATTAATTTCCTGAAACATAAGATAAAGTGTCAACTACATAAAGTAGTGAGTGAGTTACAGTTTAGAGTTTCGAGATAAGTTCCAAAAATAGAAAGTTGCCAAAAATAGTAAGTTGCCAAAGATAGTAAGTTGCCAAAACATATATTGACGTCATGAGTAAAGAACGAGTCGACGTTTGAGCATATATGAAAAATAGTAAAAGTTTGTATGTACGCAAGTAAATTTAATAATAAATAAACGCGTAAAGTAAAGTTGTAGCGGAATCCAGGCGCTAAAAGTGTGTATATGCGTATGGGATATGTGTTTAACTAAATAGTAACTCGTATCAATCACTTGGCATTACATATGTAGTAAGTATACACTAAGCCGGTTGTATGGTCCTGATCTAGCCCAAAAAGTGTTTAATTGAGTGAACATCTGAGTGGTAGTAATATGTACTTGGGACGCTAACCCTTAGTAAGGAGTGACCGCTCCTAAGTATCGATACCCATATGACTAACGGCTAATGCTAATAGTGTATAAAGTTTCCAATACCAAAACGGGCAATTGTTCAAAGTTCCAAAAGTTTCCAAGTTCCTTACGGGCTTATATATTCATCAAGGATTGGTCGCTAACAAGTGTCCCTAATTTAGTTAACCCGCTAAGGCAATAACACAAATACGCATAATAGTTGCAAGTTCCATGTTTGTACAAGTTCCACAGTTCCAAAGTTTAAGATGTTTCAAAGTTTGAACAAGTTCCAATAGTTGCAAAGTTTCACGAGTTTGAAAGTATCAAGTTTCCAATGTTTGAACAAGTTTCCAAAAGTTTCAAGTAGTTCGCAAATAGTGTTATAAGTTACAAAGCATGATCTTATGTTTCCCCCAAATAATGTTTAAATGTACAAAAAGTAAAACAAGTGGGGTTGTAACTCACGGTTTGCGAAGGTACGAGATATGAACTAGCACAAAGAGAGCGGAACGCGTCGGGAATCACAAACGACCTAGAACACCGGAAAGTTGTATAAGTTTTATTGAGTTATGTTAAGTTTCAATTTAACATTTTTAAGTCTCAAATTATCATACTTAGATTCTGTCCCAAAAGGTTTATTACGGAAAGTTTGTATGTTCGTGTACGTCTTATAGTCCGATAAGTCCAAATATGTTCAAAAGTGTCAAAGTTCCAAGTTAAAGTGTATAAGTCTCGAAGTTATTAAGGTTCTGATTTTGAAATGTTATTTACGGTGAAAATTGGGCAGCGCTTCCGCGTTATAAAAATTATATCCATTTTCAAAACACTTTCCCGCTTTAATATTCACAATATAACGTTTTAAGCAATAATACTCAAGTTTCAAGTCCAAAAAGCTTTTCCAACAATATAATATGTCAAAACAGTAGCTTATTAACATGTATATAATCTGTGATAATTTATTTCAGCTTAAAATCACGTTTACGACCTTTAAAACGACAAAAATAGTGGACAGGGGCTTTCTGGCGGCGGCTGAAGGAAGTCAGCCGCCGGCTGGCCTTTAGCCGTCGGCTGAAATCCTTCAGCCGCCGGCCAAAAGGCTTCGGCCAGTTTCAAAGTTGTTATATTTTTCGTTTTTAAGCTTATTGAACGGTTAGATTTTACATGCAAACTGATATAACTTAAACATATGTATTTTTGGGGTAAAAACATTATTTTCTTTTAGATTTACATGTTAAATATATAGATCTAACATAAAAACTCGTTTTTAAACAAGAAAACGTTTTGATAGTTTATGAAAACATATTTTCAGGTTATGGATCGAACATGCAAGTGAAGATAAGTATAAAATAGTAAAAAGAGAGTGTTATACCGAAGAGAATAAAGATGTGATGGTTTGAACAAGATTTAGCTCCAAAAACGTCTTGGAAACCCGATTTAAACCTTTTCCTTTAATACCCTTTGATCTTAGAACGATTTTTGTGGATTAGATGGTTGATATAATGATGTTTATGGACTGATTTTTGGTGTTTAGTTTCTGTTTTGGTGTTGTGTTCTTGAGAGAAAATAGAGAGAGTGTTGAGTGTGTGTGTGTGTGTTTTGTGTTTTTGATTCAAAAATGAAAATGAAAGTGGCTAAGGGGTGATGTTTCTGGCCTAGGGAGACTACAATGCAGTGAATACTGTCCAGCAATCGAGTAAAAATCGTTGCCCAATCGTGAGACATGCAAAAATGAGTCATCATCTAGCTGGACAGCCAGATTCAGCCGCCGGCTGGAATGAAAAATCCAGCTTTTGACGTTTTAAGTTTTCCGTTATAATTAGTTAGGGACTAGAATCATTTTAGTTTCCGTTATGAACTTAGTCAAGTTCTTGTATTGAATTTTTGGTGTTAGGATTTACAAATTTTGATTCCGACATTTGTTCCGACAAATTTAAAAGTACAACAAAATGAACCCGAACAATATGAACATGATAAAAGAGAACTAGAGTTTTGAACCGAATTAGTAACTGAGAATCACCTGAAATTTAGACGGTTGTCACACGGATTATCTGGAATAGTAGAGTGACCCTCAAGTGCATTAACCCTATTTTTTTTTTCATTTTTCTTTTTGATTCTAGTTGAATAAATGTATAATATAACAAATATATGTTTTGAAATTCATGTTTAGTGTTCAAATCATATGTGATTGTACCTTACGTATATCAACATTTGTCCGAAAACGGAAAAATAAAAAATCGTCAATTTTTTATTTTTTTTCTGGATCTATATAGATTATACCTAATATAATTTTTTTTGGTTTTAAAATTAACAATTAAAGTTGAAATCATGTGTTTTATTGCCTTATAAGTTTTCGAAATTTTACATACATAATAAAATCACATATGATATACAATACAATCACATATGATATGCGTACTATCACATGTGATATGCGTACTATCACATTTGATATGCATACTATCACATTTATGTCAAAAAATTAAGGAAAACAAAAATTGTCACATATGATATACAATACTATCAGATGTGATATGCGTACTATCACATGTATGTCAAAAAAATGAAGGAAAAAAAATCGTCAAAATCGATATTTTTTCTAAATTTTGGTAATTTATACGTTTTATAGTAATTCTCTTTTATATAGTTTTACGAATTGGTGTTAATATCACATGTGATATTATCATTGCAACTTCAATATCCAAAAAAAAAGTCTTCGAAAGTATATAAAACCACTACTCTAACTGAAGATAAAAACGAGACGGTCGCAACGGTGTAATTTGTTTCGTCTAACGATTAACAGTATGTGAAATAAATTAATTTTAAAAAAAAATGGTTCTTGGTTTTAATCTTAGTCATTAAATTAAAATGGAATGAATGACCAAAATTGTGTGTTTTGGTGTTTAGAAAATTATGTGTCTTAATTGATCGTTTACCTAATAATATAATAAAATAAATTTTATTAAAGGTATTTATATAATTTACCATAATATAAGACCAAACTATTTTTTTAAACTATTTAAATAGAAACTTAGTTAAACTAGTATGATACCTGCACGATGCATCGACGATAATAAATATATAAATCGATTGTACATATGTTGTTACAAATAATTTTACGAACGATGAACATTTTCGGTTTATTAACATTCTATTAGTTAGAAATTTTAAGGATTAACTCTATTTATTTAAAACTTTACACACTAAAAATTGATTGTTTTAAGTTTATTCAAAAAGAAATTTAATTATTTCTAAATTTTAAGTATATATGATATGTGTGTTATGAAGTTATATTTATAATTATTTAATAAAGATTTAGTTAAAAATATAATTTAGTAATTTTACGATACTTAAATTTTAACATTTTATATCCAAATACTATATAATATATATAGATAAATTCTCTAAATAAACCCCAACAAATAAAACTATTTAAAAAAAAAAATCTCAAACCCTAAATAAGCCTTTACAAAATATAGTCAAATCTCATAAAATCCAATGGCTCACCTTAATTCCCAAATATCATCCCCATGATAACACATAGACTCGTAACACTGAAACCAAATTCTCACTCTTCTGGATCCTTCCTTCCAACCTGTATAAAAAACCTTCTCCATATTCCCCCCACTTTCACCTTAAACAATCGTTTAAATCTCCATCGTCCAATTCCTCACTCAATCTCCACGGCACGTTCTCCGATCAGGTATTTTCTTCAATTTAATTCTATTAATTTTGTTATAATTCATGTTTTAATCGATCAAATTAAGCTTATTTCCATTGATATTTTTCCAGGTTTTGATAATTATATACCGAGAATTATGTCTCATATCCTCCCCAATATTTTTTTTAGATTTAATTTGAATTTTCTGAGATTTTATTGAATTAATTGATTTTAAGTAATTTTTTATTGAAATTTTTATGATCTGATGTGAATAAATTGGTTAATTGTTTCTAGATTGAAAAGGAAATGAAGTTAGAAAAAATTAGGTATGATAATGTGTTGTTAGATCTTTAACATGAAGATTACGTGGAAATCAAAGAGATCGAGATAGGGAAAGAGCTCAAGCAAGAGCTGGTGGAAAATCGAAGCAGACGAAAACCGATGGATTAACTCCTGAACAAAGACGAGAAAGGTCTATATCTTTTTCCTCTAGTGTTTGATTTTAAAACGTAGAACGCAGTTTTATGTGTTTAGGTAAAAGTGCGCCCTTAATATTAATATATGCTTACTTGTAATGAAGTTTGTCATTGGTTATTTGGTTTAGTTTGTATTTGTTTTAAAACGTAGAACGCAGTTTTATGTGTTTAGATAAAAGTGCGCCCTTGATATGAATATATGCTTACTTGTAATGAAGTTTGTCATTGGCTATTTGGTTTAGTTTGTATTTGTTTTAAATTGTGATTAATTTGGAGTCGTTGGAGCAGGGATGCAAAGATGTTACAAGAGAAGATAGCAAGAAAAGAAGCGAAAGATGCAGCTGGAGCTAAAGGTGGGAAAGATGGTGTTAAAATCCAGAAATAGATGTTAGGTTTGTGCAATAGTATATACATTGGGGGATTAGACTTATTACTGATGGGTGTGATTGAGTATTGTGTTGTTTAATGGATTTCGTTGAATGGTACTAGATGTATGGTGTTCGTGACTTTTATTGTTAACGTGATGTTGTATGTGCTCGATTTCTTTTGGATTATGGTTCTGTCATCAGTATTGGTCCGACAACACAACCCGAATGATAATATGTCCTTGAACTTCTTGTTGATGTAGCTTTTCATATGTATACTGAAAAACAAAGAGATATTAACTGAAAATAATAAACCATGCTGTACAATGGAAGTGAAGTAATCGATCATATTTGCAGATTCCTAGAATACATCACTCAGTTTACGGATAATGAATATTTCATAAAAGAACTCATAAAGTTTACCTTGATAACATCGATTTGTGTTTTAAAAACAGTAAGAGTATCCAATTGTAAGGTAAGACATCGAGGCCGACAACACCAAAGAACAGCATCCACAACAGATACCAAAAACGGTAATTCTTCTATATCTTCAAGTTCTAGCTGAAATTGATCGAGTTCATAAGGTGGTGAGTACAGCATCTTGAATTCCTCAACGTCTATGTAACCCTGTAAAACGATTCAACTTTGTGTTATTACGTATTTTCCTCATCGCTACCTCATCGCTACCTCATCGCTACGATGTTACACTGTGTGACGTTGTTTTGAACTAGCACTGTTTATCCCTCATGTTTTCAGAAATGGATAGTACGTTGTTCTAAAAGACATTTTTATTTTATTTCAACTAAAGTGACATATACTTAGACATTTTTATTTTAATCGATTTGAATGAATTTAGAGCAAATTACCAAAATGGATAATACGTTGTTCTAAAATTATAATCGATTTGAATGAATTTAGAGCAAATTACAAAAATAATCACCTATCATTTACACTTTATAAAAATAATCACCTATCACTTACAGTTTATAAAAATAATCACCTAATTCGCGGTTAAATAAAATTATTCAAAGCAAACTATTACCGATAATATAATCTTCGTAACAAAACTATAGAACTTATAATGTAAAAATACTCATTAATTCCCGATCTCTTAAATAAAAATTAATTAAAACTCGTTTACTCTTGTCATTCGTTCTATTCGAGTCATAAATTTTAGCTCAAACTCAATCTTTTCATATATTGTCTCCAAACAAACCCATAGAAAAGTTTATGTTATTTATTTGTTAATTATATATATATTTGTCAGATTTAATATTTAAATAAGACCGAATGACAAGAGTAAACGAGCTTCAATTAATTTTTATTCAAGAGATCGGGTATTAATGAGTATTTTTACATTATAAGTTCTATAGTTTTGTTACGAAGATTATATTATCGTTAATAGTTTGCTTTGAATAATTTCATTTAACCCCTTATCATATGACCTTTATTTATATTAAATGATTCAATAATTTATTTGTTTAAATTCATGAATTAATCACCAGAGTAATCACCTATCACTTATACTTTACAAAAATAATCACCTGATTCGCGAAGAATTTCTCGCGAAGTCGCGAGAAGTACATAAAACAAAATCAGACCGATAAAAATCAGACACATCGTCGCGAAAATGGATATTGACGCGAGAAATGAATAGTGTCGCGACAACGTGTCGAATTTTTATTGGTCTGATTAAAATATGTGTGCTTTCGCGACGAAAAAAATGTCGCGGGAAATCCGTCGCGAATTAGGTGATTATTTTTGTAAATTGTAAGTGATATGTGATTATTTTGGTAATTTGCTCTAAATTCATTCAAATCGATTATAATTTTTTCACTTAGTGACAAGAGTAAACGAGCTTTAATTAATTTTTATTTAAGAGATCGGGTATCAATGAATATTTTTACATTATAAGTTCTATAGTTTTATTACGAAGATTATATCATCGTTAATAGTTTGCTTTGAATAATTCCATTTAACCCCTTATCTTATAACCTTTATATTTATATTAAATGTTTCCAAAATTTATTTGTTTAAATTCATTCAAATCGATTATTATTTTCTCACTTAAATATTTTAACATTTAAAGAATACCGTGTGACAAAAATAAACGAGCTTTAGTTAATTTTAATCAAGAGATCGGATATTAATGAATATTTGTACATTATAAGTTCTATAGTTTTATTACGAAGATTATATTGTCGGTAATAGTTTGCTTTAATTTTTATTGATATCAGCCGCGTAATACGGGTTAATAACCTAGTAATTAACAAATATACACTTTTCTATGGGTTTGTTTGGGGACACTTTATGAAAAGGTTGAGTTGGAGCAAAAATTTATGACTTGAGTTAGGAAGAAACTTAAGTTTTTATGCAGAGTTAAAAAACATGTTTGATCAAGTAGTTTTAGCCGATTACAAGATGAAATGCATACGTTTATAGATATGTTATTTTCTATTCATAATCATAGTTAATGCTTAGTCTTAATAAGTATTTGATGAGGTAGAAGGTTCGTAATTGAATTTCCTCAGGTTTCATTTTTAGCTAGACTCCATAAACGGCCTTACAACTACCAATATCTTTCAATCTTGTTATAAGTCTATAGGAAAAAATGTCAAGATAGTACTGTCATGACCCGACAAGCTCAGAACCGTAATTCACACTCGTCTAGAAGGACCACGAAGGAGAAAATATGCCTCCAGAAGACTCCGAGGATTATAGCCTCATGAAAGATGCAGAAGACTTTATGTAATATATCTAGATGACTATTTACTTGATGTTTGAAGATAGATCTTGGCCACTTATGCAGATAAAATATAACCATCCGTTTTAAAATTCAACATAGATAGATTGTGACCACCCACTGCCCCCTTATGGTGGCCATGGTCATTGTCATTGTCATTCCTTGTTTATGAACATTCCGTGGTCGTAATTGACCTTTATGCTTATTTATATGTTTTGGTATGTTTCATAAGTATGCCGCATCTTTTAATGATTTACATTGTTGCGTTTAGCAAACTACATTTGTCATGCATATGTGTGCCCCTTTGCTCCTTTTAAAATTTTAGTAAAAGAGAATTAAGTATTCGAATTTGTAAGTTTAGTTTGAGAAGAAAACTAAAGAAAAAGTGTTTTTCAGTTCAATTTACATTCTAACAATATGAAAGTCAACAGGAGAAGGTGAGGATCCGATCCAATAAACACCCTAAATTCTTGTGTCTTTAGAGTTGATCTAAAATTCTAAATGTCAATATTGTCAATATAGATAATGGAGGTTTTTAAAGCCTATAAAAATCATGGTTTGTTATCAATGAATTAGTTTGGGTATAATTTTGACAAAGGGATGATAATAGACGAAAAAACCCTCCACCCCTTATATACCTATAATATTTGGCTCATTTGTAAGACAAATAAGAAACCCAACAAAAAGAAATTAAGGTAGAGATAAATACAAAGTAAGTTTGGAAGAAGATAAGTCTTTTACGAGAAATCAACATACCTCATGTGGGTAACATTTTCATATATATTATACCAAAGAGCCCAAGAGATATCGATATATTTAGTGGAACTATAAGTCTAAGAACACATATTGGTCCTTGAGTTAAGAAATGGGAAGACGACATATTTATTATACAAACACCTCACGAACGAAGTCATGTATACCCAAATTAGGTTTGATTTAAAGTTAGGGTTTAAACATAAAATGTTTTGTGAACATTTGGTTTAGACTTATATTAAAACTTTTTATACATGTTTGAACAATAATTTTATTTTTACATTTGAATATATATATATATATATATATATATATATATATATATATATATATATATATATATATATAAATTTTGTTATTATGAGTTTAGAATTTGAATCTTGTAATTTACTAGTTAATAATCCCACTATTTATATACTGGTTTTATTATTTAGTTTAAAAAGTTAACACAATTCATATATCAAATATGAATCTTATTATTCGCATTGAATAATAAATCATAATAACTTATAATCCATGAAATATATTCGAATATATCACCTATAACGTTTAACCTAATTATTTGTAGAAGATACATACAATAATGTTATTAAAAGAAATAAAGTTGTGAAAGATACATATAATAGTTTTAGCATAATCAACATACATAAGTTAACAAGATGGTCAAACTAATAAGCTAATCCGAACACCATGTAGTGACAATGTTGTGATTGGTTAGTATGTAGTTACAAGAATTTCGAAACAAAATTCTCCTTTATGAAACAATCAATGTCTCTAGAAACCGATCCGTCTTCTTCAACACTTCTTTTACATGCACCCTCAATTTTCTTTACTCGTTCCATCATTTCTTTCCTTTCGCTACAAGAAAATAAGCCATTCTTACGAACAAATATGTTGGAAATCTGTAGAAAAACACCTTTTTCCTACCGATTTCCAACAAAATTGGTTGGTCCCAAAATAGCTCGTAGAAAACACTTTTCTCACAAATTTCCAACAGATTTCCAACAAACAATTATTTCAATCGATTTCCTACAAAACCCTTTTCCAACTGATTTCCCACATATAGAGTTTCCAACAGATTCTTTTTTCCGAAAGATTCCCAACAAATTTACTTCGATCACATTTTCTACAAAATATTTTTTAATTAAAAAAAAATCATGTTGATTGTTTGATTTGGAGCTTTAATATACACTAGTTGCGTACCCGCGCGTTGCAGCGGCGGCGACAATGTAGATGGAAGTTTTCCAACAAACAATTTTGTTTCGATACGATTTTTATTTTTAAAAATGTATGAGGCGGTGTTTTTGGGTTTGAATTAATTTAAGTAATAATAATGCAAATAGGGAGTGTGAAATGTTGTACAATTATTTTATTAAGTTATAAAAGTCAACAGGTGCAAAAGAAATTCATATATGACATATTATAACAAAATATATTTTGTGGTATTAAAGAACTATACATATTTGCACTTTACTCGTCATGTATAAATTTTTGATACATTTGACGTATATACTCAACAAACGAATTTTTTGTCAGTCTTTATAAATACGTTTGTATTGTCATGTTAAACTCCTCAAGAAAAAAAAACACAAAGTTTTCAATGCGAGAATACACATTGTAGCAAATAAATGCCGAAGTTTGAAATTGTTGTCCTTCAATCTTATTAATTGTCAAAACAAATCTAAGTCGAACAAAAAAATACTCATTTTCTGGCATATTGACCAAAAACTATTTATCGCTAGTGACATTTGGCTAAAAAGATTTGCATAATCCATAAGAGAGATAAATATTATGTAACCATATAATATGTCACTTAACGTTGAAGATAATGAGAGCATACAAAAGTGAATTTAGGAATTTTTTCGTTTATTAGAATTTCGTATTATCTCTTACTTAATAGAGATATAAAAATTCTATGAAGACCTAGACGTAAACAATTTTTTCTTCATACTTATTCATATAAGGAAAATGCGTATAGATAGATAAATAGTATACTTTATTTGTGATGTGTAGTACGAAACCTTAAAGATAAAAATCAAATTTTACTTAAACTTTATGATTTAATACATAAAATGGGTCAATTGTTGCTTATGGATTTCATAAATAATAAAACGATATAATAGTTTTTGTTTTTAAAAGCGTTATATATATATTATGCAATAGCCTTTCAATTTATGATGTGTTTATACATCAATTTTTTTTAATAAAGATATGTCGAAGATATTTGTTTTAAATAGGTTGATTATAGTTAAACACATATTATTATATTATAATTAAATTTATTTATTATTAGTGAACATAATTATGTATTAGTTTCTTTTTATATTTAATTAAGTTGTATTTAAATTTAATTTGGTTGACAAATTAATTATTGACAAACATATAAAAGAAAATATGGGTTGAAATATCTAAATATGTTAAATGCAAAATAAATGATAGTTTAGTATATTTATACTTAAATTTCAACATTAAGATTATAGGGCTAAATGCCTTTATAAATAGTTAGATTAGATACACATATCTAAACACAAATGCAATATACTTAAACAAACTGATCTTACAATACCATGTAAACTTACATATAGTCAAACAAATAAAAAAAAAAAAAAAAATTCTAAGATTTGCATCAAAGTCAAATGTACATCTCTCGGTTTCAGTCTCAGATATTGTAACTATGGTCAAATCTTTCTTTGTCTATAAGAACCTCCATAACTCATTTAAACGTGCACATAAAGATGTCAAGTGTATTTAAAAAGGTCCCAACTCATCCAAATTAGACATGTTTTGAAGGGGAGGGTTTTGTGGTTGCTTTGAGATATTTAGGAGAATGAAAATTCAGATCTAGGGTTTGAAAGGGGAAATCTGATTTTTGGGGGAGTTAAAGGTGGGAAATTTTTGGTGAAATAAGTTAGGAGTGAAACATTTGGGTTGGAATTTAGTTGAAATTTTGGAAAATGAAAACGTAATTTTGAACATTAAATTAAAGGGACATAAGGGTATTTTCGTCATTTTGAAATAAGTTAGGAGTGAAACATAAGGGTATTTTCGTCATTTTAAGTGACAAAAGGACCAAACGTGCAACCAAAGATAGGGTCCAGGGACTGGGTCCGAAGAAATTGCGACCCAGGGACTGGACCCGTTGTTTTGGAACAAACACAGGGACCAATTATGTAATTAACTCTATTTTTTTTTACATGTTACAAAGTTGTTTATTTAGGGTATGTTTGGGAGGGGGTTTTTAAAGGGGGTTCAAACTTTTAAATTTAAAATTAAAAGCCAGCTGCAAATTTTTAATTTAAAATAAAATCTCCGAATCAAAAGCTATTTCAAGGAGCTTAAAGTTTTTAAAAAAGAAAAGTCTCAAAATAAAAGCTACAATTTCTAACTTCTAGCTACATCATATAGCTACAGCTTTTAACCCCATTTATACCAAATATACCGTTACTTCTAGGGTTTTTTTTTTATGAAAAGTATAACGACTATATTGCCTATATATTGTATGTTCTTATTATTACTGTATTTATACTTATTTAGAATACATGGAATTCAATGTCTCTCATCATATCATATATCATATATTTATAATATATGTGATTAAAATACAATGTTAAATCTATTTTTATGTTGATATTATTACATATAGCATTACAAAATGTTCTAACTTAATGTTCTATGTTATTCAATTTATAGTTGGTCGTAAAGAAACAAAACGAATAAGATGTAGCTTATTAAATCAAACTAATCAAAACCTGGAAAAGAATTAAAAAATCGAACCGAATCAAACATGATCCCAAAAACCGAAAAACCACGGTTCCTAACTTTTCAAAACCAGGAAAAGAATTAAAGGTCAAAGAGAAAACTTTACAAGCACCGCTGTTATTATATAGCGAAAAAAGAAACTGAAGAGAGGGAAAGTTTTACTTATAATTTTTCTATAAGCTAGCATTTCTCGAGATCTAATCAGTTTTTGGATTTAACCGTTAAAGCTTGAGTCTGACCCGAACGATGCATGTGACACCTAGTTTTAATAAAGTGTAATTATCACATTATCGACCAATAAAGATGTTTGTTTTACTTTAAATTATAACTTTTTCTTTAATGGTTAAAACTTATAAAATAGACATTTAGTTTGAGACAAACTAAAATAATATCACGAATACTGAATGAATACTTATTATGGGACGAAAATAATATTTTTCATTAAGATTCTATTTTAGTAATGCTAGTTCTTAACCTAATTCATTGTACTTTTGTTTTTAATGTAAGTCCAAATGAGGCAAATCTTGATTTATTTCGTTTAATTATATATTTTTAGATTTTTATTGGTAGTTTCAAATTTAGCCATTTATAGTTTTTAGTTTTAGTATAGGTCTATAGAAAAAAGTCAGGATAGTGCGATGACCACAGAGGGGGGAATATCTTAAGATGATTTTAGCTCGTGAAAGATGTAGAAGACTTTTCCTATCATATATCTTAATTCTAGATGTTTTGAAAATAGATCTTGGCCACTTATGTAAATAACGTATAACCATTCATTTTGAAGTCTTTCATAAATAGATTGTGACCGTCTTTGATTCGTTGTTTTTACGAGGTGTGAGTTCCATAATGTGTTTAGTTGTTATGCATTTCCGTTCCTTGTTGATGATGTTAATTTCTTGGTCGAAATTGATGCTTATGCTTATTAATTGGATTTTAAATTTTTATAAGTGTCAGACATAAGTTGATGATTCATAAATGCAAAGTACTTTGATTCTATCTTGTATATGTGTGCAACCTTCAAACTTCAGTAAAATATATGTTTATAATCAGGGATGGGTATTTGTTTCCCCTAAAATTTTGTTGTTATGTATAAATTTGCAAAAACACGTTATCATGGATTATATAACTCCACTAAACGGCAAAAGCGAATTTTGATGGATTTTTTTTTTCTTCATTTTTTTACAATCAATTGTGTATTGTAAAGGATTGAACAAAAGAATAAAAGTTATAATGCTCTAATATCCCTTGTTAGAAATTATTTAAGTGATAATAATTATAAAGAATCAAAAAGACGGTAAATAATACAATAGATTTCTCAGTTCAAACAAAAACTGAGAAAACACTTGTCGCATAATTTAATAACCAATTGGATGTTGGTAAGCCGCTCTTCATGCTTATTCGGTATAAAATGATTAAAATCCATATCAATGTTGAACACAAGTCTTTAATTTTGATGGACTCATGGGAGAATAGTAACAATTCGGGATAACGAAACTTAATTCGTTCACAAGGTTTGATGTCCATAAACCGATATATACCCCAACATTTGTCTTGCATTGAACAATTCAAATATGAAAAAATCATACAAGCAACAACCACTTTTTACGAAGTCTAATTACGAACAACAACTCCAGCAAAAAAAAAAAAAAAAAAAAAAAAAAAAAAAAAAAAAAAAAAAAAATAATCATGTACACAAACTAACAAAACTGTTTTTATTCCTTTCATGAGTGACTAAAAAAATGTTTTGGTTTCTTGTTTAAACCGATGGAGAAGTTACACAATGCTCATAAGATATTGATCATATGTGTTCCACAAACGGACACTAACATGCAAATACAAAAGTTAATCATATTTATATGTAGATGTGAACCCATTGCATGTAAACAAAACTAATAAGAAAATGCGGCCGAAAGTGTGATCAACATGGAATTAAATGTTAATGTGGAAAAATCAATGGGTTAATATATAAAGAAGTTATTGTATATTTTGAAAATGTTCAATTTTGTTACTCTATTCTTTTTTGTTCAATTGGATTACTATACTTTAAAAAATATTCGATTGTTTTACCGAACTTTGCGAAAATCGGGCCACCATTATTTACTGCGACAATGTTAGTGCGGTAAAATTTGCTAACCCACTAACATTGTCGCAGTAAACAATGGTGGCCCGAACTTTAAAAAAAGTAAAAGATATATATAATAGTTTCAACATAATCAAAATACATAAGTTAACAAGCTGGTCAAATTAATAAGCTAACCCGAACACCATTTAGTGACGATGTTTGTCTGGTTAGTACGTAGTTACAAAAATTTGGAAACAAAATTCTCCTTAATGAAACAATCAATGTCTCTAGCAACCGATCCTTCTTCATCAACACTTTTTTTGCAAACATCGGCAAGTTTCTTTACCCGTTCCATCATTTCTTTCCTTTCAACGCTCTCCAAATCCATAAACCGCTTTACAACCTCCGCAATCTCCTCCCTCTTCACCATACTTCCGGTCTTCATCTTCCACCCGTTCTTCCAATCTTCAACGACAAATTTACTGTTCATAAGTTGGTCGCTTTTAATAGGAAAAGTCAACATTGGCACGCCCGAAAACACACTCTCCTTAGTTGAATTCCATCCACAATGAGTCAAAAAGCCTCCAACCGAAGGATGTATCAATACCTTTAGTTGGTCACACCATTCTACAACTAAACCATTACTCCCACAATCCTTACTTAACCGTGTCGTTTCTCCTCTACCAACCCACAAGAAATTCACTCCACTTTGCTTTAGACCAGCTAACATTTCATCTTCTTGAGTACTTGAAACCGAAAGAAAACTTCCAAGTGAAATATACAAAACAGATTCCGGAGGCTTAGAGTCTAGCCATGAAAAGTAACTGCCCTTATCTAAAGGAAAAGTTGCATCAACGAGAATGTTGGGTATGTTTGGGCCAACAGTATAGACAGGTATTTGAAGTTTGTTTTTAATGAAATTTATGGCTTCGGGTTCTAGTTCATTGACACTGGCTAATAGTATACATCGTGCCTTTTGGCTGACAGTGTCAATATCAGGTGACGTGCCGCTAAGTCTTTGGTTATAGACGGGAAAATCTGCCACTTTAATCGGAAGCAAGCCAGGTATATAATCAACATATTCTTCTCCTCTCTCTATCATTTCAATAATTAATAAGATCGAGCAAACGTGAGAATATAATATATGCATAATTTGGTTCTACAATCAACATGTCTCATCTTAAGAAACACATTCACAATATTCTAAGTTATTTTGTAGACTTCTTACAAACTTTTTGTATGTAGGTGCATTTATGTAGTTACTAGATTCGTATGTAAACTAACGTTTTATATCAGTCTTTATAGTGTTTTGGTTTAATATTAATATTGAATGTTTGATTAATCATAAGCTTGAATGTTTACGCAGTTATAGATTAATCAAATATGTGTTTCGAAATGTTTAAATGATATTCAATCTCATTCGCACGGATCAGGATGATATCCGTGTGAATGGAGGTTAATTCGTACGAACAGGAAAGATAAACAGTTTGTTTATAAAACTGTTTCATTCGTGCGAATGGAGATTGATTCGTACGAACCAGATATGGTTCGCACGAATAGAAACTCATCCGTACGAATGAATTCTCATTCGTACGAATGAATAGCTGGGCCTATATATACCCAGCTAGGGTTTCTGCATTCGGTTAAGGTTTTTGCTAAGTTTTCTTTCGTGCCGAATTGCTGCTGCTCCGATTATTAGTGTTCCAAACGTTTAGTAAAGTCTAAACAATCATCCGAATAGTCTTCCTTAGGTCCGATCATATCAACAACCGTTGGTTAGATTCCGTTTCCGAAGGTTTCATATTCGCTAGAAATCGTAAGCTTATTTCCGCTAGGTTTTTCGATACAACGTTGACTATAAGATCCATACAACCCCAACAAAGTGGTATCAGAGCGTTGGTTGTAGAAATCAACGTTCTTCTAGCGATTCTTAAGATTTTTCGTTTTGATTGTTTCTTAGAATTTGGAATTTTACGTTAAAAACCTTGTTTTTATTGTCTTAGAACGTTTCTGAGTCATCTAGATTAAGATCTGGGCAAATAGAAATTGTTTTGGTTTAGAAAATCGACCTGTAGATCGAGTTTTTAGCAAAACCCTAAAATTTCACGGCGCATACGAACCAAGTTCTTGACAGGTTTCATCCGTACGAATAGACGTCTCATTCGCACGAATAGGAATTCGTCCGTGCGAATCAAATTTTTGATTGAAAAGTTTAAAGTTTAGTTCATTCGTACGAATAGGTTTCCTTCGTACGAACCAAACTCTCATTCGTACGAATCCGTCCACTCATCCGTACGAATCACTCATTCGTGTAGAGCTTAGGTTTCTTGTTTCATTCGTACGAATCATCTTCATTCGTACGTATCAAGTCCTTCATCCGTACGTAGCAGTAGTTCATTCGCACGAACCTGAAACAGAATCAAATTTTGAAAATTTTAGATGGAATACGCAATGGCAAGTTCTAACACTAAGATGTCTGAAATACTAATCAATGACGCTGAAACTGGAAGCATTAACAAGGTCCCAAAACTCATCACTATGGAAGATTATCCACACTGGAAACCTCGATTCGAAATTCACATCCAAGGAGTGGATTCAAAAATGTGGGACATGATTCAAAATGGATATAACGCACCAGTTAGTGAAAATGGAGACCCTATTGCCGTTCATAGATACACTGATGAACAAAGGAAGCTTTATGATATAGAGAAAAAGGCTTATTCTTATTTGTGTCAAGCTATTCCTAGATCTGTGTTTCATCAATACAGGACATACAAGCTATCGAAGCAGTTATGGGATGCTTTTGAGTTAGACTGTGAAGGAAACAACAAGTTGAAATCTATGAAGGGAAGAGCACTGAAAAAGGAATTCGACAACTTTACTTGCTTGCATGGAGAGTCCCTATTCAACCTTATCATACGTTTTCAGCATCTGATTAGCGAGATGAACGGATATTCAGTAGAAACAACTGGTGCAGAAAGAGTAGAATGTTTTGCTGATGCTTTGCCAGACAGCTGGAATGGGTATATTGAAATGCTAAAGGAAAGTGGCTATCTTGCTCGCACAACTTTGAATGATCTTTTTACTAAGCTAAGAGAGAAGGAGCAGGATGACAAGTTTCGTGCTCAAAGAAAGGGACACACTCAAGATCCTTCATTATACTATGCTGATCCACCTTCAGTCACTCCTACTCATGCTCCACTGAAGACAGCGTTCTCTGCAAACGCTTCAAATCAAACAGGACATTTGGGATGTTCACACTCAAGTTCAAGTCAAAGTACTCCGGTTCAGAAGTCTCAAGCTCAAGCAAGTTCAGAATCAGCGTTTACAAGTTTGAAAGTCGAGCATTTTCATAAAGGAAATGTGGAGAGCGTAAATGAAGACATGGCTATGCTGAGTGCCTTAGTTGGATCTTATGACCAACTGTTGCAGGGTAAAATTGGAAATGTACACTTAACTGGAGAGGATTACGAGCAGATTGATCGTGATGAGATGGAACGAATCGACATTATGTGGGGTTTCGCTAATCTCGTCAGAAGGGCTAAAGAATATGTGAAAGAGACTAGTAACCCAATCGGAGCAAACAAGGAAACTAAGTATGGCTTCGACATGTCAGCAATTACTTGTCACAACTGTGGACAGAAGGGTCATTTTGCTAGAAACTGTGAAAAGCCAAAACAGCCAAGAACAGTTCAGAATCCATTCAGAGATCAGCAAAACAGGAATATGAACAGAAACGCTACTGAGACAAACAAGAATACAGCTTTGGTGACGACTGGCACAAATGCTTATACTGGTACTGAGAATTCAGAGGTTAAGGCCTTAGTTTTTCAATCTGACGAAGGCTTGGATTGGGGAATTCAAATTGAAACCAATCCATCTGATGCTGAAGTAAACGTTGTAAAGATTTTGAATCTGAATGAAGAAAGTGATGGGGAGGAGTCTGTTACATCTGAAGAATCATCTGAAGAATCTTCAACAGAATCAGAATCACCAGTGCCTAAAAGGGAGTTCGCAATGATGGCAGGAACTACTGAGTCATCAAAGGTACAATCTGAAACTGTCGTAACTTCCTGTTCAAACTGTTTTGTTTTAGATAAACGAGTAAATGAGCTTAGCCAAGAAAATAACAATCTTGTGGATGAACTTCGTAAAAACAAAATTGTTAAGGGAAATGAAAAACTGTTTTCAGAAAAGAACAAACTTTTGGCTAAACAAGTAAGTGATTTGGAAATTGCTTTGTTAAACAAACAGGACTCGATCAACAAATATTTAAAAGATATCGATGCTCTTAAACGTGAAAATGCTTCTGTTAAAATAAGTTTTGAAACTTTAAACCAACAAGTTAGAAGTTATTCATCTGCATCATATCTTTTGGACCATATTTTGAAAGAAAAACGTCCTGAAAATGGGGAAGGGAAACCAGGGGTTGACTACAAAACTTGTCCACCTCCTATCTTTAACACACTGATTAAGTCTCCAAAGGAGGAAGGGGATGTTGAGTTCGTTCTTCAACAACCAGACCCAGCTGTTCAGACCCCTAGTGTCCAAACACCAACTGTCCAAACACCTACTGTTAGTACTAAAAGCAATGTGAACGAAAAACTGAAAGAAACCGTCGTAGTTGAAGATTGGGTTTCTGACTCAGATGAGGAAGAAAAGGGTCCAGGTTTGGGTTGTCAGTTACCTTATCAAATGAATTTGGGACGCAAACCTCACATCAAAACAGGCTTAGGTTATCAGGCTCCAAATAAAACTTCGAGTCAACCTAAACAAGTTAGAATTTTGAAACGACCTGAATTTAAAGGACCAAAATTTGTCAAAACCGGCGAATCATCAATCGCATCTGAGTCAAAAGAATCAGAAAAGGCAAAATTCATACCACCCCATAGGAGACAGTCACCAACAAATCCCCAGAAGCCACAAAATGTTCAACAACATACCGGCTTTATGCGTCCAAATGCTATGTTCTCCAAACCTCATACACACCATCGGAGAATGACGCAAAGTTCTCAAAATCTTAACGAATGGAGAACTTGTTTTGATTGTGGGGAGAAAGGCCATGTTAACTATAATTGTCCAAATTTGAATCAAAGGCCTAGGAATAATGTTGACCAAAACAGGATGTCCACTGGAAATCGTTTTTCAAGTCCAAATCGAAATCGATTCTCAAACAATAGGTCATCATCTCCTAAACAAAACAATGAGTTGCTTCCTGCTGGTAAATCCAAACAGCAACCTATTGTTAAACAAATTGAAAAAAAACCAATTTCACCAACTGTTTATGTCAAACGTGCATGGAAAGCTAAGAATGAAAGACCTTCAAACGTGTCTGATGGTTCCAATGGAAAATGGGTTGACTTACAATTCCAAGGTGAAGATGGCAAACCCAAGGCTATTAAGGCTTGGGTTTGTTTTGGGTATTAATAATTTCAATTTGTTGTGCAGGTCGTCTATGATCCTATCAAGAATACCTGGGTTGTTGATAGTGGGGCGTCTAGGCACATGACCGGGAATATGAAGTTACTTTCTAATGTTAGATCAATTAAGGGTGGCTATGTTTCATTTGCTGGTGATAAGGGAGGTTTTATTTCTGCTCAGGGATCCGTCGCAAACGACAAATTAAGTTTTGATAAAGTAAACTATGTTCAAGCATTGGTCAACAACTTGTTGTCCGTCTCTCAAGTTTGCGACAAGAAGTTTAAGGTGATTTTTGACGAAACCCAGTGCTACATTATGAAGAAAGAATTTATGATTCCAGAGCACCTGATTATTATGCAATCACCACGAGTTGGAGATTTGTATGTGCTCGATATGTCGAAGACTACTGTGAATTCGACTGAACACCAAGCTTTTGTCTCGAAAGCTACTGAAAGTGAATCAATACTGTGGCACAAACGTATGGGACACCTCAGCTTGAGAAAGATGAATCATTTGATGCACAAGGATTTAGTGATGGGAGTTAATGTGAAAACATTTCAGTTGCCGGAAACTTGTATTTCATGCAAGAAGGGAAAGCAGTCCAAAAAGTCTCATAAAGTAAAGAAGTTTCATACCATTGATATTCCACTTGAGCTTCTACACATGGATTTGTTTGGCCCTATCAAGTATTCTAGTGTTGCTGGGGATAAATACTGTTTGGTGGTGACTGATGATTATTCTCGATTCTCTTGGGTCATGTTTTTACGAGAGAAATCTGAAACGTACGAGAATATCAAGCTGCTGGTTACTTCACTGGAAACTCTGTATAAGTTAAAAGTTCGACGGTTTAGAACTGATAACGGTACGGAATTCAAGAATCAGAGGATGGAGGATTTATGCAAGGAACGAGGAATTCAACAACAATTCAGTGCAGCCTATACTCCACAAATGAACGGGGTTGCAGAAAGAAAGAACAGAACGTTGATTGAAGCAGCTAGAACGATGTTGGCTGATTCGACACTGCCAGTACGTTTTTGGAATGAAGCAGTAGCTAATGCTTGCTACACTTTAAACCGAGTGCTAGTAGTGAAACGTCATGGGAAAACGTGTTATGAGTTGTTGCAGAAAAGAAAGCCTAATTTGCAGTACTTGGAACCCTTTGGAGCTCCTTGTACTATGCTCAAGCGTAAACAAGATGGAAAGTTTGATGAAAAGGCTGTGGAAGGGATATTTCTGGGATACAGCACTCCTAACAAGAGAGTTTGGAATCCAGCCACTAAAGCTATTGAAGAATGGTATGAGGTGGATGTTCAGAAGTATTCTAAACCGATTCCTTCGAAAGGTTATCCGTGGATGTTTGATTATGATGCTCTGTTTGAATCATTTAATCTTCCTGAGTTCTCCGATGAAGATATTGCAAGATATTACTCCCATCAAGAGGCTTTGGAAGAAACTATTCCTCATGATACAGTGACTCCAACAGTTCCTACTCCTCCTGGTCCACAAGATAATCCTGCAGATGGTAAAGTACATGATGATGATTCAGATTCTGATGGTTCAGTTAACATAAATGAGCCGATTGGAAATCCTGAAAATGTTCAAGAGATTGAAGAGGAAGTTGAAGCTCCCGATGTTAATAATTTGGGTCCTAATGTTGTGGTTCCTCCTAATTTGAACGTAGAAGAACCAGCAAGTCAGCTCCGTCGATCATCAAGGGCTCGCAGATCGACAAATTTTGATGATTATGAAACCTATTTTGCTGGAGCTCGACCAAAGAAAGAAATCCACAGCGATGTGTATATTGATCTGTTTAAATCTGGAGATGTTACTTACTGTGCTCATGCTTGTTTTATTTCACAGATTGAACCGACTACTGATGAAGAAGCTCTCATGGATGATAATTGGATTAACTCGATGCAAGAAGAACTCTTACAGTTTAAGAAGCTGGGTGTCTGGCGGCTTGTCGCTAAGCCAAAAGGCGCCAAATCATTGGGTGTTCGCTGGGTCCATCGATGCAAACGGGATGATCAGGGAATAGTTGTCAGAAACAAGTCCAGGCTAGTGGTTCAGGGTTTTCGACAAATCCCTGACTTAGATTATAATGAAGTGTTTGCTCCAGTTGCAAGATTGGAGGCAATTCGTATTTTTCTAGCCTTTGCCTCTTACAAGAAATTCACTGTATATCAAATGGATGTTAAGAGCGCGTTTCTCTATGGGAATATTCGAGAGACAGTGTACGTTAATCAACCACCAGGCTTTGTAGACCCATTACATCCGGATAAAGTGTATATTCTCGATAAAGCACTTTATGGTCTACATCAAGCACCGCGCGCCTGGTATGAGACACTCGCTAACCATCTGACCGAAAATGGTTTTCGTCGAGGGGTCATTGATTGTACGCTGTTTATCAAAGAAAGAGGTGAAGATATTCTGTTGGTGCAAATATACGTGGACGACATTATTTTTGGATCTACAAATCCGGAATTATGTAAAGAGTTTGAGACGGTGATGACAAGCAAGTTCGAAATGAGTTCTATGGGTCCGATTAAGTTCTTTTTGGGGCTACAAGTAGATCAGACTGCAGAGGGCATTTTTATTCATCAGACAAAATACGTAAACGACATTTTGAAACGGTTTGAAATGTCGGAGACAAAGTCAGCCTCTACTCCCTTATCGGTGAATCACGGGATATCACCAGAAGCTACGGGGGAGCTAATTGATCAGTCACTTTATCGCTCTATGATCGGTTCTCTTATGTACCTCACCGCATCTCGTCCAGATATTATGTTCCCGGTGTGCTTGTGTTCTCGATACCAAGCAGCACCAACTGTTATCCATCTTCAAGCAGTAAAGCGAATCATGCAATATCTAAAGGGTACCCCAGATTTAGGCCTTTGGTATTCTAATGATGACAATTTTGAATTGTCTGCTTTCAGTGATTCGGACTATGGAGGTTGCAAGAAGGATGCTAAATCAACTTCAGGAGGGTGTCAGTTTCTCGGAACGAGACTCATCACATGGCAGTGCAAGAAACAGACCGCTGTAGCATTGTCCACGTGTGAGGCTGAATACGTAGCTGCGGCTAGTTGCTGTTCTCAGGTTATCTGGATTCAACAACAATTGCGGGACTACGGTTTGTCTATCTCTAATACTCCTATTTATGTTGATAATTCTGCTGCCATAGCTGTCACTAAGAATCCTGTACACCATCCTAAAACCAAACACATAGGCGTAAAATATCATTTTATACGTGATTGTTTTGAAAAACATCTGATTGACGTAATTTATATCGAAACGATGTTTCAAAAAGCTGATATTTTTACAAAAGCATTTGATAAGTCTAGGTTTGGGTTTTTACTGCTGGAAAATGGTGTGGTTAAGAAAAGCGATGTAATCGCAGAGGAAGAAAAGTCGGACAAGTAACCGTACCCGTTTTTGTATACTACGTTAATTTTAGTTCTTTTAATTTTAGTTTCGTTTTCTTCTTTTACTTTTATAAAATTCTAAAATACAAAAAGATTTTTATTTTTAGCATTTTAGGGGGAGAAATAGTTAGTTAAGTTAAAAAAAAAAATAAAAAAAAAAATAAAAAAAAAAATGGGGGAAGTGAGGAAATACTGAGCTAAAACTGAACGTGTACATTGTCAAAAGTATGCTGAACGTAACGTTTAAACATGTCGGGTGTAGGATATATTGGTAGACTTATCTCACTGAAACTTGACGAAAATTAATCATTTTTCAAATGGTTGTCGCAGATATCATATATATTTTAAATCTTTATGGATATGTCTCAAAGACTGTCTAAATGATATCTGGAGATCAATAACAATTGAGAACACTGAAAACAACACAAAGCGGTCGAAATTAAATGTTTAATATATTTTAATTAGCTTTTGTCTTGTAGTGTTTGTGGCTTTTCGCTGGATTGATTCGAAAATAATAAATATTGGGTGTAATATCAGAAAATAAATACAGTATGTCAGTAATATTTTGTTGCAATTAAGGGCCACTCCAGTGATTGTGGAATAACATTCTTGAATGTTTTGATCTATATATTTGAAATAAAAAAAAAATAAAAAAAAAAATAAAAAAAATAAAAAAAAAATAAAAAAAAATAAAAAAAAAATAAAAAAAAATAAAAAAAATAAATAATAATATCGCAATAAGAGATAAGAAACCACTTCAAAAATCCCTTGATGGATGAACAGAAGTATAAGGTTGAAAGAAGATCATACTTCGGCTATTCCAAATAAAGGGTGATGAAGTACCTAAAGACTTCACAAATATCTTGATGGATGAACAGAGTTATAAGGTCGAAAGAAGATCATAACTCGGCTATTCCAAATAAAGATTGAAGAAGCGCTTATTCTCTGAGTGAAATTTTGTTTCAACGATCAAGAAACACTGGCCCTTATTGCATGTGTAGTTGATGTAATACTGACATACGAAATCGATATTATGATATTACACCTAATGTTTGTGAAAATAGATTCGAAAAGGCTGAAAAGTTAAGAGGACAAATACACAAACATACTTGCAAATCTGATTATGATATAAATTTGATGACTGTTAAAAATTCAAATTGTGTGTTGTTTTCTATGTTCAAAATATTGGGAGATCTTAGCGAGATAACCATTTTGGAAAGAACAAGTGTCAAGTGAATGTTTGTTTAAGTTTAAGAGGACAAATATACCAATAATCGTCAACTGATATGTTAATAGTTACAACGAAAATTTGAATGACAATGCTATGTTTCAGTATCAGTCTGATCCCTTATCCGAAAAACACAAAAAGAATGTGAAAATTTCAGTTTTTATTTAAGTGTTATTTCAGTAGTTGTTATAGTTAAAATTTTCTTTGATTCATCAAAACAGAAAAGTACAAAAAGATTTTTTATTTTAGTTTTAGTTTCTCTTTAATTTTATTTTTGTTGGTTCCTAAGGTTACTTGTCGTGACTTGAGCTCTAAAGGTGAAACTGAGATTAAGTCGTAAAGTCATAAAACTTGATAAAGTGTTTGGTTAGGATATCTGAATTGAGTTAAACGTGTTATTTTGATGGATCGACAATTTTCATGTGTTTAACGTTTGCTGAATGTTTGAGTTTTGAAGATAAGAGAAAAACTCGAAGTTTATAAATTTTGTTTCAGCAACATTCGTACGAATAGAAGCTCATTCGCACGCAGGAACAAGCCATTCGCACGAAACAGAGGGAAATCAGGTTTTGAGACAAAAGTCTCCTTCGTACGAATATGAACTCATTCGTACGAATGTATCATACATTCGTACGAATGTGAAATGACTATATATACCTTTGTCCTTCGTTTGTGCTGTTCACGCTTCATTATTCATTCGTCCGAACAAGTTAGAAAAATTTCGAAAATTTTTGAAAGTGTTGAAAGGAGTTTTTGAATCTGATATTCTTGTGTAACTTTTGATCGCGAATTCAATCATATATAACACTAAAGGTATAACGTCCATTTACCTGTTTAATCGTTGATTTTTGAAACCGAGAACTCTTGACTCAAATTGATCATATATATGTGTTTGTTATTGTTTTTAGAGTTAGGGGTTTTGTTAATCGGGATATTGCGAATGTAATGATGTAGGTTTTGTGATCTAAAACAATGATTTTGAAAATCTAGATTTTCTGGAATTCAAACTGTTTCGATGAACTTCATTCGCACGAATGAAACCTCATTCGTGCGAATAGGATCTCCATTCGTGCGAATGGCTATGTCATTCGTACGAACGAACGAAATCCAATCCGTATGATTTAACTAGCTCATTCGCACGGATTCATGATGATTCGTGCGAATGAAAATGTTCATTCGTACGAATGGCCTGAACAGAAAATCTTAAAAGTTTGAATTTTATTCTAACTGTTTTGCGATCTATGTGGTTAATTCTGTTTACAGGAAAATGGCTGAATCATCATCTTCTCAAAGCACTGGTCTTGTCATCGGTCCAAAGAACAATATGTGTGCTTTTCTCGACGAAACAACAGCGCACTCCACAAAGTTCGTCGGGATTATAAGATTTCTGAAGCGCTCTCGAATCTTCAAAGCTATTTCTACCGAGAAAGTGCTCTACTTCTCTCATATCTTTGAATTCTGGAACAATGCCAAGGCAGTTCGTCAAGACGGCAAAGTTCAGATTCATAGTACAGTTTTCGGGAAGGATATCATCGTTGACGAGCAAGTCATTAGAGAAGTTATTGGATTCGGGGATGAAGCGAAATTGCCAACAATTCTGAATCTGTACAAGGTCAGAGGAGCGATATTAAGAATGCATTATGACGGTGATATAAAGAAGGGGGTGATCATAAAGTCTGGCTTCAGTGTTCAGTACAAGTATTTGTGCCACGTCATACAGCACTGCTTGGGTCCCAGAAAGGCGGGACATGACGAGATGAGGGAGACTCTTCAAAGTGCACTCGTAGCACTAGTACTGAATGTTCCGTTCAATTTCTCAGCCATGGTCCTGCAGTTTATGATTGAGAACGTAGAATTCAAGAACAAGCACAAGTACTTGATGTACGCCAGATTTGTGCAAATGATCATTGATGAGAAGATTCATGACTTGCCGAAGAATGAAGACGATATAGTCAAGCTGGACGTTATGAGTGATAGCACGATGGGTCGCATGCTGACATACAAGGGAAAGCCTACACCAAAGGAGAAAAGATTGATCGGACATCTGGCAGATCCTGAATACGTTTGTCCAGAGAAACTGAAATGGAGAAACGATGACAGCGATTCTGATAAAGAGAATCTTGAGATGACTACTCAACCTGATTCTGATGAGGAGGTGATTTCTGCTAACTCTCCACCAACCGATACTCAGATGGAGTTAAGAGATGAAAATGATACGATTGTAAGTGCTGAGGCGACTCCCTCGGTACCGAAACGGAGAACAAAAACATCACTGGCGGATCTTATTCAAGGGAGAATCTCTAAGCGTCTCAAGCTGGTGAAACAAAGTGAACTTTCTGCCAGCACAACTATTCCTATTCCTCCTCCTGTGACATCTCAGCCACAGCAAAGCATTCCAATCAGGACACCTGCTACAACGATAACTCCAACAGCTGGTGGATCATCGTCAGGGCCAACATCTGAGTCTGCTCAACTCGAGACAGTAAACGCTCTGCTATTGGAGGTTTTGAGGAAGCAAAATACGCAGGATAAAGAGATGAAGGAAATGATTGAGAAAATGAAGCAAAGAGAGGTTGAGAGGGAAGCTGAGAAAGCTGAACTGTTAAGGAGGATTGCTGATCAAGACAAGTTGATTGAAAATCAGAACAAGCAGCTGGATTTGTTTCAAGAAAAAATCGATTATCTGGAGGTGGCCAACAAAGTAATACAAGAATCGATGGAAGCTGATGAGGACGGAATTTACAGAATCAAAGCACCGGCTGATGAATCTGCTGAACCGGTTGGTGCAGAAAGCGAACGCATGGAGTCTAGGGGAGCTGGTAAAGAACCACAGAATGAATCCCAGTATGACATTACTCCCATCTCTCTTAAAAAATCCAGTTTAACCTACGTGTTGGATATGCAGGGGGTAATTAGGTTTAGTGTCGAAAATGACGCCGAAGAGGGAGAGATCATACATTGTCTATCCAAAGAACAGATCGCGGAATTGTTCCAAATGAACCCTGATGAAGTTACTACCGCATCTGATTCTGACGAAAACTCTCCTGATTCCGACGTTGATGACGATGAGATAGAGTTCGAGCAGACGGCTGATACAACAGAACCTATCTATCAGTCCAACGATTTCCGAGACGATAACGTCTTTGATGTAAATGATGAAGATCTCGTTCGGATATTGGATAACCTTCCAGAGGCTACTCAAGCTACACCAAATGAAGAAGAAGTGAATGCCAAGAAAGCCGAGTGGATTCAGGCGATGAAAGAATGCTTTCGCCCACCTCGACAAACTGTTCAGCCGAATTATTCGAAGTTTTACACCTTGAAGGGTGCTACGACAAAAGGTAAAATAATAAGCTGGGCATACTTGGTAGATTTGCAGGTGTATGCTGTTAAGCGAGAACGGGGAATTGATTACTTTCAACGAGCTCAGGACTTGAAGACATTGCCATATTTCGATATGTTGCAACTGGCTCGTCTTAAGTTGTTATACAGTAAGGATGATGACAAAGCTGCTTGGTTGGAGAAGCAACTTCATTTTGAGTTCAGAAATAAATGGAAGTACCTGAGGCCACAATATCCAGAGATTACCCATACCTGGAATCGAAAAAAGGGTAAATCTGTGAAGCATGTCAAGTATAAAGCGCCGAAGGTGATAGAGAAGATACCGCTTCGCCAGATAAAGACTGAGATTCATCGGCGATTCAAATGGTGGTATTATGATTATCGAACCACAGAAGCAGTGGTGGTGATGGAGCGTAAGGGTGTTTGGGAAACCCTTAGAATTTTTGATCCAATGTGGATTAGAAATTTCTCCGATGATGATATTTACGCTTTGTATCTGCAGCCTATATTCTTTGACATTAAAGATATGGATCAAGCAATGCGGTTCAACAAGGTTGTACGCGTATGTTTCCTTCACAAGATCCATTCATAAGAGGGCAGATCAAAGGCGTGTTTTAGACAGCAGCAGATATTTTGAAGACTGAAGACATAGAATCTAGTTCCTAGGGGGAGTTTGTAGGTGCATTTATGTAGTTACTAGATTCGTATGTAAACTAACGTTTTATATCAGTCTTTATAGTGTTTTGGTTGAATATTAATATTGAATGTTTGATTAATCATAAGCTTGAATGTTTACGCAGTTATAGATTAATCAAATATGTGTTTCGAAATGTTTAAATGATATTCAATCTCATTCGCACGGATCAGGATGATATCCGTGCGAATGGAGGTTAATTCGTACGAACAGGAAAGATAAACAGTTTGTTTATAAAACTGTTTCATTCGTGCGAATGGAGATTGATTCGTACGAACCAGATATGGTTCGCACGAATAGAAACTCATCCGTACGAATGAATTCTCATTCGTACGAATGAATAGCTGGGCCTATATATACCCAGCTAGGGTTTCTGCATTCGGTTAAGGTTTTTGCTAAGTTTTCTTTCGTGCCGAATTGCTGCTGCTCCGATTATTAGTGTTCCAAACGTTTAGTAAAGTCTAAACAATCATCCGAATAGTCTTCCTTAGGTCCGATCATATCAACAACCGTTGGTTAGATTCCGTTTCCGAAGGTTTCATATTCGCTAGAAATCGTAAGCTTATTTCCGCTAGGTTTTTCGATACAACGTTGACTATAAGATCCATACAACCCCAACATTGTATCTCTAACATTTCTCTTTACCCCGATCGAATTAAGATATTGATGAGATCGAACTCACAAGAAGTTATTTTGTAAACAACTTTTTATAAACATTTTAGCAAGGAAAATGTATTATACACACACAATTAGTTGACTAAAAACACTAAGAGAGTGAAGAGTATGCACCTGATACATCAACATAGACATGTTGGTGTTTCTTAAGAAGATCAAAATGGTACCACATAGTAAACATGGACGCCGGTGTCACCCAATAAGCCGCAACCGGGATATTCCTCCTGTTACCGACACCTAAAGTAAATTTCAATATAACATCAGCAATGATCATATCCACCGGCTGCTCCATTTTATCTAGCAACACCTCAAATTGAGCTTCAAGTTTGCTTTGTGCTGCAAGGAAAAAACTTATAAAGTCGGCTCCACGGTTAATCTCTGATGGAAGAACGTTTGGGATAGTGGCGAAACGGACATTGTCATGCCTTGGATTGGAGCCGAGAAGTTCCAGCCATTCCTCAGTCACGACGACAGTGAAAACCACGTTGCGATTTAACTCCGCGGAGCGAGATGAGAGGAGGTGGCAAAGGTTTAATATTGGGTTTATGTGGCCTCTACCGGGGAACGGCATTACTACCACGTTATTCATTTTAGTTCTAACGTTAGATTTTAGATCTGAAAGATATATTTATAGAATAGCGAAGATGCCTAGTTGTCTATTAGTTTATTTGATAATCTCACATGCAAGTCTTGTATTTTTATGTTTAATAATAAGATTAGAGTATACAAAAAGTCATTATCATTATTATTATGCAAAGTTGTACCACAACTTTCTTTTTGTCTACACAATTATTCTATACATATGGTTCTTCGCGACTTAACCGCCTAGCGGTTAGCTTCATTTTTTATTGTCGGATCTACTAACTTTTGATCTAAGCCGTTATAATTGTCTATTTTATATAACCATTGGATCATAGCGGTTATGCTTTAGAGCCGTTGATTAGATGTAAATAATCCATAATCCAAGTGAAGTCATTTTGTCCAATAGTTTAGTGTCATGTCATAAAAACCGTTTTGTAACTTCTATTTGTAACTTCTATTTGTAACTTCTAACAGTGATGTAATTACCTTTATACGTAACTAATAGTTACGCTAACGTAACTATTGGAAAACATTTACGTTGCGTAACTTATAGTTACGCTACGTAACTGATAGTTACGCTGGCGTAACTGTTGTTTCGTAGTGTAACTGTTACAAAACTGCAGCGTAACTTTACAACTCGATCTAAATACATTCATACTACACGACACGTTCTAAGCTAAATACCTATGTTGCACGGAAACTCCTATCGGGTGCCGTCTCACGTACCGGAAACGCCCCGAAAACCGGAAACGCCCGGAAACGGTTCCGGAAAAAGGGAAACGTTTCACCAATCAAGGAAGCGACAAGGTTTAGCCGGAAACTTCGCCGGAAACGTTTCCTCCAAAAAAGTCCCGTTTCTTTTCCTTTTTTTCATTTTTTGGACTTTTAATCTAGTTTTGGGCTTTTAATAGTTTTTGGGTTTTTAATAGTTTTTGGGCTTTTTTTTATGTTGAAACCCTATTATTCTGTTTAGCATTCTATATATATAATAGTTTTGCATGCATGAAAATTACGTTTTTTTTTATAACAACATAAATTAATATTATAATTTATGTCGGCCGTCTTTAACAAAACATTCAGGTACGTTCTTTTTAAGTTTTTATCTTAAGTTCTTAAGCACTTATTTTTACTTTCTTGCATGGATAAATAATACAGTATACATGATTCAACATTCTATTAATTAATAGATAAATAATACAGTATACATGATTCAAGATAGTTTGGGTATGAGACAATTACTCCTCGAATATAATAGGACTTTGGATTTAATTTTGTTATATAACTTGTATTTAGTTAATTAGGTATTCACTTATTCAGATTTCATGCATGATTTGCTTTACGGATAAATCGATATGTCTTTAATTTATGCTTTGTATTTATTCAACTCTCTATCTATGAACAGCTTTAAACTTTCAATCGTAAAATTATGGCTTCGAGTTCTAGTGACAGTGCTAGTGTGCCCTCAACCCAATCTACCGATAAAGGGCCGTTGTGGGAATATGTTACTAAAATATCTAAGACCACCGAGACAGGGGTACATGGAAATTTAAGTGTAATTTTTGCAATGAAATAAAACAAGGGAGCTACTCTAGGGTGAAAGCTCATTTACTTCAACTTCCTGGAAAAGGAGTATCTACGTGTAAGAAAGTTACACATGCTAATTTGAATGAGATGAGAACCAAAGACGTCGAATACGAAAACATAAAAATAAATGCAGCCCCTAGACATGTACCGTTGGCTAGTGGCGGACAAGAATTTGAAGCCACTGCTAAGAAAAGAAAATCCAACATGTCTCCTTTGGCTAGTGCTTTTGATAATTAAACTAGGGTGCAGTTAGATCAAGAAATTGCACGGATGTTTTATACCGGCGGCTTATCATTCAATCTTGCTAGAAATCCATATTTTATGAAGGCTTTCACATTTGCTGCAAATCATAATTTAGGTGGTTATGTGCCTCCGAGCTACAACAAACTAAGAACGACTTTAATTCAACAAGAGAAAGCAAACGTTGAGAGGTTGCTACAACCAATCAAGGATACATGGAAAGAAAAAGGGGTCTCAATTGTCACAAATGGGTGGAGCGATCCTCAAAGAAGACCGTTGATAAATTTCATGGCAACTTCGCCAAAAGGTCCAATGTTCATTAGAGCCGTCAATTGTATGGGTGAAGTTAAAACCAAGGAGTTCATCGCTGAATTAATGAAAGATGTCATCGATGAGATCGGTGATCAAAATGTAGTCCAAATCATTACGGATAATGTCGCAAATTGTAAAGGAGCTGGTGAATTAATTGAAAGCATTTACCCACAGATTTATTGGACTCCGTGTGTGGTTCACACACTTAATCTTGCTTTGAAGAACATTTGTGCTGCTAGATACACTGAAAACAATTCAGAGGTGTATATTGCTTGTCATTGGATCACCGAAATTCATGGAGAAGTCATTCAAATAAAATTTTTTATTATGAATCACACGATGAGGTTGTCCATGTACAACAAATTTACCCCACTCAAGTTGCTTTCTGTGGCTGACACTCGATTTGCTTCTATTATTGTCATGCTTAAAAGATTTAAGCGTATTAAGCGTGCTCTCGAATCCTTGGTAATGAGTGATGAGTGGACATCTTATAAAGAAGATGATCAAGCAAAAGCAAGATCTGTTAGAGACAAAGTGTTAAACGAAATATGGTGGGACAAAGTGAACTACATTCTCAACTTTACGGCACCTATATACGATATGATTCGAGCTTGTGATACCGATAGGCCGACTCTTCATTTGGTATACGAGATGTGGGATTCTATGATTGAGAAGGTAAAATTTGAAATTTATAAGAATGAAAATAAATCGTTAGACAACTATTCTCACTTCTACGAACTTGTTTTGGAGATTCTTATTGCTCGTTGGACAAAAAGTTCAACACCACTTCATTGTCTAGCTCATTCTTTGAATCCAAGGTACATTCTGATTTGATTAACCCATTATATTTATTTATTTGATCCATGTTTATTTCATATTTATTTGTTTATTTGCATATTATAGGTATTATAGTGATGCTTGGCTTAGTGAGAATCAACTTAGAGTCGCTCCTCACAAAGATGCAGAGATATCTCGAGAAATGATGAAATGTTTTCTAAGGCTTTACCCAAATGCTGATGATTATGACAAAGTTTTAAATGAGTATGCTAGTTTCTCTCTTAAAATTGGACCTTTTTCAGATATTGGACCTCTCTCTAGGATGGGAACTATGGAGGCAAAAACGTGGTGGGCTAATTTTGGAGCACAAACTCCTTTGCTACAATCGTTAGCTTTTAAAGTTCTTGATCAACCTACTTCTTCATCTTGTTCCGAGCGTAATTGGAGCACCTACGCTTTTGTTAACTCACTTAGAAGGAATAAGTTAACTCCCAAACGAGCTGAAGACTTAGTTTTTGTTCATAACAATCTACGTCTTTTATCAAGGAACACCAATCAATATTCGGAGGAGAAGACCAAGATGTGGGATGTCGGAGGAGATGAGTTTGGCACAATGGAAGATAGTGGATTTTTAGAGTTAGCCGAACTATCACTTGACGAACCCGAGCTTGAGAGCGTCTTTCTATCTAATAATACCGAATAGTTAAGATGTTATTAGTCTCTAGTCTTTACTTTGTGGTTTTTATTGACAATTTCATGGTTGATGAATATTTTGCCTCTATTTTGATTAATGACATTTTGGTGATTACAATTTGATGTTAGATGTAAATGCTTATTTATTTACTAACAAATATATATAAAAATATATAAAATACACAAACGTTTCTGGCCGTACCCGTTTCTTGATTTTTGAGACATCGGCGTTTCTAAGTACCCGTCCCCGTTCCCGTATCCGTCCCTGTGCAACATAGCTAAATACAAACTACAAACATAAGCGTTTATGCTCCAACAGTCTTGCTGCAAGTTTCGAATATATGTACAATGAAATCAAGTGAAAATGGTTTTGGTAACAGTGGTCCATGTTTATTTGGAAGCATACTGATGATTGTATCATGTATGGATGAACGGATTGATGTGGCCTTACAAGTTTCGTTTGATGGTTCTTCAACCCATTATGGATGAGCGGGTTATTTTAGGTTATTTTTTGATGGTTATTTTTACCTTTTTAGGTTATTTTTTGTTACGTACCTCCAAATCTACTATGCTTTCGATCCAACAAATTTTAGGTGACAATTTCAACCCATTTATGGATGAACGAGTTGATTTGGCCTTACAAATTTTGTTTGTCTTTGTAAAAATTGTCCAAGTTGCAATTGCTTAAAATCTTTTCATATTTGATTATTCTTCTAGGTTATTTTTTTGTTACATATCTTCAAATCTATTATGTTTTTAATCAAACAAACTTTTAGTGGCAATTTTGACCCATTTATAGGTGAATGAGTTGATTTTGTATGAAAAGACAGTATAGAAAAGAAAAACACTAGTTATCTGATATTTTGGTAATGTTGAAGTATATGTATTACAACATTAATAAAACACGATTAAGTGATGTATAACAAAAAATGATAGTGTATATATCACTACGTTTATATTTAATCGAAAACGTTTAAAAAAGTATTATATGGAAAGCTCATTTCATAGTCCGGTCCATATCTATAGACTACAAATGACTTATAGGTAAAGTAAAATTATAATGTTTATAACGTTTTGAAATTTAAACTGTTCTTGATTATTAGAAAAGATAATGAATCCTCACGTAACATTGACGCTTCTCCTCTCGCAACCAACACTATCCTTCAAACCAAATATTATTTCATTCATTTGAGCACTGGAAACTGAAACATAACTTCCTAATGAAATGTAGAGTACAGATCTTGGAGGCTTGGAGTCTAGTCATGACAAGTAACTCTGTTCATCTAGTGGAAGAGTGGGTTCGAGTGGGACAATGGTGTAAACTGGTATTTGAAACTTATTTTTAAGCGCATCAATGGCTTCGACCAGTAAGCTGCAACCGGAATATTCCTTCTGTTAGCAACATCCAATGACCATCTCAACATAGCATCAGCGATGATGAGATCCACTGGCTGTTCAATGCGGTCAAGTACTTGATCAAATGGAGCTTCCAGTTTGTTCTGAGCTGCAATGATGAAAGATACAGCGTCTGTCCCACGGTTAACCTCTGATGGAATAACATTAGGAATAGTAGCGAGACGAATGTTATCTGGCTTTGGATCAGACCCAATAAGATCAAACCACTCCTCAGTAGGGTATTTTTGATATGTTCAGTAAAAAAGTATTGAATCAGAAATGCTATTTATAGACGGATAACATATGCTTAATCGGGGAAGTATTCTTGATATATATGAACAAATACTCACACTTTAATAAGGTAGAAACGAAACAAATTTCTACATAGACAGAATTCTCACAGTAACAATTGATTTCACAGCTCAACATTTTTCAGCATCTTCTCTATATCATCCTTAGACAAATTTCCACTATCAGAAATTATTATACTTTTTTTATTGCCGGTAGATTTCAACTCCGCTGAGACATTGAGAATACCATTAGCATCTATTTTAAAGCAAACCTTCATCTTTTGTTCACCCATTGGAGCTGGTGGAACATCTTTAAGAGAAAATTCATCAAGGAAGATGTTGTCTTTAGTTTTGTTGCTCTCGCCCTGATACACTTTGACAGATAAACTGGCTTGGTTTTCGTAAGTTGTTTCGTATTCAACCTCTTTAATAGCGGGTATTGGTGTGTTCCTAGGGATCACAACACTCATATTTTCTCCCCTTACCCTGATGCCAAGGGAGAGAGGGGTCACATCTAAAAGTATCACATCTTGCACAGTTTTATTACCGTTACCACTTAAGTTTGCAGCCAATACCGCCGCACCATAAGCTACAGCTTCATCAGCATTAATGGTTTTGCAAAGTGGTTTCCAGTCAAATAATTCCTTCAATATTTGTTGTACCCTTGGGATTCGAGTCGACCCGCCAACAATAACTACGTCATCAACATCATCGGTTTGCATATTCCCATCTCTCAAACAATTTTTTACATGCTCGATGCACTTTTGAAAGAAACCAGCATTTAGCTCCTCAAATTTTGCCCGGGTAAATTTTATAGAAAAATCAATCCCCTCATACAATGAGTCAATTTCAATTGATGTTTGAGTTGTTGAGGACAAATCCCGTTTTGCTTTCTCGCATGCAACTTTCAACCTCCCCATTGCTCGTGCATTTTCGCTGATATCCTTCTTTTGAATTTTCTTGAATTCATGTACACAATGATTCACCATTGCTTTGTCAAAATCTTCGCCTCCTAGATGAGTGTCACCGCCAACCGCTAAAACTTTAATGGTACCTTCCTTGCTGATAGTAAGAAGAGAGACATCGAATGTACCCCCACCCATATCAAAGATGAATACATTTGTCTCTTTTGGACCAAGTTTATCAGCACTTATATCTAAACCGTATGCAATTGCAGCTGCCGTGGGCTCATTAATCAAGCGCAAGACATTAAGGCCTGCTAGAGTACCGGCATCTTTTGTTGCCTGTCGTTGCTTGTCACTGAAATATGCAGGGACGGTAATCACTGCATCTGTAACTTTTTTTCCAAGGTATTCTTCAGCAGCCTCTTTTAAATTCTTTAGAATCATAGAAGATATTTCTTCGGGTGAAAATTTCTTGTCTTCACCGTTATGGTGAAGTGAAATCATTGGTTTATCGGAATCGCCTTCTATTACCTTAAAAGACCATGATCGTATATCCTCTTGCACTATGCTATCACTGAATCTGCTTCCAATTAAACGCTTAACATCTGAAAATTTACAAAATTCAAAGTCAAGGAAGTTAAATTATTTAACAAGTTAAAGCATTTTCCTATGTGTAATATGCTGATCAGATCAACTTACCAAAGACGGTATTAGTAGGGTTCCTGGTTATTTGGTTTTTGGCACCCTCGCCGACTAAAAGTTCTGTGTCATTACAAGCGACGCATGATGGTGTTACGTTGTTTCCCTGTTCATTAGGAATGATCTCAACACGGTTGTGTTTATCAAACCACACAGCAACACAAGAGTAAGTTGTTCCAAGATCAATACCAATTGCACTTGCTTGAACTGCTCTCGACATCTTTGAAAAAATGAATACGGGTTAGATGAAATGTGTTGGATTGGTGATTGTATGGCATAAATAGAAGAAAATAAGCTTTTCAAGTTGCTGAAACATTAATAAGCCTAGTTGCATTTTCTTAATCAAGTTGATGTAGTACTTAATGATAATGACAGAGAACAAACTTGGTCTTTAAACGTTTATAAGTCTACTTGATAAAAGAAAGAAAAAACTATAGCAATTGGTTTAACTTAGCTGATGTAAAGACAGTTGACATTCTCCGAGACCCCACTCGACTAATACTTTATCTTCAATAAAAGACTTATTGGTGTCCGAAAAACCAGATAACGGTAGAATATGAATATGCTACGCGGTCATAGCGGGACTGATGTTATTCCAGTCTATTTAGGCATATTTCCAATATGTTTATTAGTTTCACGTACGCTTTAGAGGTATGCTCTAGCATCTTTTTATGGTGGGTTGATATCGCAAAATATTACTAGTTTTATTATACGATATCTTTCTCCTTTTATCTAATTTTTATTACTTTTGCTTAAGATTAGATATTGATATTGTTCATATTTGATAATAGGTATTAAAATAGAGCTTGGATTGAAAAGGAACGGAAAACAACTGAAAACGAAGAAAAACTATGGATGATCAAAGTTGAGGATCATGCTTTTTTACTCACCTTCATCGTTTTGGCCATAACTTCTTCATACGATGCCTGATTTAGGTGATTTAAATTGGAGAAGAAAGAAGAAAGAGATAGCTACAAATTATATTTTGGAAGAAAATTCACCATAGCCTTCCAACCGGCGGTTGGATAAGTTCAACCAGCGCTGCCTATTAGCCGTCCTTTCTAGTTCTCGCGCCGCCACTCATATTCTTGCTCCCAAGGCCGGTTCGAACACATGAACAGGGTGTGCGACCCCACATGACTCCTAGACCGGAATGAGCCCATCTTTTCCAAATACGTGTATATATTTGTCTAAGACCTTAACAAAAAACACAAAAATTTAACTAGACGATGATTTTATTAAAAAAAATATTCTCTATATAATAAAAGTCATTTATGATGGTGGCCATTTTTAAATTCTGCACAGGGCCTCCATATTCTTGAGACCGTCTTGCTCGCGCCGTACCTTAACATCTGATTCTCTCGACAAAAAAAAAAGCACAAAAACCTTTTACAACTTTAATAATTATTTTTAAAATATCAACTTGTAAAATAACTATTTCATAATTTTCTCTTTACTAAATGTTCAATTACATATGTGAGATCTTATATCATCATTCTTCTCTATGTTTTGAAAACCGGGTCAATGATTGACCCGACCGAGCCACCGGGTCAACCCGATTTCTACACATATCCAAAATTTCCAATATCACCTGTCAAAAAACTAACATTTGGTGCATAAAAACATCAAAGAACCATGTTTAACTAATAAAAAAAATAAGAGATTACAGCTTTTTACTTCAAAAGATTACAAGTTTCATACTTCATACTTGATAAGGCATAAATCCTACTGAGATTACAAGATTTATGCTTCAAAAGACTATACCACCCAAGCATAAATCTTACGAGATTATAAGTTTTAAACTTCAGATGGCATAAATCCTACGAGGTTACAAGTTTGATAATTCAAAAGACAATACCAAAGCATAAACTTTAAGACGACACAACAATATTTTGCTATTGTGACATTGGAGTGTTATACGCATCTAGTTCACAATCACTTAGGAGACGGAATTCACTATCATCGTCATCGTCATCTTCATCAACGAGCCATTGCGTTTGAGAAGGCAATTCTTGTTCGAGCATAGTCTCCGGTTCATCAGAATCTAGCTCCCCTTGCGGCTCTTCTTCGACCACCCAAAAGTCAGTTTCATCAATACACTCATAATCAACCGGATCGTAAGACCTCTTATCAACATCGAGCCTAGAAAACATATACAAAAAATATAACATATGATACAATAGTAGAATTATGTCACAAATACACACGTTATTAAACTATATAGTACCTGTGTTTTAAACGCAAGTTGTAATGAACATATACAAGATCATTCAGCCTTTGATGTTTAAGTCTGTTCCTCCTTTTCGTGTGTATCCTTTCAAAGACACTCCAATTACGTTCGCAACCCCAAGAAGATGTGGTTTGACTTAATATCCTAATAGCAAAGTTTTGAAATATGGGACAATATCCACCAAACAATCTCCACCACTCATCTAATATAGAAATGGTTAGAAATAATATTTCGTAACATATTTATATTTCTTAATAAGATACAAAAAAGATATAATGTTACCTGGACGATGTTTGGTACGACCTTGAACAACACTAATCCTACCAAAGTTACCATTACTATCCCAAAACATTCCTAGAGCCTTAATAAAATCTGTAAGATCATCACCTTTCTTGCAAAGATTCTTGTGATTAAACTGAAAAGTTGGATTTAACCAGTAAGCTGCACAGTGAATATTAGTACGCAACATCCTATTCCAACGCTCATTGATTACCCTAGTATATGGCTGGTACAATTCTTTCTTGTTCTTAAATAATTTCTTAATCCCTTTCCTTGCCCGAAACATCCCCTCATAAACATAACCTAAGGCAGGTTTTACGTCTGAATCACACAACCACAAAACGCCTCAACATAAGAGTCATTACTCTCACAGTGATCAAACAATTGTTCCAGAAACTTTCATTCATGATAACCTGTTTGCATTCAAGCGCGTTTTTCACTTTCAACATCTTCTTAAAGTCGTTGGATATGACCATAGCTTGCAAGTCACTTTTATGACCAACCAAACTTTTTAAGGCAATAAACGCGGTACCAAAACGAGTAGCACTAGGACAGATGATTTATGTCCAGCCATCTCCTTTTCTCAACCAATTCAAGGGCCACTTATGATTATATACAAAAACAGTAACCCGAGATGCAAAAGTGATGATGTCTTTTACATTATCCAGTTTTGAAACATCCTTTAAAATAAGATTAGGACAATGTGCTGCACATGGGGACCAAATAACAGTACGATATCTTTCACTTAATCGTATCCCTGCCACCTTGTAATTAGCACCATTGTCGGTAACCATTTTAACTACATTCTTAACTCCAACCATTTCAACAATCTCAAAAAAAAAAATTACACAAATTTTTCGCATTGCTCTCAATACTTGATGCATAAATAGATTTAATAAAGGATATCCAACTAGAGCAATAAACCAAGAAACTAATCAAGTGGCGTTGCCTAATATCCCTCCACCCGTCACTCATAATCGTACAACCAGTATCAACCCATTGACTTCTATATGGGTTAATCAACAAAGAAACTGATTTTTTTGCATCTGCTAACAGATTCACCCTCAACGCGTGATAAGTAGGTGCTTTGTAACCAAAACCAACCCCGACTATTTTATCTACCGCGTGTTGAAAATAAGGAGAATTACAAGCATTTATAGGTATCTAAGCATCATAGAACCACATAGCAATAGCCAAATCAACATCATGTATTTTTTCCTTACTTTGCATAGCTTTCTTAATAGTTAGTTGAGAAGTATCATTTGTACCTTTTGTAAAAAAAGGATGAGAACTTCTTGTAGCTTTCCTTTTACCCCTCTTTGGTTGGCTTGCCTCGAGAACCTGTAGCTCTTCATCGTCATCGTCATCAAATAAGACATTAATATCGGCAAACTCAATACCCTTTCGTTTTTTCTTATCATCATTTTCTTTCAAGATACGTTCCATGATAAACCTAACATCAGGATCAACTCTTGTACACGGTGCTTCCTCACTTTTTCGCCCAACAAGATGTTTCTTAACTCTATTAATGCCACCACCACTCATAATCTTATGACAAAATCTACAAACGAACGTATTTTTTCCATTTTCTTGGATATCTTGTGTTACATGATCCCAAGCTTTATCCGACTTCAATCTGATAGATGATTGAACTGATGTGTGAGATTGAGAACCACTTGGTGCTTTACCATTAGGATTCATACTCTATAATATAGTAGGGCTGAGCATCGGGCCAATACCGACCCGACCCGAACCGATACCGATTAATACCGAAACCGAAAATAGGCAAAACATCAAACCGAAACCGAACCGAATTTGCTTCGGTCGGTTCGGTAAAAATACCGAAAAATACCGAAAAAACCGAAACTAACCGAAAATACCGAAAAACACATATAAAATTCAAATTCAAGTTCAAACAACCATTACAACAAACCAAATTCTATATTTATATTGGATATTCTGGTACAGGAATCAGTACAATGTCTCTAGCATCATAATATGATATTCTTAAACTGACTATCAAGATAATAATATGGTGGTGGTTTAGTTACTTCAAGCTTTGAATATGGTTGTGGCTGAAATTTCAAATTACAATAAATGCATATAAAATTATAAGTATCAACATTTAGAAATATTCTTTCACGAACTATAACAGAAAAAAAAATACCTTCTTCTTTCCTATTTTAGCTAGTTCTTTCATCCAATGTCTCTTGGCCTTTTTCCGTTGAGCACTTCTACTAGCCATCTGAAAATTTGCTCCAACTTGTTAATGGCGACTTTTGACATGTAGGTTTAAAGTAGTAAAGAACCACCAGCAAACTCACTACGAAACTTATTAATAACTAATCACTATTACAAACCTTTTTAGGCGGGGGAGCAGTATCCACTTGATTGACTTCTCCAGCATTCTCTTGAAGCTCTTTACTCCTGTAAAACGAGGACAAATGAAAACAAATTACGAATAAAGCTCGATATGGAAAGGAAATCAAAAACATATACGCATAAAAGGTAATATTATTATTACCGTTTCACAATGGAAGGAGATTTAAGTTTCATGTTACTTGTTGCAGCACTTTTACCAGTCACAGACAGAGAACAAAAAACAAAAAACAGAACCCTATTTATATTTCGGGCTGGATCGGGCCTTTTCGGTATTTCTACCGACCTGACCCGAATACCGAAAACGGTGATTATTTGCGTCGACTACCGTCCCGGATGCATTATTTCGGTCTCGGTTTCGGTCGGTATTGTCGCTTTCGGTCGGGCCAGTCGGTTTCGATCGGTATTTCTCAGCCCTACTCTATAAACAACAAAATACAAAAACATAAATTTTGGATAATAAAAAAATAAATAGTAAAAATTACCTCCACTAATCACTCATGTTAGGTTCTTACTTGTGCTATGTAATTAGATTCTTACACAATTTTGGTGATTATGAGTTTGTGCCACTTGAATTTGTGGTGGATGATGTTAAGTAATCATAGTGGCTGCGGGGAAAACGAAAAGGAATTGGGAAAGTGAAAAGAGATATAAAAAAACAAAACCCGACGGATATCAGCGAACCGGGTTGAGCCGGGTTTCTAAAACCTGCCGGTTCGATCGGTTCTCAGTTTCCTTAAAACACGAGCTGTTTTGACCCGTTTTTTGGTCGGAACCGGTCCAACCGGTTGACCCGGCCGGATCGACCCGGGTTTCTGAACATTGTTCCTTCTAATTCATCCATGAGACCATGAGGTAGATATCCTCATGCTATAAATTTTTTCATCAAACAAAATATATAAAAACATGATTATAAATATAAATCTTTTTTTTTTTAAAGAAAAAGAAGCCCAAATGAACGTCTGCATGTCCAGCCCACTACTCTCATCACACAGAGACAACAACGACGAAATAGTTTTTACAAATCCTAGAGAGAGAAAGCTTTAAAAATATATACAGAGAGAGAATCACAAACACAAATTCGAGCTTGAAAACGAACAACATTTCTCAATATATATACATACATAATCTGTATCTATAATTCCTCACTCATTAGGTTTAATTTATTACACTATCTATTCTTTTCACGTCCTGTATTTTTCTAGGGCACAATTCGTTTTTGTATTCCCAAATTCATCGATTTTACATCGAACAAGGATCGATTAGGTTAGGGGAAACGTTTCTGAGTCCGTGATTGATGCACTGGTGCTCGTAATTCAGGTATTTATGAACGAATTTTGTGAAATGATGTGGTTTGTGTAAACCCTAGAAATTGAATTTTTGTGTTTGAGTTTGGTTTTAGGGGAATGGCTTGGTTTTTGTGTGATTGGAGTGTTGTGTTGTGCATTTTGATTGAATGTGTGAATGGAGAGTTAGGGGGTGTGGAGTAAATGAAACTTAGGTCGTTTTTTCGTTACGAAAAGTAGTGCATTTTCTATTTTATTGAGATTATGAATGTTTATAACGGTGGTGAACGAGGGCATGGATTGTACTGAGTAATGGGGTGATTATTTAAAGTTTACTGATATGAATTGACCTTTTATGCTCTTTTGTGGATTGTTAATTGTCTGATCGTGTTGTTTGGATTCGTGAATTGAATGATAACCATGTTACGGTTATGGTAAATAATGATTGTTTCCGTATAACACATTTCCTAATTTGAGAACCAAAGTTTGGTCGCTTGCATAAATAGTTTCTATACCTATTTTGCTCTGTATATATGAATGGGGCCACTAATTCGCATGCACAAGTAACTTGTTGGTTTAATCTTGTTATGCAAAAAGAATAGCACTGAGGGTGTTTTATATCATCCTAGTATCAGTGTTTTTTCTTGTGGTAATTATTGGTTGGATGTTTGATATTTTTCTGTTTCCGTTCGTGTTGTCATCGTGTTAGCTTGATATTGATGGTTATGTTCGGGTATTGTTCTAATGTGCTATTTTTTACGTGAAATCTCACTCCCCTAATTTTAAGTTCATATAACTTATTCCATATGCATTGAACATTGTCATATATGACTCATATAGAGATTCAATAGGGTGATAAGAAGTACCCCGTTAAGAGATTAGTTTGGAAACATGAAGAAAATTGGTAGTCTTTTATAGTAATTTACAAATATAGCTGGAGGTAATAAGTTTATGTGAAAAGATGACGTCCTAGATGTCTTTCTACATCCTGAAACCTTAGTGTTATCATGGGTATGGTTTGCATAAAAGGAGCAGGCCAATAATGGTCATCAGTTATCACACAGTATTCATGCCTTCTGTTCATACATCAGGTAGTTCCTTATGGACACAGGAATCTGGTTTTTATTGATGTAAGCTCTGAACAATTAAGCATGTTGTTTCTACGATTACGAGACAAGAAAGATATAGTCACTCTTACTATTACTATTAGATGAGTTTTAGTGTTGTACTAAAAATGTTGGAATTATGCATTATTACTTCTCATTAATCACATAAATTTCATCCCAAAATTAGTATACCCTTTATGTTAATTATTTTACTCCGAAAAAGTTCTTATTTAAGAAATCCGTAAATCAAGCTATATATGTAGTCCCATTGCAACTGGTTGAGCTTGAATAAGTTTTATTAAATCACAGTGTCGTGTCTTTTTTTTGGTATGCCTATAGATTCATTTTATGTTTGTTATAAGCATTTTCCTTCGTGTATTTGCTGGAATGTCTTTTTGATCCCTTTGTTTTTATTTAATCATCTCTCTCTCTCTCTATATATATATCACACATACACACACAGTAGGTGCTTTAAGCTGGTATGCATGGATGCTCTTCAGGATTTCTGCCTGTAGTCAATGCTGAGCTTAATTTCATGGGAGGAGTTGGAATTTCCTCAACACCATCTCTGCAACAATCATCAGATCTTGAGAAAACTCAAGCAGAACTTAGGTAACTGCAGTACTCTTCTGTGTACCACATTTTTTTTCATTTTGATTACTTCTTTATTTTGTCAAATCAAGGCAAAGATAATAGTGAATTATTTGTATTGCAGGCAAACATTCACTGCTGCCGAGAAGTTTAGAAGAGAATTAGAATTTCTACAGAAAGTAGGCTTGATTAGACTGTTCTTCTAACTGCTATTACTATTATTATTACAGATTGGTGATCATTTGCTTGCTTTTTGTAGGGTGGAGACCCATTAGACTTAAAACCTGGGAATGCGGCGTCAGTTAGTTTCCAGTCCACTTCGCTGACAGATCGACATCCTGAGCAATTTGTGACTAGGTAATGAATGCATTGAATTTAATTCCAGCATCAATATTCATTATTATCATTATTGATAATCTTTTTCGTTGTTATTATGATTTTTGTTTGGCAATGTAGTGAAGCAAAAGGTAGTTTTGCAATTAATGCTTCACTTCATGGAGATTCTGTTGAAAGTATTGATAGACTAGGGGCTCCTTCAGTCTGTGAACCTAACAGTGCTGATAATTTAATGTTATTGAAAGAATCAGGCGACTCTGCTGTCCTAGAACTTCCAAAAAAATCATATAAGCGTAGGATTAGATCTCGGCCAAATCGTGACGGGCCCCGATCAAGTTCTACTGATGTAGTTCCTTCTCGTGGTGGTCATTTTCTCCCTTTTCGACATGTTTCCGACTCCAATCCTAAAAGTCCCAATGCTAGTGTGGCTCAAAATTCTACCCGTCATTTAGAAAGTGAGTTAGATGGTACGCAGCCTGTACAATCAACCCTTGGCCCTGCGCATGGTCCATATTCTGCTGTTTTAGAGGCTAATGGTTTACAAAATGCTCAAGAGAATCACCACGATCTGCCAGTTAAGTCAGATGGTCTGGAAACTTCTCTCACCCCGGCTTCTCTACAACCTGAATCTGTAGGGCATGTAGAGCAGGTACATTTGACAGAATCCAATTGTCCAACCAATGGCATTGGAAATGCAGCAGAGATGAACCGCTTACCTGAACCCATAAAGGTCTTGGACGCTGAGTCATCATGCACCCAAACTAGTAAACGTTTTGATGACTGTAATGGGAATGGTCTGTGTACTACTGTGCCAATGGAACAGCATTTGGAAGGTAGTGATGTAGGTGCAGAAAATAATGATAAGATATTGAATAATAAGCTATTGACTGTTGACATCGCTAATGAGGATGGATCTGCTATTAAGGATGAGGAAGGTCTGAAAGGATCTGAATCTGCCAAAGGAGTTGGTTCAGATACCAGCACTGATTTAAAAACGGAAAGAAAAGCGAACCTAGTGGTGGGCCCCACTTCCATTTCTCAAGACAACCCTTCATTTCAGGAGGATACACTATCTGTTAGGCATTCCACTGACGTAGCTGAGCAGGATTCATGCTCTCAGGACAACTTGAAATTGGCAACCAAAGAGCATGAAGACTCGATTTTAGAGGAAGCTCGAATAATAGAGGTTGATCCTTTTTTTTATGGATTTTGTAATCAGGCATTTGTTCATATCCCTTTAAAATTGTCTTTAATGGCTAATGTGAGATTGTATTGTCAACAGGCAAAACGTATGAGGATAGCTGAATTAACTGTTAGAACCTTGCCTTTGGAGAGACGTATAAAATCACAATGGGATTTTGTCCTTGAGGAAATGTCATGGTTGGCTAATGATTTTGCGCAGGTTTGTTTTTGCTGATTCAAATCAAAGTCAAACGATAAATTGTTCTCCTTCATAAATATAAATATTTGATTAGTATGCCAGCTCCTTTATCCCCCAAATTTTGTTTGTAACTAGCCGTTTGGTTTAGACATTGTGATTCTCAGTTTACTGTTTATAAACAGGAGCGCCTTTGGAAGTTAACTGCAGCTGCTCAAATTTCTCGTAGAGCTGTTATTGCTTCGCAGACAAGATTCCAACAACAAAGGTCACTACAGAAGCAAAAGGAAGTGTCTCGCACATTGGCAGAAACTGTCATGCAGTTCTGGCACATGATACAGGTCTTTCAGTTTGCAATGTATACCTTAAAATACATTTAAATCTCGATAACAATACATTCATGAGAACTTCCTCCATAAGTAACTCCCATAAATGTAGAAAATGTGTCCGTTAGTTTTTTTTATGTTATTTTGTGCGTCATTTTTGGTTGGTGTTTGCAAATTTAATTTGAGAACTTATGTTTTTGCCATCATTAAGAAATACAGCAGCTTATAGTGCTACATTTGACAGGTGAAATGCAAGGGACCGGATCCACACTGCTCAAAAAAAGATCATGCAGTCGGGATTCAGGGATATGCTATGAGATTTCTGGAGTGTAATAGCTCTCAAGCTCAATGCAGCACAACTCAACCCCCTGCGGTTCCTGATAGTATACCGGAGCTAGACATCAAGGACCTTTCATGGGAGGATAACTTGACAGAAGTACGAACTAATACTATATCCTGACACATTAAGTTTAACGACTATTACACCACACTTAGCTGGCTTTTATAAGTATATGTTAGAGATGGCAAGAAGGGCAGGTGCAGGTTGGGTAATACATCCAAACGGGTCTAGGTGATACAGATTATTTTTGTTAAGGGTCAAACCAGGTCGGGTTGGGTCATGATTGCAGACACTTTTCGACTTTTCGCCCATTTTCTGGAAAATTACTATGAATGATTAATGTATTAGACTGTTAGTTAGGATTAAAACAACAGTTTAAATCTGAGTAAAATGATTTAGGAGATTGTATACATTAAAAATAGAATTTGGGTGACTTTCAACGCGTTTTACCTGTTCCTCTTCTAGCAACTTTTATTTAAGATAAAACACAACCCAAACCGATCACCCAATAGTTAATTGGGCCTTACTGTAATTGCTTTTCATTGTCTCTATTGCTACACAAACACATGGACACTCACAAAGGCAAAAGTTTATTTATTCCTTGAACTGAGATAACAATGTTTGGTATATTTACTTGAATTTCTGGAATGCAGGAGAACCTCTTTTATACAGTACCACCTGGTGCAATTGAGGCCTACAGAAAAGCTATTGATTCACATTTGCTAAACTTTGAGGTAAAAACATGTCAACAACTGGTGGTTTGTTATTCTTATGTTATTGAGGAATTATTATAAAGATATTTTATCTTATCAATGCACTCGAAACATAGATGGGAATTCTGGAGTGTCCTTGTAATATTTTTACCTTTTTTAGACCCAATACTTGAGTATCTCTCACATTTGTTTTACATTGGTGGTTGAATCTTTAATCTTTCTAATGTGTGTAGTTAAGGAGTCGGTGCAATGCAATATTTTCTAATACAAGAACGTGGACACAAAATGTGAGATGGCCTAAAAGGAAATTTGACTCTTGATTTAGGGAAACCGGGAGTTGTTATTAAAGTTTAAATTATATAACAACATAGTGCTTACAGATCAGCTATAATTGGTATAATTCTTAAGGACTGCTTGGGTAGATTTTCTATTTATTTATTTTGTCAGGTAAGGAATATGAAATATTTTAATTGATTTAAATTTCTAAATTGGAAGAACGAGAGTACTTTTTGTTGGTGATTGAATTTTCGTTGATGTCGTCCACAACATAAGATAGATGGACGAGAAAATCAGAAACATATCAGAGTCTTTGATGAAATGACCAAGGTTTTGTGAATGTCTTAAAATGTAGCTGGGATTCTATGTACATCAGATTTTGGAATAGTATGCAATATAGATGGGCAATTGGATTTTGGTGAAGTTTACGGTGCCATTGGTACTACTATATGCTATCTTATGCATTTATCTGGTTTAAATCACATTTCTGTTAGATCTTTAAATCTTTTTTGAATGTGGGATCCATTGTTCCAAATGTGAAGTAGGCTATCTTATAATTAAAACAACGTTAGCACCTTTAAAGGAGCATGTAAGACTGAAATTTAGGAATTTTAAATATTATTGAAGTTACCCGTCCCACATCGGTAGAGAGTAATAATTGTACGTTGCCAATTTAAGTCCAAAGTTTTGGGCTATAAGCCAAATTACCTCCTACATGAATTTAAGTTGATTTCAAAGTTATTGGGTCAGTCTATCAGTTTGGGCCTCGGGTGTTACAACTTACAACCTGTAAGCCCATGTCATTGGAATTCAGGAATTTTAGATACTATTAAGTTGGGGGATTATGTGAAATTCATTTAATGACTCCCAGTATAGTAATGATTGATTAAAAGTTGTGTGCTAATGATATTTTTTTTACTCTCTTTAGAAAACTGGCAGTAGTGTGCAAGAGGAAGTGGATACATCATGCTATGATGCTGTGGCAGGTATCTATATGTTTGATATTACATTTTAAAACTTATTTGGTAATTACGAAGATTAGAAGCTCTAACTATATGTGGACTTTTAATATCAAGATAATACATTTGAAGAAGACGAGGGGGAAACAAGCACATATTATTTGCCAGGTGTGTTTGAAGGTAGAAAATCTCCAAAATCTGCTCAAAAAGGAAGGAAAAACATTAAATTGTATGGCCCAAGATCATATGAAGTGGGAGGTGATTTGACTTTTGGAACTCAACCCTCCGTGTTGAGTGGGAAACGGCCTGGCAGCAGTCTAAATGTTGCAATTCCGACAAAACGTGTGCGGACTGCATCCAGACAGAGGATTATAAGTCCATTTAATGCAGGAACTTCTGGGCACTTAGTGGCACCAAATAGAACAGATGCTTCAAGTGGTGATAACAATTCCTTTCAGGATGAACAAAGTACTTTACATGGTGGGCCCCAAATACCCAACAATATGGAAGCTGAATCAGTTGGAGACTATGAAAAGCAGTTACAGTTCGACTCCATGGAAGTTTCAAATAGACCTAAAAAGAAAAAGAAGGCAAAACATCATGTATGTAAACAATTACTCGATTCCTTGTTTGCGTTACTTTTTGTGACTTAGTCCCGTCCTATGATATTGCAGGGATCAACGTTTGAGCATCGTTGGCAACTTGATTCCAATTTTCAGAATGACCAGGTAAAGTTTTAACATCATTATAAATTGTAATTTCGTGTTAGCAACTATGTCATTTTGTATTATATGAAAAAGACTTGAGGGAGCTAGAGGGTTGATCAACTCGATTAGGCTAAAAAAGGGAATTGATATGCAGTTTAACTTGTTAGTTAAGTCTTAAATAACACTTAACATAAAGAGGAAACATAATTTTGTTGAATGATCCAAATTTCCTTGTAACCTAAAAAACTATTGCTAGCAAATTTATGCTCATTAATTCTTTAATAAAAGACATGTAAGATTTCTCTCATTTATGGAAATGCAGAAGGATCATTCAAGAAGGAGACCGGAATCACATCAATTTGATTCTAATGGAAGCAGTGGTATGGCACTTTCTCTTCTCATTTACGTGTCATTGAAAAAACAGGAAACTAAATAACTTGAATATAGTTTTTCCCGTTACATAGATATCTCATTTGACTAATTTACTTTCTTTGCTGGTCTATTTCGTTCTTTCAGCGGCTTCCCAAATGAGTAATATGTCCAACCCAAATAAGTTCATGAAATTACTTGTGCGCGATCGCAGTAGGAAAGTCAAAGCACTTAAGGTAATATATTATGCCATATTTCTCTAATACTTTTAATTACGCTCTAGATTCCTCTTGCATGATGGATTAATTTATTAAAACCACAATTTTCAGACCCCTGCTGGACAGCCAGGTTCAGGAAGTCCTTGGTCATTATTTGAAGATCAGGTTAAACCTTTCTCTTCCCCTTTCTGTTTGTCACTAGTTTGTTTTTTGTTTTGTCGAGAATAAGTGTTGTTTGTAAGACGTTATTTGATATGCTCTTGTATCCGCAGGCTCTTGTTGTGCTGGTACATGATATGGGTCCAAATTGGGAGCTTATAAGTGATGCTATTAACAGCACTTTACAATTCAAGGTAAATAGTGCCGGCCCAGTGTTTTTTTTTTTGCTTTACTTACATAAAATACATTATCCCTTTCTTGGCAACATGTGCAGTGCATTTTTCGCAAGTCCAAAGAATGCAAAGAACGCCACAAAATTTTAATGGATAGAAATGGTGACGGAGCTGATAGTGCTGAGGATTCAGGGTCATCTCAACCTTATCCATCCACTTTACCTGGAATTCCGGAGGCAAGATTCATTTTATTTACTTTTATTTATTTTACATAGTTACATCAGTTACCAGTCATAATTGAGCTAAATTGTTGCTTCTGTATTTTTTCCGTATCAATCCAGGGCAGTGCAAGACAATTATTCCAACGGTTGCAAGGACCAATGGAAGAGGATACACTAAAAACTCATTTTGAGAAAATTATTATGATTGGACAAAAACAACATTATAGAAGGACACAGGTGACTATTTTCTGCTAGTTTTAGGTTTAGTCAACTTGTCTACTCACATAACCTGTTTCTTTTTTCTGCAAAGAACGATAATCAGGATCCAAAACAGTTGCAGCAGCCTCATAGTTCTCATTCGTTTGCTCTTTCTCAAGTCTGCCCAAATAACCTTAATGGCGGGTCTGTCCTTACGTGAGTTCTCTATTTTTGATCTTACAGTTATATTCACTTTTTACTGTTCCCTCCGTCCCAAAGTTAGTGTTCCTCTTAGTTTTTTACTTTTACCCAAAAATATTGTCCACAGAAAGGGATTGATAATACTATTATCGATAATTTTCCATCTCACCTCTATTACAAGTTATAACTACTTATTTTATAGGCTGCATTAATGTTACTTTTCTAAAACTTGTGTTTTTTTTTTGTGGACGATAAACTTTGGAATGGTGGTTGTACTTTTCTAGTTTTTTTTGCTTTGTATATTGAATTCCTAATACTATGTTCTGCCTATATTCCCCTCTTAAGGCCCCTTGAACTATGTGAAGCAATCTCATCGAGCCCAGATGTTGTTCCAGTTGGTTATCAAGGTCCTCATAGTAGTGGGTTGCCAGTTCTAAATCATGGCCCTGGTTCCACTTCCACAGCACCCGGTTCCTCCAATTCGCATCCTGGCACTAACATTCCATCAACATCTGGCCCACTTAATCCATCTGTTAGGTAATGCTATAAATATTTGTCATAGATTTTTTTTTCAAACCCTAGTTTTCTGTGGTATCAAATTCTGATATTTTGTTCTCTACCTGTGTAGGGAGGGTAGATATGGGATACCTAAGACAGGGTCATTATCAGCAGATGACCAGCAACGAATACAACAGTACAATCAAATGTTATCTGCACGGAACGCTCAGCAGTCTGGTTTGGCACCTGGGTCCCACTCAGTAGCTGATCGTGGGGTGCGGATGTTACCTGCTGGAAATGGTATGGGTGTTATGTGCGGAATTAATAGAAACATGAAAATGGCAAGACCATCTATGTTGAATCCTGGTACAGCAACACCAGGCTCAATGTTGAGGCCACGTGATCCTATGCATATGATTCGAGTGAGTTCTCAAAATTATCAATTTTTTTATTTAAAATTTATCATCTTTTGTTTATACTTCCTTTCTTTTACTCCGTGTGTCCAGAAATAATTTACACCAGATAAAAGTACAGCATAAAGTAGTAGTTTTAACTTTCAACCTTAACCAGTTAAACTGTCTTACCCAAAAAAGATAATTGTCAACTAGATATTTACCCCCCAAAAAATAAAAGAGAATTATCGATTAGATAAAACGGCAGCCTAAAATAGTAGCTTAAAATGACAGTTTTACCCTTAACCAGCTTAACTGTTTTCTTTGAGTTTTGTGATGCTTGTGTTAATTAGGGGTAGAATGGTTTAATCAGTTTGAACATTTATTTTAAAAGTGGACAATAGTTTTGGGACATGTTAAAATAGTAAGATAGACAATATACAAAGGGATTAACTATTATCTTGTAATTTATTGTTACAGCCCAACCAGAACACCGACCAGCAAGTATCACAGAGTGGGCCTACTCAAGGAGTTCCTGCGTTTGCTAGTGGAACAAGTTCATCCTTACCTAATCAAATTTCCCAACAACGCCCGATTTCCCCTCAGCAGTATCCACATCATTTTCAAGGACCCCCAAATCATGCAAATCCAGCTTATGCAATGAGATTAGCCAAAGAGAGACAACTTCAGCAACAACGTTTAATGCAACAGCAGCAGCAGTTTGTGACATCCAATCCGATGATGCCACATGTACAATCACAAGAGTCTCAACTTCCTGTTTCTTCATCTGCACAAAATAGTAAACATCCTATTGCGCCGCCTCATGGGCTTGCGAACAACCCTCAACCTAGTGGGAACCATATAGTGAAGCAGTCGAGACAACGTCCATCGCAGCAGTTTCAACAACTTCAGCAACGTCAACAGGCGCCACAACAGCCAGCTAAGCTTATGAAAGGTGGTAGAGGAAATATGATGATGCATCAGAATTTACCCACCGATTCCTCTCTTGTGAATGGCTTTTCAGGAAGCCAATCTACTGCAGATAAAGTCCCGCAAAGTGGTCATGGAAACTTGTATCCCGCTTCATCTGCTGGCAAGCAGTCTGTACATCATCCTTTAAATCAGCCACACCAAAATCATGTTTCATCAACCCTACAGAAGTTAGTGAATCAAAAACAAGCAACAACTCAAAAGTTGTTGCTTAATCGGAAACCTAATACATCTGATCAGCCTACAAGTACCTCTCAGCCAAGTACAAATGTCTCGATGCCTAATAGTACTAAAAGCGATACCCCTGCTGTTTCTCTGGCTGCACCACCAGATAGTACTGAAACAAGTGGTGTAGGGACCGAGACTGAAACATCTGGACCATGTATCAACGTAGCTGTGGTTAACAAACAGTCTTCGTCGAATAGCTTGCCTAATCCTGTTGGGAATGATGCGGGTGTACAGTGGCAGCCTCCTTCATAACTACTACCTCTCACCTGCTAATTTTAGACGGGAATATAGCTCTTTGGACCATACCGTGTGGGTTGGGCCGTCAATTCTCTGTAAGAGAAATCAAAGGTTAGTTGACCCCTTTTTTTGCATCTCTTCTCTTTCATCAATATAAGAACCTATTTTTGTAAAATAACATTTTGCTTTTGAATATACATTGCAGATGAGGTCAATTTCATCATGCAAAAGATGAAGCCAGGCTGCAATTTGTTTTCTCAAGGTTACCATAGTTAGGTTAACCGAACTGAAGTAATGGTGGCAGGGCTAATTCTCGGGTGTTTTTTGTATAAAATCATGATCTTGATGAGACGGAGGAGAGGATAAAGAGGTACATGTACAGGACTTCGATCTCTCGTCTTTTTCTAATTATTTTGTTAATTATCTTTTCTTAACCCTTAGATTAGCCCTATGTACAAGTACCCTTTTCGTAATAGGCGTTGGGTAGTTATCATTGTTATATCGGCCAGCCTGGGGAAATTTTGTGAATACTAGTTCTTTTTGTGTATACTTAGATAAATGTTGTCATAATCACCTCATTTTGCATCACTTCAATGATCACATGTGCAGTTCCTGCAACTTTTTCTTGCCTCTTCTTTTGGTTTTATTTACAATCGCGATGACAGCATCAACCATAACCCATTTTTGTTACGTTTAATAAACAATTTAACCACTGGACCTGTTCAGGCTTATACCTATTTATTTCTGTGCCATATTCATGTTTGTATTAGAAATTGTCACCCTAACTTTTAAATAGTTGTTGGGGCCTTTTATGATCACTTTTTTTTTGCCACGTTATCTATCAAAGAACCTTAAAATATCTTCATGTTATCGTCTCCTCATCATTTTTTAAATTTAATTACAATAGTTATTCAACTAAAATATGTATTTAATCATAGTGTCAAATTGTTATCGTGTATTCCTTATTTATTAATGAACTTAACTTCACTAGGCTTGACAAAAGTTAGTTCATTCACATTTGTTAGAGGACTTCCGTATTCTTTAAAATGACTAATTGCAAATCCACGGTCTTTGACAGTCACAATATCGTGTAAGCATACATTGTATCTTTCATTATGTCCATGTTCAATGATCTAACGGAGCTTGTATAGTTTGCCATTTAGAGTTTATGACAGGGAGAGCTCTATCTACATTTCTCTGTGAAAATGTTTTAACAAATATGGGAAACATCGACGATAAATCCAATTTGCAAGATAATACATTTCTTGTAATTTGTTTTATGGAATAAAAATAGACATTCAATAGCGGTGTCGATTATGATGTAGGAAGTTATATTGATTGAGATCATTCTGTCTTTGTTAAACCCTGCAACACCAAAAGTGCATGCAATATGTATAATGTCAAATCAACTGCTTCTATCAAGATTGTCGAACATCCTTTTCATTCAGGGTGTGTTTGGGATTGCATATTTTAAAGGTGCATTTTTAAATAAGTGCGTTTAAAATAAGCAGCAATTTTGGAGCTTACAAATAAGTGCTTTTTTCTTTAGAAAATAAGCCAAAACGCACTTTTACCTAAACACTTAAAACTGCGTTCTGCGTAAAATATGCAATCCCAAACACCCTAGTAGGACAATTTTCTCATCGCTAATGCTAACAAACAATGCTTCGTAGCGTTCTAGGAAACTTGTGTCCTTTTTCATGTTTATAGTACACACGCTCTGTGTCACCTTTCTTTTGGTTTCTTTAATATTTTTGACCATATACTTCAAATGCCCGTCTACATAATTTTTCATGTTTATGATACACACACACGTTTAACGTGTGTCATTTTACGTTTGGGTTTTTAGACAAATTGGTGAGCTGCGTTGTCATATGACTATTTACAAATTTCGGATGCACATGTTATTAATGGAGAAAACCTTTATTTACCTCTACAATATTTCCTTTAAAATTAGTGACCTGTTCCAATACATTATACAATATGCAGAAATAGGTTTTGTTGCTCATCCATCTTCGAAGCAAGTTTTATCTAGACGCTCGTTTCGTTTCGTTTGTATGAATATTTCGTCCATTTTTCTAAATGGAGTTCTCATCTATCTTCTACATGAAGAATATATCATCATTGTACTTTTTTTACTACTACTTGGAGCACTAGGAGTGATAACACAACCCATAACACATCTTATGTCGGCATTTCACTATCATAATATAATCATAACTCAACACCACTTATTAAGGTGGTGACAACGAGATAACACCCTCACTCCGCGAGCTATCTTTGTTTTATTTTGCATTCCATTATCAAATCACACAATGTTTACCCCTTTGGCTCAAACTAGTGTTTTATTGCCACAAAGATTAGAAATTGCCCAAATCTTAGCGTAGTCGACTAATATAGTATGAATATTCATTTCGCTTCTTGAGCGAAACATAAAAAGTACATGCTTTAAAAACAGCTCCCTAATGTTTATGAAGATAGGAACCAGTATATACTTCTCAAAGTAATGACATATATTTCGATAAGCTACAGCAAGATTCGAGTTCAAATCTTGAATATATTTAAACAAGTATGTCAAATTCGTTACACCTTTTTCCTCTACTACAATCACATTTTTGATTCTTTCCCATGTTAAACCTACAAATTTGCAACGATCTAGATATTAAAGAACAGCAAATACATTTTATTCACTACACGAGAAAACAAGCCTTTAAAATCCCGAAATGTTGTCAACTTGCAGAAAGCCTGTGTGTTTTAACAGAGCTACCGAAAGCATTGTTAACCGTCTCGATAAGCATCTGCTGTGATTCAATTATCATTTCCATTCTCTTATTCTCCATTTCCAATCTGTATCTTTCTACATCTCTCATCATCTCAATCTTGTTTTTCTCCATTTTTACGAATTTTTCAGCAAAACCCTTTATTTCCGCTGCCAATTGTCCCGCCACATCTTCTTCTTCTTCACAGACATTTTCATTATTCTCTTCTTCACGTTCTTCTTGATAAACTTCTTTACGTTTATGAATCACTGGAGTCCTCAATCCTCTCACAATCCTATTTCCACCCTCTGAAAACCGAAGATTTGTAGCTAAACTGCCATTAGCAACATAATGATCAGAATTCCTGGCCCTGCTAGTGCTACTTCTCTTATTAGCAAGAAACTCAGAATCATCATACACATCGTTTTTCCTCTTTTTACCATTTGAGGTGCTCGGTTTTTGATACTCAACCAATTCCATAGGCTGTGATGACGAAATCGGTAAAGGCCCTTTTTCCAAATTATCCATCAATTTGAAGAAATTCCAAGCAGTAGCTTTTGACCTTGGTTTTCCCCTTTCTGTCCTGTATCGTTTACGCAGTTTTTCAATCTTGTGGCGACATTGTTTGGAGGTTTTGGTAGGTTCGTCATAACCGCAACGTGCAGCTACCGTGATTGCTACTTCTTCCCACTGACCGGCTTTTAAAGGTCCCTTCTTTAAAGAGTACCATTTTTCTTGATAAGCTTGGATTAAATTAGCAGTTTCCTGATGTGTCCAGGGGGAGATTTGTGGTTTGCTCTGCGAAAAAGTAGCGGCTGCGTGGAGGAGAAGTGGTACTCCTAGTGGTGGTGTTCGGGTGTTTGGTTCTAGTGTATCGTGTGGAGGTGATGGAGAGACGTCTTTTGGTGATTGTTTTAATTTAGGGCTTTCTAGTGGCTCTTCTGTTCCTATCGGTGACGGCGAAGGTGGTGGCTTTAATAGTGTAGATTCGTCGGCTTCTGTTGGTGACGGAGACCGTGAAAGCGGAGTTTCATGCTTAGGGCTAAGGTTTTCCGGTGGATAATCGGCTTCTGCTGCTGATGGAGAAGGCGATTGTGGTTGCTTTAAAAGCGGAGGGCTAAGGTTTTCCGGTTGATATTCGGCTTCTGTCGCCACCGGCGGTGATGGTGATAGGGAGGGCGAAGGAGGCTGTTTTGAAAGTGGAGACTCGTTATTAGGGTTATGGTTTTCCGGTGGATATTCAGGTTCTGTTGGTGGTGGTAATGGTGATGGCGGCTGTTTAAGGTGTTCCGATGGAGATTCCAGTGGATATTCGGCTTCGATTGGTGACGGCGGAAAGAGAGATACCGGAGATGGCGGTTGTTCAACGTCGCTAATTTTGTCTCCCGGTGGTGGTATTTGACAGTCAACTGAAACTGAATTTTCCGGTGGCAAATTAGGTGAAATTGACTCCTTCTGGTGGTGCTTATATTCCACTTCTTCAATCGGTGAACCGGCGATCTCCGGTTGCCGGTTTTCGTCAACCGGTGGTGGTTGTTGGTGGTCAACTGGCGTTACCAAAGTAGGTGAAATCGAGTCCATAAACTGATCCTGATTACGTGCCACGTCATCAACCGGTAACAGTGACCCGTCGATCACCAGTTGCCGGTTTTCCACTTCTTCGTGTGGTGGAGATGTGGTCTCCATACGGTTTGAGATTTCTGACGGCGGTTTTGTGGTTGTTACGGTGGTTGACGGTGTTTACAATGGTTGTTGTTATTTCAAAAATAGAGAAAATAAAGTGATTGGTAAACTCAGTCTTGCTAAACTACGCCTACTACTAGTAGGTGTTACACCTAAATATTATCGAATTATCTATTTAGACCTCCCTTACATTACCAATCAAACCTCCCCGATTAACTATCTTTTTTTCTTTTAGTTAATTCTTTTATTTATTTATTAAATATTATTATTATTATTATAAAAATATGAACAAAATAATAAAAAACTTAAAATATTAAATATATACAAATAATAAAAGACTTAGATACTAAAAAATACTAAAACAATTTATATTAATAATCATACACTAAACAAATTTTCCCATCGAGGTGCACATTGTTATATAGTGATACCATGTTGGGTGAATGACTGGTATCGGGTATTGCCTTTCTAAATGTATTGTGATAAACTGGTTACCTCTTATGTGTGTTATTACCCATATAGCATTTGGTTGGGATTCATATGGACCAATCTGGAGAGGTAATATGGTGCAACAATTGTCATTACTTAAAAAATGAACCACGACACCATATGTTGAAGCAATCAAGAAACTAGTGTCCGACATAGTCATCCATTAATCCAACGGAGCAGGACCATCAAACGGGAAATGCAAAGAGTTATAAACTTTTGCAAAATCACTTGCGAATATTTTCGCGTACTCAGTCGTGTGCGCATGTATTTCATTTATTACTTTCATTCGAATTAATGGATAATCATTTTGACGAAGACCACGGTTAACAGTTAAACATCGAAATCCACAATTTCCATCACCAAGCACGTCTTATACATGTGTGATGTAAAGTCGATATATAGCTAGAAAAATATTTGTATGTAACGGATGTGAATAGCCCGTCGGGTTTACGTAGGAACTATGTCTCGCGGGTTCTTGCTTCAAGTTTGAACCAAAAACACCTGGCACATTTAAATAACTACGTATAGGGGGATCTTGAGATGGGGGAACCAAAACCGAAGGATCAACACGAGCTGTTTTATGTTGTTTCTCTTCACACTTATTTCTCTTATTTTTTTAAAAATGCCGTCTTTTCCAAATTTTGTCTACTTGTGGAATTTTTCCTTTACCATTTCAAGTTCATCTTCACAACCAAGATCATCATCTTGCATAGATTTACTGTGTAATAAATCCAGTTTTCTCCAAAATATATCAATGGAATCTAACGGAATATATTGACCCGCACTGAAATATGATATTAGAATACATTGTAAATATTATTAAAATCATCTAATAACTTTATATACTAACCTGGATTTATATACATTGCAAGAATACACACACATAGTCGTGTCAATATCGGGTTTGACCAAAACCCGAATCGGGTTTGAAACCGAACCGGGTTCTGGTCAAACATACCAAACCGGTTTCGGTTCCAAACCGGTTCTGGTTCGATCGGTTGGAGGTTCGAAAATCACAAACCTATGGAAACCGGTTCGTACCGGTTCGAAACCGGTTCGGGTTATAAACCGGTTCCAAACCGGTTAGCGTGTGACGCCCGTCCCATGTTGGGGACTCCCGTCACCAAAAATTCGACTAATAACAACCTGACTGGAAAGGCCGTCCCCAAAATGGAACACCCGTCAATCCTACGCCGGACGCCCGTCCCCTATGTGTGACGCCCGTCACACGGGAAAAACAGTTTAAAAGTTCGGTTTTAAACATTGTATTCTACTAAAACAACTTTGTATTAATAAACAAAGCGGAAAAACTTGAAACAAATTTTCAAAGTTTCATAATTCGACAATTATTAAACAAAGCGGAAAAACTACTAATAAGTCATAACATTGGAAAGTCATCTTCGTCTTCGTCTTCGTCTTCGTCTTCGTCCAATCTTCATATTTCTTCATTCTCATTGTTGGTCTACTTGAATAAAGTCATCTTGAACGGGAACTTGTTCTTCTTCGGAGCTATATGCTCGGTTAGCTTCATCCAAAGCGATTTCTTCATCGGAAAGTGATATTGCAACTCCTTCTTCCACCTCGATGTCGAGTACTTCGCCTTCATAATCTAGTTCACCTTCAAGATTTTGGTGGTCTTGTGTACGTTGGGCGGCGTCTAAGTAATCCTTCAAGCAAATGCACATCTCCAATGCCGTCGGTGTGAGTCTTGTTCTTCGTAAAGATAATACCCTGCCACTAAGAGAAAAAGCGTATTCCGAAGCTACCGAAGAAGCTTGGGAGGTTAGTAGATCTTTGGCCATGGCGGATAGAACGGGATATTGAGCTTCCCGTGCTCTCCACCAAGCCAAAACCTCAAAGTTGGTGAATTCTTCAACCCCCATAGTGGCTAAAAAATCCGTTCCCGTATACCTCCCATATTCGGTATTAGTTTGGTCACCCCCCTCCCCCCTAGCACGTTTAATGCCTTCTCGTCTTAATTGGTTATACATGTCAAATTCCGGGTCCGCACTTGTATAGTTTTCATAGGTCGAGGCCATAGAACTAGAACTTGATTCACCCAAACCGGTTGTTCTAAACTTGTTAAAATAAACACCAAATAACCCTTTAAAAGATTCACGAAATTCTTTTATGGCGTTATCGGCAAATAATGGGTCGTTCAAACCACAATTCAATTTTTCAAAGATTAAACTTATATTGTATTCCACCCCAATTTTGTTCAAACACGGGTTTAGTGCGGCGGAAACGGTAATTAAAGGTGATAATTTAGAAAAATATTTTCTCATTTTTTCTTTCATCGGGGCTACCATTGACTTATATAAATTACCTTTAAACTCATAATCGTCTAACTTTGTAGCCATAAAACATAGTTGTTTAAGGACTAAATGACTCGTGGGATAATAAACACCCGATAACAAAGTTGTTGCGGTTTTAAAAACTTTTAGCAATTCACTTATTTTACGAATAATTTGCCAATTATCACTCGGAAATGCTTCAATACCCCGATGCGCTACCACTAAGTCACCATGAAATAAAGTTAAACTACCTTGTTGCCGTAAACCGCAAATAAGCATATTGTAGGTCGAATTCCATCTTGTAGGAACATCCCAATTAGGTGCCAAAAAGACGGAATTCGTTTCCTTACAAAGTTTCATATATGCCTTGTATCTACTTTTACGGTTTGAAAATATATCGTGCAACATTTTCCTATAAGCATTTATGGCGTCTTTTACTTCGGTGACTTCTAGTCCGGCTTGCACAACCAAATTAATAATGTGTGCAATGCATCGACCATGATAAAAGTCACCGTTCATTGGTGGTTTGTATTTTAGCTTTAGTTTACCCACCGCGTTTGTATTATTACTTGCATTATCAAATGCAATTGAAAACACTTTTTCTTCCAAATTATATCTTTGTAAAACATCCATTAACATGTGAAATAAGTTATGACCCGAGTGAGGATAAGTAAATTGGTCAAAAGCAATAACCCTCTTCATCATTTGCCACGATTCGGGATCACACCAATGTGCGGTAACGCAAAGGTATGAATCGGGCAAACCATGAGGAGCCGACCAAACGTCGGTTGTTAAGTTTACATTTGCATTTAGATTTTCAAAACCTTTTAATATCATTATTTTAGCTTTTTTCCAAATTTTTAAACAATCCTTACGAAGAGTATTACGACTTACATGAGTATATCGCGGTTGGAGGCACTTTTGAACCACCCTAGTGAATCTCGGGTTGTCGAAGTGATTGAATGGCAAGGCGGATTGAATCACAAAACCCGCAAACTCTTCACGCATCCTCTCCACCGAATAAACAAAAATACTCCCGTCTTGACCCATCGATGCTTGACCCGATTCCGGTGCTCTATGGAGAACTTTGCAATGCTTATCGACGTGATTCTTCAACGTCGTGTTAGAATTATGTTTCAAAAAAAGGCCGCAATGATTACAATGCGCCATCGTTTGGCCATCGGACAAAAGCACCATCCGGTAATGTTGCCAAACATTTTGGTTTCGGGTTGTTGGGATAACCTCTACGATCGTTCTTTCACTTGACGAACCACAACCGGTTGAAGCGGTAGAGCTTTGAGTTGCCATTTGATTGTTGGTGATTTTTTGAGAATTTTTCAAACGTTTTTCGAAGGTATTTTTTGCGTTTTTTGAGCTTTGAGAGTGTTTTGAGAGAGTTAGAAGTGTGTGTTTAATCCCAAACTCTACCACATATTTATAGTAAATTTGGAATGGCAAAATGGTAAAAAAAAAATGAAAAAAAAAACGGTCATAAAAGCAAAAAAAACGGGCAAAAAACAGCTTTTTAAAAGCTTCCAACGGCTATATGCTCGAACCGGGTTCAGCCCGGTTTCCCAACCCGGGTTCCCGAACCGGTTTCCGTCGACCCGGTCTCAACCCGGTTTACTTCTTGAGTTCCCGAACCGGTTCCAAACCGTCGGGTTTGGTCAAACCCGAACCGGTTTTGGTCAAACCCGGTTTGGACCGGTTTCGGTTTCGGTTTTTTTTCGGTTTCGGTTTCGGATATGTGCCATCTACAAAGCATTTGTTTAGCCTCCAGAAATATAAAACTACATGCATTATTCAAGGCCAATTCTCTATCTGTTAGGATAACTCGATGGTAAACGGATTCGTCCATGTTTGACCTTAGACAATTTAATGCCCATGTATAATTTGATATCTTTTCTTCATACATAAAAACGAAGGATATGCAACATGAGATTTTGGTTGAAGTTACCCCAATAATCTGAAGAAAAGGCAGGTTATATGTGGTCGTTTTATATGTCGCATCAATTAACAACACATGTGGGAATGAGCGCCATATCTCCAATGATATTGGATGAATAAAAAACAATTCTTCCAATTCATTAGAAACATAATTTGAACGAAACTCAAATGTATAACTTTTAGTGCTTAAAGTTGAGAAAAGAAGCTGCATTGGAGTCTTGCCCGCTTGCTTAGCTATCTTCATTTTATAAATTTCATTGTATACAGTTTTTATCGTATATACATTATTCTCATTTTGTTTCTTTAATGATGTCAAAATATGACATGGAGCCAGATTATTACCTGCCGAATCTGCCACGAGACGAGATTTGTTGTCAGATAATCGTCTTGCATATGGATGACCTTCCAAATATAGTGTCGACTCGTGGTTATGTTGATCTTGTATAACCTTTAACTTCCAATTGTCGTTCGTTTTAGAATAGTTTCCTGCCAATTTGAATGGACAATCACATTTTCTTGATGAACTAGTTCTATAAGGCGTCTCTTCGTCATTTGGCACACCATTACTGTCATACATAAGTATAATTCTCTACCACTAGGCTTTCGGTTTGATCTTTTGGTTATAATAACATAACCAAGTGAACGCGCTACATTTTGGACCCAATCCAGTAGATCTTAACGAGTACTAAACACCTGAAATTAAAAGTATACCATTAATTAGTAATCGTGTCATTGACCAATAAAATAAATAATCATAAGTTGATAAACCACATTAGTCATTTGTACCTCTTTAGTGAAAAACTTTGATGTTTTAATCTGGTTGTCTGAAAGAAAGAATAAACTCGTGATTATAGAGTGAAAGAAAATATTGAATTATGTTGTGAAAATGAAAGAAGTTATTATGGTTTATATAAGAGAAATATCATATTGTAATTTTCTGTTTATACCCTGTTTTAGTCATGTCAAATTATTATTAGTTTTAGTCGTATCAAATAATTATTATTGTTTCTTTTGCGTTAGTCATATCAAATTATTATTATTTTTGTCTTTAATTGTTTGTCTATTATTATTACTAGATTATTGTCCCGCGATAGCGCGGACAAAGAGAAAGTTTGACTCTTAAAATTTTGTTTATATAGATTTTAAATTATTATGAGAAGATAATGTCATACGTATAATAACATATATACATTTACGTTTATACCTATGTTGCTTATAGTTGAAATAATATATATTCTTTTACGTTTATATACATGTTTTGATATTTATATGAGGAGATTTTAGAATAAGAATATGGTAAACCATAGTCTAAATTGAACGATTTATAAGTAAATAAACTTATATTTTTTTTTATTTCAGTGGAGATGTAAATGAAAAAGAAAATGTAATTATGTATTGTAAAAGGGTGTAAAATAGAAATAGTCTTTGATGACATCATCAATCTGATCTAACGACTAAAATCAAAGAAGATAACCCATCCAAGGGATCTTACTTTGTCATGTGGCATTTATGGCCATCTTTTATTATATATTAAGGATTTTCACGATTTTTGCTATTTTTGTCAACAATATGTTTTGAGACAACAAAATATGTCAAAATTGACGCACTAATAGCAATAAAATCTGAGCAACAAACTGTCCAAAGTTTAATCTGAGACAACTTTTTACTCTAATCATACAAAAATAGTAAAAAAATTTAGATATAACATTTTAATTAATAATAAAATATTAAAATTAATTAATATATAAAATTTTAAATTAAAAAAGAAAAGTTAAAAAGAATAGAAAAGGATATCGTGTATAGTATATAAAACAATAAAGATAGATGATTTGATGATTGTAGGTATTGTTTAAGGAAGTTTGAGAAAGAATGGGAAGGTTCAAATAGTAGGACCCAAATATTACTCCATTTTAAATCACTAGCTCCGACCCACATTTATATATAAACATTTTTCCTACTATTATTTGACAAAAATTATTATAAACTTTACTATTATAGCATTTATTAGTATTATTGAATATTGTTTGTTTCGGTAAATTAATATTCTAAGTTAATTTTCAAAAATCAATTAATTACACTTATCCAACATCGACATGTATTGTTGTGGTTCAAGATAATGGATTTACTAATGGTTTGTCAATAGTCTTAGTAAAACGCATGTTATTTTCCAATCTCATCTTCTTTCTTATACTTTCTAAAATAGTAAAATATACATACATACGTAAGAGTTTCAAGTAGATGTAGATTAATGATTCTCAAGGTTTCGGCTTTAGGTCCTCTTCCAAAGAGTTTCCTCTATGCTCCCAAGCCGAATGGGTGAGCAGGGGCCTTTCGGGATTATGTTACAGAATCAAGCCAACAGCCATTATAAAGATATTAATGATTTTGCTGTTAATTTTATTTTTTAACTTTTGTGTACAAAAATTGAACATAAAATGGTAGAATAGTATCCAATTACACTTGTAAATATTATTTGATGTATATAATGTTAGTAACCATCATCTTGTGTCACACTCTTGTCAAATATTGAAAACGATGATTTTTCACCCACGCGTTGCGACGAGATTGAAGAAATTACAAATTGGAATATTAAATCGAAACGAAAATAATTTTTTTTTTTTTTTTTTTTTTTTGAAACGGCAACTCCTGCGGGCCAGTAATGGAGTATCATCGTGCCACCATTACCAGCCACCCCAATGCCCACCAAAGAGAAAACCCTCTGGAGAGGCTCGAACTCGAGACCTCTCCTTCACCAGGAAAACCCCTTACCATAATCCTAAATTACCGTTTGTAAACTTCTATAAATTAAATATATTTAGAACACACTAAATTTAACTAAATTGACATATTAATAACATAATTTCGGGGTTTTTAATAAAGAACATTGAAAGAAAAACTTTGTTATACCCTATCTCAATAAAGATGATATGTTAACTATAATGATATGTAAAAGTTTATGAAAACGGCAAATTCTTTTGTGCTTAACATAATATGTATGATTTTATAAAAATGATAAATTCTTTATTCCTTAATATAATTAAACACATGACAATGAATAATCTAAAATTGTCTATTTTTTCACCCATGTCTAAACTCTAGTATACATAACAAAAAAAAACTAATATAAAAACTTTAACTACTTATACTACACTACAAAAAGAAAGAAAAAAAAAATAGTTATATTTATGTTGATAAATGTTAAGGTTTTAAACTTCAAAAAAAAAGAAAAAAAAATAATACTATTCATTAAATAGTTATATTTATATTGATAAATGTTAAGGTTTTTAATTTTAATTTAATTCTTATGTTTTTCAAGTATGTGGGGGTGTAGGAATAAAATGTTTCGGATTTATTTGGCTAACCACGATATAATTAGTACCCAAAAACAATGTCATGATAAGTGATAAGGACGTCTAATTTTGTATACTCTTTTAGTAAAAGAGTAACAAAATAATTAGTATAGTACTATGGCGTATTTCAAAACAAAAACTTGTATTTTAATTGTTTGCAAAAAGCTAACTCATTATCTTCTTGAAAGAAATTTTTTAAATCATTTTATTGCTTTTAAGAAATGACGAGCATTTGAGCAGGAGAGACTCATGAATAGTGAATGGTTTGACGACAACTCAATCACCGGCAAAGCCAAATTAGATGTCCGATTTTTTTGAGAGATCATTTGAAAATTTTGTTATTTATTTTGGACCTTTTGAAAGGTTATTTTCTTTATTTTATTTTTATTTATTTATTATTTTTTAAATCTTTTCATTCTTAGATATTTTTCAAAAGACTTTTTTTTTCTTGACATAAAACTTGAGTTTCTAAAATCTCTAAAAAAACGTTGTAACTGTGTATCAGACATATCTCTAGATGGGCAACAAAAACATCATATGCAATTTGTTCCATAAAATTTACATATTGAATGTTAGGGTGCGAGATTATATTTCCGTCTAAACAAATGAGAAAGAAATATCGAGTAGGGATGCGATGCTCTAATATCAACAAGAATAGTAGCCTGAGAGAATGGCTATCTTCGTATCTAATTCAACAATTGTATTTTGTTAGTGGTTTGTGATGTAATATTTGTTTTTTATAAATAAAAAGTAAATAAAATGATAATGAAGTTACGGTAATTAAAGTAAATATAATTAGTTTTTTACATTTTTAAGTGATTAGTATATTTATATTAATACTCCAACGGTGAACAATATAATTATGTTAAAAATTTAAAAACTACGTGACAAAAGTCATGTTGAATATATGGCTTATTCTCATCCTTAGTTCGTGAGTCGTGATACAACAATATTTCGTTGTAGTGTGCAATGAGTGACTAATTGGAACTCTTTAAGTATTATGAGGTTTGATGAGTCAAAACCTAAATCTGAATTGAATGAGTATACATTTCATGAATTGCTCTTTGTAAAGTAACGATGAACATGGGTTGGTTTGTGGCTAAAATTGAAAGTCGACCCAGAAGTTCGGTTTTTGCGCTTTCTAAAACCCAAATGAAATTGTTAGTACTAGTTTAGTTATTTTGATTAAAGGTTAATTTAGGTTTTGGTTTTTATTATTTCGGGTTTGTTGAAACAAATTCCTGACGGGTTGGTGTAGACGAACAAGAAATGTTGTTCCTCGTCATCTCAAGCGTGAATCCGCTACAATCATCAAATAACTCGGTGAAAAGACCCGACACCAAAGTTGGTATCGGGTTCCATGATCCAAGGACCCGAGGGTTTTCACCCTGTTGGGTGACGATTCCCTGGGGGTAACACCATTTCCGTAAAGAAGGCGTTATACGACACGGGGTCCTTGGATCATAAGATTTATCTAGTGAGAGAAGTAGTGTAGACATAGTCTAGAGAGAGAAAGTATGAAAAAAGAAGACCCTTTTTAAAATGAGGGATGAGCTCTTTCTTATAGAGCTCACATGTTGCATGTCATACTACTTGGTGGGGTTGGTTTGACCATGACCATTCTAGTCACCCTTAGGCTTCGAAAGGGAACTGTTTCATAAGTGCTCGTGTCATATAGGAGCTTAGCTTCTGAAGGGAATTGATTCGGAGGAGTTTCGGAAGGGAGTTGATATGAAGGAGCTTCATCCCGCCAGTAGAAGTTTCATCATAATAGGAGCTTCATGTTGGTATGAGTTTCTTCCGTAGAGGCGACTATTGGAAACTTTATTCCAATAGGGTTATTAACCTAACTAGTTATGAGATAAAGCATAAATAGACATTTGATATTTAAAATACAAAGTTAATAATAATTTTCTAAAATTTATAGATTATGAGTGATATATTAATTTGGTAAGGTTCACTTTTTTCGATTTAGGTTTCCAATCAAAACCTGTACCAAACAAAAAGTTTTTGTCACACCATGCTCAAACGAGATCACGAGGTGTACATTTTATGATATCAGGAGTCAAGGTTAGAACAAACAACCATAATGAAAAATACATTGAATATAATAAATCATGTCAAAAGTACATAATACATAACAAATCCCAAAATACACGGATCATAAAGGAACTACATCAAGTCAAATAAGTTCCAAATAACAAAACAAACGATCCGCATAACAAACATGACATGATCATATTAGCAGATCATCAAACTCCTAAAAAGCGTTTAAAAATACGTCAACAAAAAGTTGGTGACATTATTCGCAATAAAGTTGAAATTTGACCCATTTTTAAATATGACAATATTAATAAGTTTCCAATAGTATCTTGTTTACAACACTTGAGAGACGTATATTGCCTACATAAACAAACAGTTGATCCTAACCACAATAAATAACCTCAATCCTAAGACCATCAACCAAAGACGACAAATAATCACAAACGGCCATAACATCCAATCATGGGGACATCCTATCGAGTAATGCGAGTTTAGTCAAACCCATATAGATCTATATATATATATATGCAACTAGGGGTGTTCAAAAGCGGATATCTGAAAATTCGGATAGTGATTTTCACTATCCGAAATCCGAATCCGAAATTTCAGGTATCCGGATTCGGATATCCAATATATCCGAAAATCCGAAATTTTGAAAAAAATATATTTTTGTTTTTGTTTTTTGTGCTATTTTTTGTGTTATTTTTTGTTTGTTTGAAATTTTATTATACATTTTGTTCACCACAATATTTAATATTTACATATATTTATCTAAATATGTTACCAAAATATTACATTTAAATATAAAATAACAATAAAAACTAAAACAAAAAAAAACAAAAAAATCGGATTTTCGGATAATCGGATATCCGAAATATCCAAAATTTAAAAATATCACTATCCGAATCCGAAAAACCGGATATCTAATATTTCGAATATCCGAATTTTCAGATAATTTCGGATCGAAATTTCGGATATTCGGATTCGAATTTTCAGATACGGATAGTTTGAACACCCGTATTTAAACCTAAAAGAAAGATTACTATTCCAAATATATGTGCTGTATTTTGTCATCTTCGGATGCAGACTTTTTATGTCTGTGTCTGTAAAAAAATAAATGTAATCGTTAATGATAATTCTACAAGATAAACCGCTATGTTATAAAAACTAGTTTTGATATCCGTGTATAATGCAAGGTCTGCATAATTTATAAAATAATGTTGGTTGGATGCATGTAAAAGTTTATATATAATAAGTACTTAGTGATAATTCAACTTTGTTTATTCTTTAGGGTTAAATGTTAACTAAATTCAGAAATAAAAAATGGGCCTGAAATATAAACAAATAATATAAGTGATGGGCCTAAACCTGTTAGACCAAAAGTCATCTACCAAAAAGCATATTGTAGGTTCGTTTGTTATAAAAGTTTAGGCTTCGTATGGTTAGACACAATTAAATAGTTTAGGCTCCGTTTGATTAGACGGAATTGAACAATCGATGAAATGAGTAAAGAAAAGAAATGAAACGAGGTAATAAATTCTTTAATGATGTTTGTTTTGTTTAAAAATAACCGAGTGAACGAAATATAATTTATATACAATGACAAGAATACCCTTATTATGAAAACCAATTATTTACTATTAACGATATCATATAGTCCGGCCATTTATAATTCTAATACATCTTTTTTTTTCCTTATGTTATTTGAAATAAAATATAAAATATCCATAATCTTAAACAAAAATATATAACTTACAATGTCATTGATGATCATTATAGCTCGAGAACCGTCGTTTTGTGGTTGAGCATTGTTTGGAGGAGCTTCAGTTCCAAGTGGTGTTATTTCGCTTCGTGTGATGTTTAAAGGACCTTCAGTAATCAATGGAGGCAATTCCTTTATCTCTCCGTTACTGGTCATTGTTGCCTGAGAGAGAACAAATATTTTAGAGATGTTATAAAATGTGAATAAGCATGTACAAAAAAATAAACACTTTTGGGTATGTTGGTTTATCTAATACGTTTCATTTATCAAGATCTCAATAAAAATATGTGTACATTTTTATTTCTAAACAACTATTGAGTTATTATTTAAAATCATATCAACCCGTGCATAGCACGAGTATAATCTAGTATTAAACAAAACGATCCTTCATTATTTGGAAGAGGTGATGGAGGTAATTCCACTAGCTCTCTGTTATTTGCCATATTTTGTTGCCTGAGAGAAAAGTAAAAATTGAAATTATATAAAATGTTAACATAAAAAAATAAAAAGATTAACTTAAAGTAAAAATTATTTTATAGAAATTAGTAATTATTTTTTTATCTGATTCCCAGGATCCATTAAATACATTGTAACATGTATGTATATATAGCTAGTGCCATGATAATTATGCAACAATTAATACACCTATCAACATTGTATAAGCAACTCTAGCATTACATTTTTATTTTAATATTAATTAGAGTTATAATTTAACCTCTCATTTTCAAGTTAGTTATAAAAAAAACTCATTTTCTTTTATCAAATCCTTTTTTTTAGTTTTTCTTTTGTATCTTCATAATGTAATAACTATCAACTAAATTTATTGAAAATCAAAAAACAAAAAAAAATATAAAAGTATTACTTTTGATAAGTTGAATTACATGAGTAAGACAAACCTAAAACTCCTAGGTTTATATACTAGTTTTGAATGATAATTATTATATCAACTATATAATTATTTTTATCTTTTATTTTTTTACGGGTTTTGAAAACAAAATCTCTAGATTATGGTCCGTGTATTTAATAGTATCTTTATGAAAGAAATATAAAAATTATGTTTATCATATTCAAGATAAAGTACTAATGTGTTTTAAAATAAACTAGAGGATCTCTCGTGCTTCGCACGAGTTCGATTACAGTTCATATAAACAAAAAAGCCCTTTCATCAACGTGTTTCCCATAACCTCCGTCGCATGCAAGATGAAGCCATGGTTCGTGCCCGGGTATGCGTTGAGGGTGTTTTTTTGGGTTTTTTTGGACTTCGTTTGGGCTTATTATTGTTGGGCTTCGACGTCTTTTTTATTTCTTACTTCTCGTAACTTTTTTTTTACTTTAAGTAATACTTTTACGACCTTCCATCCCATCAGCTCCGGATCAAGTCATTGATCGAAGCGAGAAGAGGAGAGGATGTCGTTTATCCTACTCCGAATAAAACGACTCGACTTTTTGTTTTTTTACTTTTTTATCGAAATATAAATGTAGCTATTTGCTAAAACGATGCCGTTATTTATTATTAATCTGAGTAGATGTTCGTATTAGTTGAATCAAAAAAAAATTCTGAGGGGTAGAAAGCGTAAAAGTATTATTTAAAGCTGAGGGGGGGAAAACGCAAAAGCATATATAAAGTGCAGACAGGAAAAGCTAAAAGTCGTTTAAAGTTTAGGGTGAAAAAACGTTAAATTTTTTAAAGTTGAGGGTGAAAAAGCGTTAAAGTTTTTATAGTTGAGGGTGGTAAACGTTAAATTTTTTAAAGTTGAGGGGGCAAAACCGCTAAGTCTTTAAAGTCGAGGGACTAAAATGAAAAATGCCAAAACATTAAAAAATATTATTTTGCACAAATCCATATGTATCTAGCTAATTTAAATGGGAGGGTAATATAGTTTATGTGAATGTTTTATAAGGCATACCAGCTTATTATGTAAAGATCGATTACATTTTCTCTACATCAATAAGGACAAAAAGTAAGATATTTTCATTTGCGATTATAATATAACCATCTTTTATATGTTTATAAGAAAAAGGAAAATATACGTTATTATAAAAAATAAAAATAAAAACATATTTAAAACATATCTCTACTTTCAAATAAAAAATAAACTCAAATACTCCAAAATTATTTTACCTTCGTTGCTTCTAAAAGACAACATGTAAATGAAAAGGAAAAAAAGTAATTCTAATACGTTACAACTGAGCTAATAAAACAAAAATGTTTTAGGTTTATCTTACTTAGGTTATAACTTATAATGAAACCTAATGAAAGATGATTCATGTTTTTCTTATTAATGATTTATTAGTAAATTTAATTAATACTTTTTACATTTTATAATGATACAAAAGAAAAACTAAACACTTTGTTCCTGAGTTTAATGAGGAGAGAAAAGAAAAATAATATAACAGAAAAAAAGAAAGAAGATTATTTTTTCAAAAATGTTCCCGAGTTAGAGGTATTTGGAAAGAAACAAAAGAAAAATACTAATATCAAAGTTTAATCTACATTCAAAGATACAAAGAATAAACTTTATAAACACAACTAAAAAAAAAACTTAACAAGAACAAACGAACATTTCACAATACACGAATTAATTAAGAGAAAACAAGTATATGATTATTTAAAAAAAAAAAAATCACAATTCGATTCGATTTTGTTGTAATTTCGAGGTAAAAAAAAAAAAAAAAAAATAGACATGGATGTAAGAGAATCTATATTTGGTTAAAGATAATTTAGGGATTAAGTTTTTTAAAAATGTTCAAAACATATTTTCTTTCCAAATCTTTTCATTTTTGGAACTAATGTTTGGAAAGAAAAATGAAACAAATTTCTTTCCACTTTTTTTTCTTTTCTCTCCACTTAAAAACTCAGGAAAACGTTTTTATTTTTATTTTCTTCTTACTTCTTTTCTTTGCTAGAAAAGATTAAGTTCTTTTTATAAATAACCTAAAATATAATTTTACTATGGATTTGCAAAAAAGACCCATCTATCACAAAAACCTGCAACTCTAGTTTTCTTTTTCTTTTTATTCACAATCTTTATTTACTCTGTATAATGAATAGATGTCTAACAATATTAAGGCATCATATCGTGATATTAGTGATGATCTAGGCAGTATATTTTCACTATAAACCGAACTTTACTTATGAAGAACTACAAATTTTATGCAGTCAAGTAATCTATATATAATATATGATTAAACATATTTTTGAAGAGTTAAGATTTACCTCTAAATCTGAAACCAGTAACAAAAACTAATGGGGATTTTGGGCAAACCCTGATTTTAGGGGTGTTCAAAATCGGATAGTGATTTTCACTATCCGAAATTCGAATCCTGAATTTCGGATATCCGGTTTTTGATATCCAATATATCCAAAAATCCGAAATTTTAAAAAAAATATATTTTTGTTTTTTTCTTTTATGGGTAATTTTTTGTTTGTTTCAAATTTTATTATACATTTTGTTAACCACAATATTTAATATTTACATATATTTATCTAAATATGTTATTAAATCACCAAAATATTTACATTAATTTATGTCACACCCCGCTAAAGCGGAAACACAGAATGTGAAGAGCAAAAAATCATTTCACGGGTCATACTAAAAGCAACGGTTCAAGTCATTAAGATTAAAGTTGAAAAGTACAAAAGTCAAAGATACAACCAAGAGTCAAAGTTAAGACCATAATACATAATAAAATGTTTTTAATTAAAAATTCCCAAAATAAGGTCTTCTTCCCGAGGTACACTTCACATAAATGGCTTGACCCGCCTGAGCAATGCACTTCATAACTTACGCTTAATTCCTGAAACATGAGATAAAGTGTCAACTACGAAAACGTAGTGAGTGAGTTACAGTTTATAAGTTGGCAAAAGGTTCGGATAAAAGTTCGACAAGTATATGTGTAAGTACAAAAGTTTTCCAAAGAAGTAAGCGTTAAGCAATCGCATAAAGGTAGTGTATATACTGTCGTAATAGTTCAAGTCAAGAGTTTAGAGTTCGTAAAAGTTCGAGACAATGTTCAAAGTTCATAAGTGTTCAAGATAAGTTCAAGTTCACAAAAGTTCAAGATAAGTTCAAAGTTCATAAAAGTTCAAGATAAGTTCAAAGTCATGTCGCGTAGCAAGCGGTAAAAGTATGTAGTCATTACCTCAGTGGTGGATTAATCCACATGTGTAAGACTGTAAGTAAGCATATGCGTAAATAATAAAGACCTATGATCCTCGAGTTGTACCAACCACTAAGCTTAATATAACGTAAGATTTTGCACACTAATCCGATTCTGGTCAAGTTCGCGCCCCTAGTTCCAGTCTAAAGTTCGAGTTCGCGAGAACTTAGTAATATGTACCCAGGTTGCTACCCTTAAGTAAGGAGTGACCGCTCCTAAGTATCGATACCCATATTTACTAACGGCTATTGTTAATAGTGTGTAGAGTTCAGTTCCAAAAAGTTGTGGGGCATTTTGTCCGTCCTGTTTCTAAAATTTGTCGTTTGTACTTACGGCGTTTATATCCTCACCTAGGGTTTTGCTCCAAAAATACAATCAAGTTATCATTGTCTAATCAAATATTCAAAGAGGCAAACCTATTTAGTCCAAAGTAAGCCAGTCCGAATATATGATATTGTCTACGCATATTAGTTGCAAAGTTCCAAAATAGTTCAATAGTTCTCAAAGTTCCAAAAGTTCAAGGAGTTGCAAGTTCGTAAGATTTCCAAAAATAGATAAGTGGCTCAGTAGTTCATAAAGTTTCCAAAAATAGATAAATAGCTCAAAAGTTCATAAAGTTTCCAAAAAATAGATAAATAGCTCAATAGTTCATAAAGTTTCCAAAAATAGATCACAAAACGTTGTACGTAAGTTCAAGCGCGTAAAACAGTTTCACATAGAAGATATTGTTCACAAAATGTTTTGATCTCATGTTTCCCCCAAAAAGGGTACTTAAAATGTAAGAGTAAGGAGGGGTGTAACTCACGGATTGCGAAGATAAAGAACTCGGGAATCGGTCGGAGCGGAAGCCGGAAATCACGAGTCGCCTAATAATACCAAGATAGTCCAATTATTATTATCTTATTATGTTATTGTACTTAAGATAATATAATTAAGTTTCTAATTAACTTTAAGTGTCAAGGTTAAGTTTAATCCAAAATAGTCCCAACACGGTGAAAGTTACGTTTTTGTCCAAAAGTCCAATTTTAACGTTTATTATTATTATGTTACAAGCAACTTTGGTCGCTGAATTGGTTTGGACCTTTCTAATGAAATTTGGGCAGCGCTTCCGCTCCCGAATTTCATATCCAAAAATCCAAATGTCAATACCGCTCACAATTTACATATAACATAACATTATGCTCAAACAAGTTCATTTAAGTTCCAAAAGTCCATTACAAGTCACCGTTATATTAATTTAGTCAAACTCAGTTCCAAAATGGTGTTCATGAAAAGTCAGCGGGTCAACAAGTTCCAAAACGTCAAATAACGAAAATTCGGGAAAACTGGTCAGGCCTGTGCGCCGTTGTGACCTTTAGGACGGCGCACATAACCAATTTTTCACCCCGCTGCGTCGTCCTGGTCACAGGGACGGCGCACGGGTCGTGTTTTCGGGATTTTTCCATCAAAATGATTTTTTTGGCCACGGATTTCAACATGCAATTGGTCTAGACTTATTAAAACTTCATTTCCAGTGTTTCTAAAGTGTTTTTATTCATAAAAACATAGATCTAAACAATATTTCGGCTAAAAATCGTTTTTGTACATAAAACGTTATAAATCCTTATAAAAACTTATTTTAAATCCATAGATCATCCATGCAAGTTGTTATTTATATAAAAACAGTAAGTTAAAAGAAATCTACCGGTGGAAATCGCTTGGATGATGATTTGGTGATGTTTGAGCTCCGAAAATCTTTACAAAAATGGTCCTTTACCGAAATTTCTTTGTTCCTTTTGTTTCTTTGGATTATTTGGACGATTTTAATGGATGAAAATGGTGTTTGATGGCTGTAATTTACTGGAACAAGGTGTTTGCTAGAGAGAGTTTGAGAGAAAATGGGTTTTGTGTTTGTTTGTGTTTTTATAAAATGGTAAAATGATAATGAAAATGAGAGGTAAGTGAGAAAAGGGAGTAAAGGGGGTCTTGGGACAGTGAATTACCAGTAAATGATGGGTTAGGTTCGAGTTTGATTGGTCAAAAATGTAGGAAATCGAGACATGCAAATAATTCAAAAATATTCGGAGTCAGTCCCTCCAGGACGGCGCTCAAGGTCACTGTGCGTCGTCCTGGACCACTTTTGTAAAAAATTTTTGGGTTTTTGCTGTTTTTGTATAATTGTTTCGTTGGACCTTTTTGTTAACTAAAGTTTTAAAGTATGTTACGTTATGAACTTAGGAAAGTTCATTAGGTGTTTTCTTGGCATTAGGACTTATATAAAATGATTCCGGTTGTGATTCCGACACAAGCGCGTTTCCGGTAGAGATTCAATTTAAAGACACAATAGACAAAACGAGAGACATAGAACGTAGAACGTAGTAAAAAGGGGCTCGAATAACTCACAAGTCAATCAATAGCAGTGTCCAACGACAAATCAGGGGAGATCGCTCCAATGCCTAAGTGGCCTACAATAAAGACATAACAAAAGTCTAAGTACATCTATAAGTCTAGTACGGTTAGCCTTATTAATTAACGTTATATGTCATTATTGATTCAAAGTGTCCGAAATAATAACGTTTTGAGTCGTTACCGACGAATAGGAGGTAACGATAGAGGATTGAATGTTTAAAACCGAAGTTTAGTCGAGATTAACCATAATCAACGTATAAGGTAGTGGACTCCGGTCAAAGTCAACGATTATAACAAGGAATCAAAGTCAACTAAAAAGTCAACACTTGAAGAATTAAATATTTTGAGTGAAAGAAGTTTGAAAAACAATTTTATATAAAATGTTTACGAAAATCGTACTTTATTATTAGAAGTTTAAGATTACGATCGCATTTTGAGTAAGAAGTATGTTTGTCGAAAATATTTAAGTTTAAAGTTTACCATAGTAATAAATATTATGTTTATGATTGTGATTACATCTTTGAGTTCAAAAACGTATATTTGTTAATATATACTATTTTACATATAGTAATATACTTATATGTATTGGAAAGGTTTGAAGTTAGATTTTGATGCTCATTGCGGCGCAACAATCACTCACAGCGACGCAGTTAAGTTATTGCAGAAGCTGGGAAAACGTACTGAAGCTTGACTGCGGCCCAGTGAATCACCATTGAGGCGCAGTGGAGCAAAAATCAGATTTTAGACTTTTCTTTTAAGTGTTTTAAGTTTCGTAAATGTTATAATAAGTCTTAGTGATAATATGTAATATGACCATAAATTTCTACTTCATTAATATACATATATAAGTTTATATATATACTAAAACATGTAACTTACATAATAATTAGTTTAAATACTAACTAGATTATTGTCCCGCGATAGCTCGGACATATATAAAAGTTTGAATTGTAAACATTATTTTTATGTAGATTTTAAATTATTATGAAAAGACAATGTTATACGTATAATAATATATACACCTTTACGTTATACACATGTTGTTTATAATTATAATAACATATACACCTTTACGTTTATACACATATTTTGATATTTTTTATTATGAGATTTTAAATAACAATAAGGTAAATCATAGTCCAAATTGAGTGATATTATAAGTAAATTAGAATTTTTTTTTATTTAGTTGAGATGGAACTTAAAGAGAATGTTATTATGTATTGTAAGAGGGTGTAAAATGAAAGTACTATTTGATGACATCATCAATTTGATGTAATGGTTGAAATAAAAAAAGTTAACACATCCAATGGCCCTTACTTCGCCATTTGGCATTTAAGGCGCATCTTTTATTATATATTAAAGATAATATATATACCTTTACGTTTATACACATGTTGTTTATAATTATAATAACATATACACCTTTACGTTTATACACATGTTTTGATATTTTTTATTAGAAAATTTTTAATAACAATAAGGTAAATCATAGTCCAAATTGAGTGATATTATAAGTAAATTAGAATTTTGTTTTTATTTAGTTGAGATGGGAATTAAAGAGAATGTTATTATGTATTGTAAGAGGGTGTAAAATGAAAATAGTATTTGATAACATCATCAATTTGATCTAACGGTTGAAATCAAAAAAGTTAACTAATCCAAAGGTCTTTACTTCGCCATGTGGTATTTAAGGTCCCTCTTTTATTATATATTAAAGATTAGTGTCATATGACATTCATATATATATATATACTTATGTCCATCTTTAGTCCAAAAGTCCCAAAATGTCCAAAATGTTCAATAACGATATAATTTTACTATTATTACATCTTTTACGTATAATTCATCATTTTATAAAACTTATTCTCATATTTTCACCACTTTATGTTATTATTACCAATAATTTATAATATGAAGATATTATGTGTATTATGTTAAATAATTAAGTTTCATCCATATTAATCCATTTTACATATTATTTAACCAATTTTAAGACCAACTAAGAAAACGTAAAGAGGAAATCAGGAAGTACCAAAGACCTCTGTAAATATCTACAAATCATCGAGACGGAAGCCACGAAAGTGAATCCGGAAGACGAGCTCCTATGGCGGTGGTGATAAGAAACCAAGTCCAAACACACAAACAAACCCACCATTAGATTAGGAGCTTAAAATGGGAAAAACTAGAGAAATAAAGGAGGATTTCACTTATCAAAACTCAAGATGTAGAATCTTCGAGGTGGTAGTAAAAAATTTGAGTATGAAAGATGAAAGTAGAAAAAAAAAACCGTGTATTCCACATAAATAAAATATTTGTTATAAATCTCTAACATAAAACGGGAGAAAAAGAGTAACGATGGAGCTTTCATGGAGAAAACTTACCAAAAGTTGGTGGAATCAAAGGGATGATGGTAGAAGGTGATTGATGAACCTTCTAGCTTGAACACTCACTCCAAAATGTGATTACAGGCTGTAATGTTTTTTGGAAAATTGAGAGAGAATGAAGAGAAATGAGAAAATGTGAGTGTTGTAATGAAAGAGAATTGGTGAATGGAGATGTAAAGGTGAAATGTGGTATGAGAGATAGTTTGAAATGGGGTTTAGATCTAAATCTAGATCAAACCCACTCAAAATAAGAAATTTCCAGGGATAAGTCATGAGTTTGTAACATTATGAATCTCCAAAAAGTGAAAAAGACGTTTTTTGGCATAATCTGCCCACAGCCCGCACTGCGTCGTAGTGAGCACCAATTGCGGCGCAATGGTGTGGTTTTCCGACAGATTTTCGATTTTTGATTCTTCCTGTTGTTTAGCATGTGTATGATAGCAACTTATGCACAAATTTGACTCTTTAGAAAAGACCAACTTTGTAATATTTATAATGCTAATCTTAATCAATAATCAAAGGCATAAACCCTAACTTATTATATGAGAATACTAACTAATCGACACTTAGGTAACTAAAACGCTTTCGTCACGGAGGACGAAGCAACAAGTAACATAAAACCCGACAAATCACATAAAATGTGAATAATCACAAGGAAGATCAATGGGTCAAACCAAAGCGATAAAAATAAAGATAAACGGTTAATACCTCGAAAATACGAGATGTCTCAGTTTTGATCTTATAAAAATTTAAAACCAAAACCATCAATTTTTAAAATGGTTATGAGTTTTTTGGTTATTTTACCCTTAGGAAGAGATTGAGGTGGTAACTACCATTATTGAAACTCAAAAGAATGAGTTAAACATTTCTTACATCAAGAATGTTTCTACAAGAAAATCTACTTTGTACTACTTGATTATATGTGTATTATTAACAAAAGACACATGACAAAGTTTGGTAATAGTCGTTACTCGTAGTCTAAAATGATCTTCTTAAATTTTTAGCAACTACAAAAGTCATTTCACGAAGCTTTATAAACTCATCTATTTAAGAAAATCTTTAAGTCCACGTCGATGAAAGGAGGCCAAAATGCGGTATGTTGTTTCTATGAGAACGATTTGTTACGTATTCGATTAATATACATATCAATAAGCAGGACCAAAAATTGATGGTAGTAACATTTTTGAAGTTAAAATACAATAATTTTAAACGTAAAATATATTTGTGAGCATATTCGTATATTTATTGATAGATTTATTAAAAATTGTAGAGAAGCAGTAAAAGAAAGGCCATGTGTGATGGACTTAACGGCTGGCCCAGAAGTTTCCAAATTCCTTCTTCTCAACCACACGCTTCAAAAAAATCCCCTCCAAAATCACGGTTAGTCCTCCGCCGTATACCTCCCAATGGCGGTGGTTCTCTCCGTCGGAAACTCCTCCTTAAACCACCGTAACCGTCCACCACTACCGTCCAAACTCCGCTTCAACAACTTTTCAACTACTAATCTCAATTTAGCTAATAGTAGCTTATTCTCGCATAAACGAATATTCGGCGTAACCAGTCGGCAACATTTGTTTAATCGTTCTAATTTTAGGTAATTTAATTATTATACATTGTAATATATATTAATTGTAGCTCATTCTGTTATAGCATTTTTATTGTTATTAATCCTTATAGGCTAATTTATTTTTAAAAAACCTAATTTAGTGTTAGCTTCTGTTTGAGCTTAAAAAAATGCTCTTATCTTATCTATTGTTAGCTTGCGGTTTCGTGGAGACTTATACTTGAAGATTTCATTTTTGGATATAAATGATAGAAATCAGTTATGTATGAGTGCGTATTGTGTAATACGGAGTGCTGAATTAATATTTTATACACACGTTAAGCGAATTTATAGAATTTTGGTTGAATGGATGATTATGATCGTCTTTTAATTATGTAAACGAAAGAGTCTAGATTTATAGTTGTGTTTTAATTAAACACGTAGGTTAGAAATGATGAAAAATAACTGTTTTTTTTAAGCTTGCTGAAATTTAAAAGGCAACACTAAATGTGAAGAATCTCGTTTAGTTATGGTCGGAGAGAGGCAGAGAGGGTAAGACATGAACAGAGTGACACATTTATGCTTTGTTAAATTGCGGAAATTGAAATTTAAGAATCTCGGTTAGTTTTAGTCAGAGGGACATTAGTTTGAATAGAGTGATACATGTGTTGCTTGTTAAATTTGTATCAATAGCATTTTTTGTAGAGCTATTCCATAGATGTTTTATCATACAGTGTATATGCAGTGCCGATGAGCGGTATTATTTTTTAGTAATAATGTTCTCAAATTTGAGTGAAATTCTATGACATGATTTTTTTTTTTTTTACTAATCATAACCAACAACTTAGTTTAGACGGTATTCACGGATACATGCTAACATTTCGTTCATTATCTTTAGTATTAGAAGCTTTCAGCAAGAGAATGCGGAATATTCCGACTCTGTAAGCAACATAGATAACTCTGAGAGACTAGATGAAACAGCTGATGTCATACTTGGGAGTCAAGAAAATAAAACCGATGGTACAAAGAGTTTTTTGCTGGCACAACTAGCAATACTCCTGGGTATAGCTGCAACGGTTACGCTGTTGTCTGTATGCCTCAAGCAGCCAAATCAAGTACCCACTTCCGGAATTCAAATATTATCTGGAAGTGCATCAGCCTCTGCTGTACCCAACGTTGGTTTTTCTTTCAATGCTTTTGGATACCGAGTTATACTTCCAGAATACACTCCAGGGTATGTGTCTAGCTACCCTCTGCACTTGGAGATATCAACTTACGACTTGATTTGATTTTTTAAATATGGCTAATTGTATAAAATGGTAACCAAGTTTCCTCAAATTTCTATTTGGGTGATATAGTTTTTTTCTCACTCGTAGAAAGGCACAAATTTTCAAATACTTTTCATTCAAGGTAAGGAACTTTAGAAAATATCTGTTTGGCTAGTGTAGTTGTTTTTTCTATTTTGGGTAGGTGGGTGTTACGGAAAATGGTCACTGTTGCATTTGGGTTGAGCTTACCAATTACCAAAAGATAGAACTTTTTAGAAAGTTTGTACCTTTTCGTGAGTGAGAAATTACTAAATTAACCAAAAAGGAATTTGAGGAAATTTGGGTCCCTTTAGCCCTTTAAAATAACTGACTTCCACTTTATTGATGTATACTGTGATTAAACAACCTTCCTGCTGATGATAATTATAAATTGCACATGTCAGATGGATCTATTTTTGGCTGTTAATGGCTGCAGGATGTGGGCTTTTCATCAGTGAAGAAGCTTTGAATATATGGGTCTGTGATTTTCTTTTATTATTTAAACAAACATATTTAAAAGTGTACGGAGTATATAAATTTGTGACATTGAATATTGTAGGTTGGCATCTCCATATCACGGATGTTGACATTGGATGGGACAAGGCAGTCTTTTGTTGAATCATTTTCTAGGAATGCCCCACACATATTATCCACTGTTTTGTGGGTATACTGGTTAGTGGATCTTTCTCTTTAGAATATATCTTATATAATTCTCGAGTTTTGCAGTTCTCAGTTTTTTAATGAAGTAATAAGACAAAAATTTCTTACTTTGCAACGTTTAAATTATAGCTGTAACTCATTTTGATAGAGAAAGATTTCACGTGCTCTTTTACAAAACTCGTATGATGATCGTTTAAAAACTTCAGGGGGGTTTGTATTAGTGATATGGTACCATTTTACCTCGGAAGGCTTTTTAAGAAATCTGGTGCATCTGATGATGTTTATTCAAAGGTTTGTTTCTTTCTAGATATCTCTGTACTTTCGCATGCATCTTGCATGATGTATTACCTAAAGTAAAATGGTTAATAATGATTGTAGTTAGGGATTAACGAAGACAAAGCACTTGGCCTAACCCGCATTGTTCAAAGATATGGGAATCTCATTGGTTTTGGTAAAAAAAAAAAAACTCTTAATCTTCTAATAGAGCTTGAGAAATTGCATTACATTTGCTGATTGGTGGCTCTCTTCACATTATGATTTGCAGTTGAACGATTTTCACTTGGAGTGAGAAATCCAACGGCTTTCCTTGCTGGGGCACTGGTGAGTGAATTTTTTTTTGTGCAATGCCAGTTTACTGTTCAACATAAAAACATAAGGACACAGTTAACTGCATTGCTTTCATCCTTCAGCATTGATATTTTGCTTCCAATGTTTCTTAATAACCCACCGAACACGGATTATTCGTACGATGTATTCTACTTCCGTTTACATTTGGTTTTTGATATTAGTAGCCGTTTTTCTATGATAGAATCCATCAAATATCTATATGTTTGTAGAATATTTCATTTTTAGTTTGCTTCTCATTTTTTGCAGGATATATCCCCCGAATTGTTCTTTGCTGGTGTTTGCGGTGGTGGCTTGATTACTCTTCCAGTTCAGGTTAGTGAACTTCTTGTTCATATAATTGCCATATTTTTACAAAATAAGCAATAAATAACACAAGATTTTCTTAATTTCAGCTCGGAATCGGTTTCTTACTGAGAGAACGCCCTGTATTTGCACTCGCTACTGTTGCTACAGTAGTGGTAAAAACATTTGTCCTTTACCCTAAATCATTTTATTTTTTCTATACAAAAGAAGCTAATAATTCTTCGTAATTAAACAGGGAATATGGACCATTTTCCCGTATGTTGTAGCCGCTTCAACAGCATTATTCTTTTACCTGCGACAACGCTACAATAATTAACCCTGGTACCATTTAAGCTCAATTCACAAGGTACCAAGGATTAAAGAGATATAGATATTACATTAAAATAATTCATAACAGTATATTATTTTCAGAGTGACGAGTAATCAATTATTTGAATTGATTGGTTCATCTCTGTTGGGGAATGTAGAATAGGTGGTAGATAAGAAAACTAGAAAGAAGTAAAAATAGGTGTATAGTTAGATAGCTCGTTTTTCAAATTACAAGAGCCGTCTGTCATTTGTAATTCTATACTCTGTTATCTTCAATCTATAAAATGGTTACTTTATGTTGCTGATTAAATTTCACTCCTTTTATATATATATATATATATATATATATATATATATATATATATATATATATATATATATATATGTATATATTGCCATTACTTAATAAAATATCTTTTCAATAAATAAATTTTCACGACTGTATTATTACATACAACTCTACAAGGTTCAAATTTGTAGATGCCTCTTTTTCTCTCAAGTGGAATGCCCACCAGTTGCAAGATACGATAGCTGGATGCTGTAGGATTCTTTAAGTTCTGCAAGTACTTCAGCTATATTCGGTCTCTGTGAGGCATCTCTATCTACAGATCTCGAAGCAATTAAAGCTGTTTTTCTCATGCTTTCTTCATCGTATGTTCCCTTTAAGCTCTCATCGACTATCTCAAATTCACCCGCCTGCAGATAAGGTTTCGCCTGCAAAAATTCCCAAAATAATAATTAAAAACCAGCCAAACACATCTTTATCAATGGGTCGTCAACTTGAGTTGTGTTTTATCTCAAACGGGTCAAATAAATTATTATAGTTAAAAGAACGGGTCAAATAAGAGTTAAAAGGACGGGTCAAATAAAATATTATAGTTAAAAGAACAGGTCAAATAAAATATTATAGTTTTAAGAACGGGTCAAATGGGTTGTAGTCACCCAAAGTCTACCTTAATGTTTAATTGAATACAATCCCTAAAAAAACTTTTTAATCTGTTACCCAGCCCGTCCATCCTGTCATCTAATAAGCATAACAGAAACTGCTGGGAAGAATTTTGAATACCCATAAAACTAAGTTGAATGAATCTGGTGACCCAATTCGCCTTAATGGTGCTCTGCCACAAATGAGCTCCAAAAGAACAACTCCAAAACTATAAACATCACTCTTCTCGGTCAGTTGTTGGGTGGTATAATATCTGCATAGATGATAGAACATATCACATTCTTGTTATCATATACAACACTTGATTGAGAAAAATTTTGACGAAACAAAACAAAAACCTACTCGGGATCAAGATAACCAGCAGTGCCCTTCACCATAGTGGTCACGTGACTCACATCTGCCTGAGTTACTTGTTTCGAAAATCCAAAGTCACAAACTTTAGCATTCAAATCTCCATCCAACAGTATATTGCTGGACTTTATGTCACGGTGGATAATCCGTGGGTCACTCTTGTTGTGCAAGTAATCCAAACCTTTTGCAGCATCAATGGCAATCTTGAGTCTACGGACCCAACTTAGTGTTATTCGTTTGCTATTTGCTCCTGAAAACGAAGCATCTTAAATGATACAAATATAGGATATTTAGGTAGAAGTTGTCAGGTGGACTGCTTACCGTAAAGATTGTCGGTCAAAGATCCACCAGGTAGGTATTCGTAAACCAGTATTTGCTGTTTTGATTCATTGCAATATCCTTCCAAAGATACAAGATTTGGGTGATTAATTGAAGACAAAAGCGAGACCTGGAACATTAGTACTTCAACATGTTAGAATCAATTAGGTGGCTCTTCTGAAAATGATCCATTTTGAACTAATACCCAACCCACCCTTTTCCACCTCTGGTTGTTCTAACTAAAACGGTAAAGAAGTTTAGATGAAAAACTCACCTCATTGACGAAAGAATCAGCCCCGAGCTGTGTTTTATCAAACCGAACTTTGATAGCTGTCAGTTTCCCATCAGGAAGCTTTCCGAGGTAGACTGACCCAAAGCTACCACGACCTAAAGCTTGCTTAAAGTTGCGAGTGGAGACTTTGATCTCTCTGTAAGAAAAAGCTTTTATTGCATTCGAGTTCACCATCTGCGGGTCAACTTGCACACTCTCTCTGTGTTTAAATTCTGTTTTTTTTCTTTTTGTGTATAAGAATACCGAAATAGATATAGTAACAAGAACAAGAATTAGTCCTCCAACTGCACCAAGTACAAGGGCTAAATGACTATGAAGATTTTGCTTCTTTTTGTCAAAGACCGAGACTTTTGGTGCGTCAATCGAAGCATTGGCGGTAGTTTTGTAACATTTTGATATAGAGAAGCTAAGACATTGATTCCCTGAGGTTCTGCACAAAAGTATTGTTTGTGTCACTTTCAACCCGACTGACCCGTTACACATAACACATACCCAAATCAACCCATTTATAAGTAAACATGTCGAAATTGCCACCTGTAACCAAAGTAGCAGTAAGAACAATCTAGATGTTCATACCTTATTTCAAGATTATCTTTGTTCAATGCTTTCGGGAGTGTGCCTTGTAATTGGTTGTTTTCCAGACTCCTAGTAATCCGTAAAAATTAGTGGAAGAAAGATTTACAGTTAGTTAATTCATAAAAGAAGTACAAGTCGATTAACTTACAATAGACGGAGATTCTTCATGGCTCCAAGGCTTTCAGGAACAAAACCTTCTAAACTGTTATTTTTCAGATCCCTACAAAGAAACAATGAAACTGTCAATTTGGATAAACGATTCGTTTGTAAACTCTTATTGAGACAAGACTTACAAAACTTGAAGGCTGATTAACCCATTTAGATCAGTGCCGAATGATGTTAGCTTATTAAAACTCAAATTCCTGCACAATTTAAGTCGGCAATATTTGTGAGTAATAGTCTTTAGATTTTAAGAAACAATAAAGAACGTGGAGTTTAGTTGAGTCGAGAGCATTACAGATTTTCAAGATTCTTTAAGCTCCCCAAGTTTTCAATTTTTCCGGAAAGTGATGAATTATGCAGATCTCTGCCAGTATAAGGAAATGCGAAAGTTAAATTAACGAAAGTGCGAAACTGAAATGAATTACTTGTATATATACTGTTTTCAAGTTTCTCACAATGTTTTTAGATCGAATAAGTCCCCAAATGTAGGGCTGATTGACCTTAAGCTGATATCAAATAGTTCCCTACAAACAAGTCAAGCAGAAACACAGGAATTAAAAGGAAAGAAAGAAACAACACCAGAATAAACTTGTTGTTTTCCGTTAGATTTAACACATATTTAACGTACATTGTAGTGACGGAATTTCCTTCACATTGTATATGTTCCCACGGTGTTGGAAAGCATGGATCATCATCCCATTCAAGATCCAAACCAGTAGACTGCTGAATAACGTGAAGAGCTGAAACTGCAAAACAACTCGGATAATGGGGGGGTTATTGATCCATAAGCAAAATAATTTGGTGAACATACTTTAGAGGGTTGTAGTATACAACTCTACGGACCAAGAAACGGATGCTAACCTACTGTTGTAGAGGATTCTGGAGGTATGTTCACGATTTCATATACCTCAATTCCATTCACAAGAGGGTAGAAGCTAATATCTTTAAAAGTAACATTCAATGTCATGATTCCTTTCCTTAAGAAATACAAACTCCCAGCTTCCCAACTTTTTACGCTATAGTTTGATTCAACAATTTCCCCGTTAATCAAGACATCAAATGTAGGTGAAACCGGAAGAATACCAGCAAAATATAAAATAACATAGTAATCTCCGAGATTCCCAAGGGCAAAATTGTAAGTCAACATTTCCCTTCTAGCCAAAACTCTACCCGTTTGAAGAACGGGTAAAGGAGGACTCTCGTTTAGACCCCAGGTGTTAAATGTACCTAAGGATTTGAATCCAGTTGACGTATGAAAAGGCGAAAATTCTTGATCAGGATCCCATATTCTATCATATTGATCCATAGGGTACCTATAATTTAAATGACCACGTTTAAGTAGATGATCAAGAATCAAAACGTAAGTGAAAAACATATAAAACACGGAAAAGTGTATATTTAGCTAATTTGTTGTAATGGGCATAAGATAATAATACCTGAGTGAGCCATTAGTGCAACCACAATTGATGCGATAACGTTTCCTAAGCAACTTATTTGCAAAATCTTCCATCCCATTGTGATAAGCTCCTTGAGGGATAGGGCGGATTTCAATAGTAGAAATGACAGGAAACCCACCGTTTGGCATAGAGTTTAAACATAACGACAGAATCTCTCTGTTGTTTGGTTGCCATATGAATTCTTCAATCCATGGATCTTTGAACGATAAGTTAATGGTAGCAGAAATGGCCCTGTTTAAAGAAACCGAGAACAATGGTGGCTGTTTAAGTCCATCATAGTTTTTATACACAAAAGTGACTCGAATAAGAATCAAGGATGATGCTGCTGACGTGTAGTTCATTGGTAGCTTATAACACTTTCGGTTTTTAAACTCTGGGAAAAAACGAAGAGAGATTGAGGAAACGTTACTGCTACTGTCATTGAAACTAACCGCTGTAATGTTGCCTTTCGTGATATAATTATAGTCTGATACCCATGAAATGTTGGATGAATCGACAAAGTTAGTAACTCCCCCACATGATAAACTCAAAAAACCTGTTATAGAGTTGCATGATTAAGCACAATATACTAGAATGTAGAATTTTTAAAAACTTATGAAATGAATGAAAGTAGTAGCATACCATCTTGATCACATAAAGCGAGTTTCAGATAGCTTAGAAACAAGAACACAACGATGAAGCACCAATGGAAGTCCATTAGATTCAAAGGTTTGTTTTCGGAATGCTAGTGGATGAAGATAACACACAAGTTAACAGTCTCTTTATAAAAGTATAGTTAGACAGTCTTAAGTGACCGTTTAAGTTTTAATCGGTTTTTAATTCAAATAATCATGTTTAACATTAGCTTTAGCAATAACATGTATATAAAGTGTTTATTTAAGCTCTAAAGTAAATGAAATTGTCCCCACCGGGTCACCTGCACCGACTCAAAATGAGTCATTTACCCAGTATATTGGACTTTTGAAAGTACTACGTTTGATTATACACATATTATGAGTTAAAAATCTTAACTTGACTTACAAGCTGATCAAAAAAATCAAAGATTATGATTACTGAATTTTCGAATTTGTTTATAAGTTTATGGTTTTTTGCTTGAATGAGTAAAGGAAGGAGAGTGATAATGAAGGCGTGCTTAGAAATTTACTATAATGTTCACTTTTATGATTACATGTTAACGTCTCTTATTACTTTTTACAATTATTTGTTTCCAATCAATTACCTTTACTTAGATGTTCCTAACAACTAAAAAGTTAATTTCAGTAACATTGATCCCATTAATCTAACGAGTCCAATCCTCCATGAAGGACGGATAATGTTCTTTTGTCTACAACGTATCAAAAGGAGAGCCCAGATTCAAACCAAGGTCCTCATTCCCCGTGTCAACTAAGCATTTGCAGGGAATGATATGTCCTCGAGTCAGAAGCAGAGACGGAGCCAGAAATTTTATTCACCGGGTTCGTAAATAAAATAAATAATATTTATATATAAAATAAGGAGGTTTATAATCAAAATTGCTCTAAAATTGTGGAAAAATTACCCTAAAGTTCTACTAAAAGTTTAAAAAAAAAAAAAAGAATTCAGTGGATTTGTCTGACCTCACTCAATATACACTAGCTTCGTCCCCGATCAGAAGGTATCGAGCGGGAATCGAACTTCTAACCTACGGTTAGAGCTTATTAATAGTAATTATGGGTTATAAAATACCAATGTGGTTTATTAATCAAGAAGTTGTAGGTTAAAGTAACGATAACAATAATAGTAAGTGATTGTCAAGAAAGACGATGTAAATACAAAGAATGACATTTGTAAGTTTCGATAACTAATTAATCGTATAGCGAATTAGAGAGATTTTTGAATTTACTCTTGAGATCTTTATTAAAGTAAACAGTGATTAATGATGCATAGGATGCTTAAGCTACCAGCAAAACATCCTTTATATCTTTACATATGATTGTTGTTTCACTTTTTTCTCAATTGCTTTTAGATTAAAGACTTTGTAGTAAGGATATATAAACCCAACTACCATAAAATGGAAATGTAAATTACTTAGTTAAAACAAATTAACATATTATGATTTCTAAAGTATATGGACCTCCGTTGAGTTTGGATAGTAAATAGCTTTCATTATATACATAGTTTTTTTTTACCGGGAATCAAACGGTAATCAAAATGGCTTTAAATGGTCTAGAAATCGTCTACTAATAGCTTTAATCTTAAACATTACTAGAGGTGTTGCGATGAAGATATTTGCGTTTAGTGTGTGTGATATGATTATATGAATAAGAGTTAATTACATAAATCACGGTCACTTTTTTTAGGAAACGGTCAAAATTTTAAATGTATCGAGAAAACGTACAAGGAATGTAAGCAAATTAAAAGATAGAAGCTGAATCGAATAAACTAAAACCAACAACAAACAGTAGAAACTCATGTTCAAAAGTTCAAAACTAAACTAAAAACAAACACCCGCAAAATATACTCTAAAATTGCAATTGCAAACTCAATTGAGCTCCAGACTCCATAGTCATGCCCCTCATTAGCCGAGAATTGAACAACACGCTATTGACACCCGAGCTAAGATATGTAACACAAATGTAAAGCCATAAACTAACCTCGATGAAACCACCGGCAAAAATCTCCATTGGCAAACATAGCTAACAAATAATATTCATCGAGAAGTCATACAACCACAAAAACCAGTACAATCACCATCTCTACCGTCGTGTTTAATCGAGTCCATCGAGTCACTAGTATCCATCTCATTCTCCTGGTTACTCGATTCACATCACTACTCACTAGTCCCGATAACATCTTTAGAACCAAGCCGCTAACGTTAACACATAAACTTAAACAAGCATGTAGCATTCTTTAGGATATTAAATATTTTTCAACATCCCCTGTAGGCTGAACATCCCTTGACATGAAATCGAGGGGATTGAAACCGTGGGGGTAAAGTTTTGTATCTGGACTCGAGATCAGCCGAGTATGCAGAGTTTTAGCGATGCAGAGAGCTGTCTATGAGTTCCTGGAATACTTATTTTCGGGCCAAACGTTGTAGTTTATATTGGCACATAAAAAAGGTTACGTACTGACAACTCTCGACATGGACAAGATCCATCCCAATATAAAACTTCTTCTCCAACGGCTTCAATCCGCTCGAGTTCTGTCTTCAGAACGATTAGGCCCGGTATAACATTGGGGATTTTAAAGAAGGTCCATCGTTGTTTTCATTACATATCTTCATCAAATTTATCAAGATTACATAGAACTAGCTAACTTACGAGAGGATTATTTTAAAGACACTTACAAATCTTTGAGATAAATCTGATCTAACGAATAACTTAAACTTATGTGGTTTTTATGATAACGGATTTGACACGTTATCATAAAAACCACATAAGTTTTCCTAAGATGTCAAATCCGAACATGAATACTCTTAAAACATTACCAATTTATCAACGAATTATAGCAATATATATAACTCACCCGTGATGGGAGATTGTCCGTCTCCCATCACGTCAACTCCAACGATCACGAACCAACTATATTAACCCCTACGCAAGTAACACAATCAATTAAATATAAAGTCTTTATGGGTTATATCTTTTATATTAGGTGCCAGATAACTTTGGCTTCATCCTCAAGTAATCTCGTAACCCAATATCCGCCTACATGTTCAAATTTCCAATTTGCCTAACTTTATTTTCTAATTTGTTTAATAATATTTCAAAATTTAAACCATTATATAATTTCACATAAATTATACGGAGTAATTTTAAATTTTAGGTGGATGTTAGAAGATTTAATTTATTGATTTTGCTAAACTTAACCCCAAAAGCTATGTTTAGAAAGAAAGTTTAGACACAATATCCCGAATGCCCCTTTCCTTCGCTACTAGGAGAGTCGCTAGCTTGCTTGCATTATATTCTATAAGCGGAGCGACTTGTCGAGTCTACTTAATTGTATTGTACATTAATAATAACTGTTTTTTAATTTAAATAATTGTCTCTATATTTATATATAACCGCTTCTACGTAAGCTTCGCGTCTGAATTATTTACCCATAACTCTATGGCTATAATTAACAAACTCCTTAATTTATTTATCTAATAATACATAACAACTCTGGAGAGGTAATGTATAATTCATATTAGCTTTTAAAAGGTTTTTATAGGCTTCAAACTTTTAAATTAAACTCATTAGCATATTTTATTTTTAAAGAATTAAAATTATATCAATAAATTTAATCGTTAAATGAAAAAAAATTACACTGTTGTGATCGTCGTGTTCTCCTCCTTAATTAGAGCAACGATGTTCTATACTTCCGACGACTTATTTTTTTTTTTGTGGGCAATGAAATCGTAATGATAACACAACATGTGATTTTTAACACCACATAGTACATTTTAAATATATAAATTCTATATATACTCAGAAAAACAATTGTATTTTAACAACTTTTTTTTCATAAATGTTGAAATGCGTAAGTTAATATCACATGTAAGTTTTTCATCAAATGTGAATTTCAAAACATAGAAACATTATATGATGTATACTTCAACTATAGCTATAAAAAGCCCAACAAAATCAAATTTGATAGTATTAAAATCATATTCAGTAAATTACATGTTATTTTATAACATGATTTTTAAAACTCGTAATACAAAAACACATATTATTTTAACTCTAAATGTGGATTTTAAAACATAACAATGTTATATGATATAATTATATATATAGACCCAGTAAATAATTAAATTTTGAAGACTTTTATTTTTTTCATTTTAGTACAGATATTGAAATTCGTAAGTTCAAATTACATGTTATTTTAACATTAAATTTGAATTTCAAAACCCATATACTTTAGATAATATACATTCGACTAAATCCGGAAAGAAAAACCCAAAAAATCATATGTCATGCTATTAAAATCACATGTGACTTTATACTGATATTATAATATAAATTTTTAAAACCCAAAAAAAATATTTTCAAAAGTATATATTGAGTGACTATTTTATGGAAAAGAGGAAATAATGTTTGTTGGAATGATGTAATTTGTCCATTTTATACTTTAACGGATTTTTAAATAACTAGTTTAAAAAAAAAAATTGAAGTGGATTTTATGAAATATAGAGTTGTATTTGGTTGTTCAAGTCACAAATTTGTTTGGTGGTTTCATTATCTCAGCTTAATAATAGTAAGACCTATGAAAACAAATTTTGTAAACCAACTAACCAACAAAAGACTGAATACAAATTACGTGTATTTTTTTATTTTATTTTATTGTTGTTTTGTTTTTCAAGTAGCATAAACTTATTAGTTCAAAAATTTGTTTTTATGGACTAGTAAGAATATGCGGATATAAAAATTAGAACAAAATAAAACCTAAAAAAAGTATATATGATCGGAAACAACTTTAATAATTTTAGTGAACTCCCATTCACAAAGGTTTTTAGTTTAGGATATATCATCCTATCGTCTATATAACAATTATAGATGTTTCCTATAATTTTACAAACAAATCGTAAGTATTCAATTTTTCTAAATTTTTAGCTTTTAGTAACTTATTGGGAAACTTTAATCCATCAATAGAGTTGTTTTAGCTTTCAAAATACTAGTGCGATGATAAAAAAAAAAAAATTGACCACGAGACTCTATCCTCTACAAAAATCCTTCAAGTCGGAAACAGGTTTTCTAATCATAGGATCGAAACTTGAAACTTATTTAAATCGGATAACTATCACAATTTCATGAAAATAAACTATAATATTCATGTATGTTTATAAAATAAAGTAAACAAACAAATTAGAGTGAAGACGCACAAATCTACTCAAAATAACACAAAATGCAAGTATTAGCAGTGTTAGCATCAAGGTTAAAGATAACGTAAAACGTGGCTTGGCGGCATGAGTAAGCCTCAAGTTTTGCAAGAAAAGGCGAGACATGGCGTTTTTCATAGCGTGACAAGGCGACAAAAAAAATTAATATATTTTATAATTTTATATATACTTATATATACTTTTACTATTATTAAGTTATATAAATATCAATAAATTATCAAAAAGTCTGTTTTAACATTTATATATATATATAGGGTGGGGATCGGGTAAAAACTGCTCAAACTATACGAACGCTAAGAACCATTTATGGCCGTCGGATTAAAATTTTTATATCAAATCTTGCGGTGCTGATCAGTAGTAAGTGGTTTGGTTTCTCCTTATCAGTAGCAACATACTGCTGCTGATTCTGTTTCTTTTGTTGCTACTGATCAACAGATACCAATTTGAGGTTTGGTTAGATGCATTTTCTAAAATGATAAGTGGTTTCTGCTGATCAGTAGTAAGTGGTTTATGCTGATCAGTAGCAACAAGTTTCTGCTGCTGATTCTGCTTCTTTTGTTGCCAAGAAAATGCAACTACCATTTTAGAAAAATGCATCTGACCAAACCTCAAATTGGTTTCTGTTTATCAGTAGCAACAAGTCGACGATTTCAATTTTAAGATAAAGAACAGTAAGATGGTTTTGAATTGGTTAGATCGAATTTTAAGATAAAGATGAACTGGGTTTTGAATTTTAGGAAAGTTTAATTGATAATTTAAGAAAAGGAAAGTTAGGGTTTATAAGGTTCAAAATCGGGGGAGATGGTCGCCGGAATAGGATAAGAAGATGATATGCACGGCTGAGAATCGTTCTTACCGTTCCTATATTTCAAGCCGTTCTTACTCGATCCCATTACTATATATATATATATATATATATATATATATATATATATATATATATATATATATATATATATATATATATATATATGGTGAGGTTCAAATTGGATCTTCAATTATCTAGAGATCTAAGGATCCACTTTTTAGCCATACAAATTCACTTAAGGGTCAAAACCACAAATGGTTCCTAGCCATACATTTTTCTATTTATATATTTATATATATATATATATATATATATATATATATATATATATATATTTTCATTTTTTTTTTCGTTTTTTAATTCGGTTTTTTTTTTTTTGCTATGTTTTACTTAATTTTTTTTTTTTTTCAAAATTACATATTATTTTTTTGTAAAAAATTGAAATCAAATGTGATTTTCAAAAACCAAAATTTATAAATTTTAAAATCACACGTAAATTTATTTTTTATTGTCGAAAATCACATGTGATTTTCCAAAACCAAAATTTATAAATTTTAAAGTCACATTTGAAAATTTTGTTTCTTGAAAATCAGATGTGATTTTATAAGCAAAATAGTTTGTAAGTTAAAAATCACATGTGATTTTGGTAAAAAATAATCAATAATTTTTTAAAATCAAACGTGATTTTACCCATAAAATATTTGTAGATTTAAAATCACATGTGATTTTTAAAAAGTAAGGTTGAAAATCAAATGTGATTTTCGGAAGAAAAACAATAAAAAACAAAACAAAAGTAAATAAAAAGGTGAAAGAAAAAAGTAAAAAAAAAAAATTAGAAAAATAGTAAAAAACAATTTTAGAAAAAAAGTTTAAAAAAAAAAAACTAAGATATAAGAAAAAATGGGTGGTTAGGAAGGGATCCGTGGATCTCTAGATAATTAGGGATCCTTTTGGACCCCAATATATATATATATATATATATATATATATATATATATATATATATATATATATATATATATATATATATATATATATATATATATATATATATATACTAGATTATTGTCCCGCGATAACGCGGATAACGATAAAATTTGAATCGTAAATTTTATTTTTATGTAGATATTAAGTTATTATTATAAGAACAAAATTTTACACGTATAATAACATATACATCTTTACGTTTACACATGTTTATAGTTATAATAACATATACACATTTACATTTATACACATGTTTTGATACTTTGTGTTAGTAGATTTTAGAATAACAATAAGGTAAATCATAATTCAAATTGTGCGATTTATAAGGTAAATTAGAATTATCTATTTAAGTGTAGATGGAATGAAATAGAAAATGTAATTATGTATTGTTAGAGGGTGTAAAGTGAAAATAATTTTTGATGACATTATCAATATGATCTAACGGCTGAAATCAAACAGGTTAATCCATCCAAAGGATTGTATTTCGCCATGTGGCATTTAAGGCCTCTCTTTTATTATATATATATATATATATATATATATATATATATATATATATATATATATATATATATATTGGGGTTCAAATGGGATCCCTATTTTTCTAAAGATCTAGGGATCCACTTTTTAACCACCCATTTTTCCTTATATCTTTGGGTTTTTTTTTTTTTTGCTTTTTTCTAATTTTTTTTTTTTTACTTTTTTCTTTTACCTTTTTATTTACTTTTTATTTTTTTTTTTCTTCCGAAAATCACATTTGATTTTCAACCTTAATTTAAAAAATCAAATGTGATTTTCAATCTACAAATCTTTTATGGGTAAAATCACATGTGATTTTTAACCTACAAACTATTTTGCTTATAAAATCACATGTGATTTTCGAGAAACAAATATTTCAAGTGTGACTTTAAAATTTATAAATTTTGGTTTTTGAAAATCAAATGTGATTTTCCAAAAAAAAAAAAATTCACGTGTGATTTTAAAATTTATAAATTTTGTTTTTTGAAAATCATATGTGATTTCAATTTTTTACAAAAAAATCACATGTTATTTTGAAGAAAAAAAAAGTTAAGTAAAACATAACAAAAAAAAAAAAAAAAATTTAAGGGGAAAATGTGTGGCTGAAAAGTGGATCTCTGGATCCCTAGAAAATTGAGGATCTTATTTGAACCTATATATATATATATATATATATATATATATATATATATATATATATATATATATATATATATATATATATATATATATATATTGTAAGATATAGTCATAAATTTACAATCAAATGATTTTTATAGCCATTTTTAATTATTTAAAAAAAAAAAAAAACAATTTAATAACGCGTTACAAAAAACTCTCGCTAAGGCGCGCCATGGGACGTCATGACAACGTTTTTTTGCCGTCACGCCTAGCAAAGACACCTTGCATGTTTTCGTAATTTCTCGCTGCGCCCCGCCGCCATGGCGCGTTATTTAGAACCTTGGTTAGCATTAATTTCTTTACATAATAATATTTTTGTTTTGAGCTTGATGATTCTTATTTCCTTGAAACATGCATGTTGTACGTCTTCATACTTTAGCTTCTCAAATTTTAAAACTACAAAATGTCTAGTGTCGGATCACTATTTACAGGTTTATTTTATAGCTTCTTATTTTAGTTTCTAACTAAAAATTTGTTTTCCTTATTTCACAATCACCAAAAAGAATATTGACGGATCAAAATCAATGGATGAAATGGCTGCAAGACAACTGCAAATACTAAAATAATATGGTCGTCAATAGGAACAAATATGCCAAAAGTGCGACCTTTTGATCCTTCAAATTACTTTAAGATTTGACACTCTACTCTTCTACAGTCATTTTATTTGATTGATTAATGTCCGTCATCAGTGACGGATCTAGCACTGAAGTTCAGGGGTATCTAAAAAAAAAATTGTGCGGTTAAATGTAAAATATCAAATCCTTCCCCCCACCCACATACACACACGAAGGAAAACGTACACACACGAAGGAAAACGTATATCGTTTCAGTAATAAGATATGTAATTAATTATATATTCTAACACACTATTTATATGACTTTTAATTTAACAACTACAACAATTAAATTGTAAAAGTTTTACATAATATTCCTTAAAGTTCAAACCTCCATCGATGAGCCTGAGTTTTTAAAAATTTTCTTAGAGGTATCCTAATATCTATGGTGGGGTAGTCTAAACATAGCGAAACATAAATTCTGAAAAAAAAATAAAAAAAAAGTCAATTTTTTTCTACTTCATGATATAAGATCCGCCCCTGTCCGTCATGGAGTTCATTGCTCTTATCATTAACGCAGCATTGCCATGTTTGCACAGCGGAAAAGTGTACACATCAGACATCATAAAGGTGAACGACTTTATCTATTTAGTTTGTCGAAAAGGGATCATGTACACTTACTACATTGGTCGAGTAGACTAAAAACAATACCGCATGAATGATAAATATTTTTTGGAACAGGGCACTCTAGAATCAATAAAGATTTGAACAAAAATGTTTCGATTCCACAAAATTAAATCCAAGACAACGAATCCTCATATTGCAAACGGAAATATAAAGAGTAAACATCATCATCCAACACAAAATTCCTAGCAAAAGACTATGTTTAAAACCTTCAGTAGGTAACAGGAGCAAGGATCTCCAGTTGGGTACCAAGCTTTTCTTCCGCTGCCTTCTCTGCCTTTGCCCGTAACTTGTTAAGCTGTTTCTTCCTCTCGTACACCACTTGAGCCTTCTCTTTCCTCTTCTTCTCAAGATCCTGCATTCATAATATGACGTTAATAACTAAAAAACACTCTAAGTAGGTAGCATACAAAATAAATTTGACCAATAAAATATCAGGTAACTAACAAATACTTTCAATCAAACGTGATGAAAACAATTATTTTAGAAAAATCTACTCAAAAATGACTGATTTATTTACCCTTTGTATAAAGAAAAATCAAACCATTTGCAAAACCATAAATATAAACAACCATATCAACAGATAAAATTCTCAGGTGGGACGGCTCAATCAAGTAAGCAGGTTCATGATCACACACACAGTTATATTAATTTCTGATTCTGAAAATTACGTTCTTTACCAAATAATACAATTTAACAACAAATATGGGACTATATTACGATCATTGAGTAAAATAACAAGATATATAATATAAGCAAACACAAAAATGACATACATTATTCAAATACACAACCTACTAAAAAAGAGGAATATATGTTTACCTTAATGGTCTCGTAGTGATTCCATCCAACTTCAGAAGATAGTTGTCCCAGCAAGCAGTACTTGTGTCCAGCAGTAAGCCTCAAAACCCTACAAATATATTTCAACCCAAAAACAATCAAAAATCATTCAACAAGCATGTAACACATCGACTGATCCACCTATTAAAAAAAACTCGCACTCACTTGAGAGCATCAGGGATGACCATCCTCTTCTTCCTGTTGTAAGGAGTAGGAACTCCTTCATAAACCTTCAACCTTGCAAGCGCAGCAGCACCACGCTTAGTCTTGTGTGGAATCATTCTGTAATAACCAAATGCATGTTGATATCAATAAAACAAACACGGTAAAGTAAAATTTAAGTAGTCATAGTTTTAGGACATAATTTTTTTTAAACAGAAAAACAATCGATACATGCGATAATAAACATATCTAATAAAATCAAAAAAACTAATAACTAGCTTTAATCATCAAATTCACTAATTCTAAAAATAATACAAAACTCATACTCTAATTTCACTATAAGCCTATACAATTAACAATTAAAAAATACTAATAATCACTATTATGTATGATAAACCTATTAAATTCACATAATCACAACAATAGAATTAAACTAGCAATAAATAATTTCTACAAAATTAATGTAATTAAAGATATAGCAAACAAAAAAGAAGATAATTATGAGGAAATTACCCTCGGATAGTGCGCCAAAGGATCTTAGAAGGAGCACGGAAATGAATGGGACCGTGAGAAGGTTTGGTGTTCATCCTCTTCCTGAGAAAACGGAGATACTTCATTTTCTGACGAACAAGGCCGCCGGAAAGACAGATCTCTTCGGTACGGACGACGGTGACACGTTGGCCATTGAGTAGCTCCTTGGCTAGAATTGAGGATAATCGGCCGAGCATGTGGTGGCGAGCGTCGACCACCACCTCCTTGGCGCAGATTCCGGATCCGTTCACCATTTTTGCGTATCTTAGGGTTTGCTCTCTCTGTAGAAGAGTTGCTGTGATATGGAGTGGTGTTTGTATATAGAATTATTAGGGTTTCGATTTTAGGGTTTTTGTAGTTGGGGTGAGTTGGTTAATTGGGCCCAACTATTGGCTGGTCATAAAATGGGCTTTATACTCTCATCTTTCATAATAGGGAAATGATTTGTTCACAACAACATTAGCCATACACAACAAATTTTATATGGTCGGACTAATTTACCCTTACCTTAATTTTTACAATAACCCTTTATATATTGTGTAAAATTTATTTAAAACTCACACTTTTTTAAGTTATAATTATAATCATATCCCTTACATTCTTAAAACAATTTTATTTGTTTGACGTCTTTTTTCGCTAATATTAAACATCAAAATCATATGACCGTTAATATGGCCGTTGGAGAGTTTGACGTCGATTTTGAATAATAAACATCAAAATCTTTGAAGAGTTTTTCCAGTGTATGCTTTAATCGGGTTGGAACCGGTTTATACCATCTAGCCATTAGAAAATTCATATGACCGTTAATATGGCCGCTAGAGAGACTTTTTTGACCTTTTTTGTATTTTTTTTTTTTACCATTTTGTCATTCCAAATTTACTATAAGCATCTAGATAAAGTTCCGCTGCACTTTTGTAACAGTTACACTACGTATCAACAGTTACTGATAGTTCCGTTTTTTTTTATTAAATATTCCAAACCGATTTTTGAAACCGAACCGGTTTGGACAGTGATTTTAAGCTTGATCTATCTCTTGTTTCTTAACTTTTATTTATTTATTTTTGTCTCAAAAAATAATGCAATTGATTGTATTAATTTTAACTTTTTATTTTGAAAGTACCAAAACGTGTGTTGAAATTCCAAAAGATATGCTTGCCAAAATTATTTGTGTAGATTGAATTGTGTAAGATTTAAATGTTAACATTAATATAGGGGTAAAATAGTCTAGTCATATAAAATTGTTGTATTTGGCAAAAATTTGTTGTGAACAAATCACTACCCTTCATAATAAGATGATTTTTAACTTTTATAATACATAATTTTTCACACTTCTTCTAACCAATCTGTTAGGCTTTTCCCAATCTATATTTGATCTCGTAGTTGTTAGTATGTTACTTGTTACCTTAACTTACCCATCAACTTTCGGGTGGCTTACGAATGTGAATTTTGGTCTTATTTGTAGTCTTTTTTTAAAAATCTTGAAATACTTATTTCATGGAATTCGAAATGTATTATTTCTGAATATTTTGAATTTACTGGAAAAATTAAATATAAATTTGTCTTGTTAAAAATGGTTAAACACCATTTATTCCCCTTTGTCTACGCCATTGTTGGTGATGGCTTATAAACTCCGTTGAATGAGGTTAAACACCATTTATTCCCATTCACTCCTAATAAGTGGTGATGGCTTATAAACTCCATTGTCGTGATAAGGTTCCATGCCCTCTTAATAAAAGCAAAGTTGATATGCTATTATTAAAATATATTATTTTTATCATTATTATTAGATTTGGTTACTTAAAAATCGGATTTTAAACATTTTTGACCGTTTTTATCTATTATTTTTCAAGGTAAACTAATATCGTACCCGCACTACGCGGCTGGGTAATAAAAAAAATGGTCACGATTTAAGTATTTTATTTACATTGAAATCATCAAAATACATAATTATTGTTATTCCGATATTAGAATGAGTATAACTTGTCACATAAAAATTACATCATAAAAAATATAATTGGTACAATTCAATGCTTTTATTAATATGATAAAAACGAACTCATGTTACGCAATGTCGGAGAATATATTCATACGACATTGATAGTCAAATACGATATTACAAATGTGTTTTATTTATTTTTTTAGAGTTTAAATGTGTTTTAAATTTACTAACTCTATTTATAAATCATATTAATTTTGTAACTTTATTAATTTTTATTCATATTTCAATTACAATATTATAATAGATACATGTAATAGTATGTTTAAAATTATAAATAATTATAAAATTTAGTAATTTAAGTATATATTATTTAATTACTTTATATATTTCAATGCTTGTATCAAATGTTATAAATCTTATTAATATTTTTGTTACTAATTAATTAACTATTAAATATTATCATCATTTAATTTTTGTTTAATTAAATATTATGTATTAAATTATATTTTAATAGTTTATTAAATTATTTATAAGTCATAAAACTTTTTTATTAAATTCATTTAATTTTTTCATTCAGAATTTAAATGGTTGTGATTGATTTGTGAAAACAAATAATTAAGATTGTCTATCTTTAAAATTAAGTTTTTAAAACCAAAAATTTAATATGCTTTATATAATTGTAGAGATATAGATATTGGACCCTAACAACATAAGTTATTGGATGTGCCATTGCTTGTTTAGGAATTTCAAAATCATAGATAGATTATTATTATAAACATTCAAAAACGAAAAAACTAGATATCAACAGTCTTACAAATTGAGGTTAAAAATTTATATATAAGATAATAGTTGTCTTTCTCGAATGATGTGAACAAAAAAAATTACATTTATCTCATAGAAAACAATGAATATTGTGAAAATAATGTTTAGTCTAGCAAAAATGTTTTATATTTTTTTTAATGTATCGACTTATCATGTTGAATTATGACTCATTTAATTGGGTTTTGTTAACCATAGGTCAAATGCTACGAATCATAACCAACTTTGTCCATAACTAATTAGGGTTGTTGATAATTATTGGTTAATAAACCGACGTAGAGGGGGTTAGTGGTAAATTTAAATGTTAGATACCAACATGTAAGGGGTTTATGGAAAATTAATGTGGCGGTTTCTAAAAAAAGAAATTATTAACTATCTTTAATCTTTAATATATAATAAAAAGGGGTCTTAAATGCCAAATGGTGAAGTAAGGTCCATTGAATATGTTTACTTATTTGATGTAGCCGTTAGATCAGATTGGTGACATTATCAAAGATTATTTTCATTTTACACCCTTTTACAATACATAATTACATTATATTTTTTTATTCCATCTTCACTAAAATAAATTTTAATATACTTATAGAATCGTTCAATTTGGACTCTGATTTACGTTATTATTATTCTAAAATCTCCTAATACAAAACATCAAAACATGAAGTTTATATATGTTATTATAACTATAAACATCATTATAACATTATTTTCTTATAATAGGTTTAAATCTACATAAACATAAAATTTCCGATTTTTTTTTTTCGCCTTATCACGGGATAATAATCTAGCTTCCTTTAATAAGACAAAATAAATAATTTAGAAAATTATATAAATTATTTCAAAAGTTCATCTTAAATTAAGGTTTTTATCCCTAACACTGTGTTTCAAAGATTTTTTTTTTTTTTGAAGAAATAGAAAGAAATAGAAGTATGAAAAAAATAAAAATCAAAACGTGTTCCTGAGTTTTTAAGTGGAGCGAAGGGAAAATAAATGGAAAGAAAATTTGTTCAATTTTTCTCTTCAAACATTCATTACAAAAATGATAAGATTTGGAAAAAAAATATGTTTTTAACATTTTTAAAAAACTTAATCTCTAAATTATATTTAACAAAATATAGATATGTTACATCCATGACTATTTTTTTTTTCATTTTTACTCGAAATTACAACCAAATCGAATCGAATTGTGATTTTTTAAAAATAATTTATCATATACTTGTTTTCTCTTAATTAATTCGTGTATCGTGTAATGCTCGTTTGTTCTTGTTAAGTTTAAAGTTAATATATTGTATCTTTGAATATAGATTAAAACTTTCATATGAACTTTTTTTTCTTTTCTTTTTCTCCAAATACCCCCAACTCGCGAATTCATTTTTGAAAAAATAATCTTCTATTTTCTCTCTTCTTTTCTGTTAAATTGTTTTCTTTTTACTTCTTTTCTCCGTAAACTCAGGAATAGAGTGTAAGTTTAATAGATTGGATAAATCGTTCAATTACTGAAACTAGTTATCCTTTTCGTCACTACTTCATAACGGATAATTCATTTTAAGAACGAAATGTGTAACTAATTAATGGTGACTTTAGCAGAAATGTTTAACAAACATCTATTTTAGTGATGAAAAGGGTTTTATATTGACTAAAACCACCTTTTATATTTATAAAAGACAATTCCTATTTTGTACTGTTGTTATAATATATAAGATTTTAAACATTGTCTTTATGTTTAAAAAAAAGCATTAAAATTCCTGATTATTGAAACTAAAAAAAAACAAAACAAGGTGATACAATAAAGAATTAATCACCAAAATTATCACCCGATACTCATATTTTTAAACACAATCATCTAATTTGCGACGCTACATTTTTCATTACATTTTTCGTCACTCAAAATACATAAAACATAATCATACTAATATAAACCAGACACATGTTCGCCAAAAGAAACATATAATGTCGTGATAATATATCAAATTTTTATTAATATAATTATCATATATATACTCTCACAACAAAAAAATATATCACAAAAAATTCGTCACAAATCAGCTAAAAAAATTCCAAAGTCAATGAATGGTTCAACACTAATTCCTTTGTAAGTAGTCTCACCAACCCCCCACCCACCTACACACAACTCCACAAGCTGATAGTATAATAATAATTCCACCCGTTTTTCTCAGCTCATCAACAACCCCCTGCACCTAAAACCCCCTTTTTCTTAGAGATCGCAATCTGCATCGCGATCTGTGTGCAATATGGGTAAAGTATTGTACACTTTGAAAGAAGTCGCTGAACACAACGATCCCAAAGATTGCTGGCTCATCATCGATGGCAAGGTACACTTTTTGTCCCTCACTCACATACCGTCACACTGTTTATATTCATATGATTTAGGAAAATTAAAAAAAAAACCTAAGTAAAACTTTAATTTCAGCTTGATTTGTGACATGTTTTTTTTTTTTTTGGTGGTAGGTGGATTTAGTAATTTTCTGAATTTGTTATAATAAATATTGAAAAGTTATGCATTATTGATGATTAATATTATATAAGCTATGTGGATTTAATTGTTTCGATTTTGATTTGAACTTTTTTGGCTGCTTGATTTAACATAATTGGATTTGAATTAGGATTTTGAATTGCAACTTTTTACCATCATACCATATACAGTTTGGTTTAAGGTTCGGTTTCGGGTTTAGTTTCCCGGTTATTCAACTATGGCTTCATTAACTCAACCATTTATAGATATAGATGATGGTTATGACTTATGGAAATTAGATACAGTATTATCTTTGGTTATGTTATAATAACAACTCCGAGTTCTAGGTAAACTAGAGGTGTTGAAAAATTACCGAACCATGTAATTCTTCTGTTTCAATAAAAACTGAAGGACTTTATATATATAGACTGTTTAATCAAGCTATGGTTACATGTATTGGTAACAGGTGTATGATGTGACAAAGTTTTTGGAGGATCATCCTGGTGGCGATGACGTTTTGTTGTCAGCTACAGGTACATTACCTTCTTATTGCTTTTATATACAGTTTTTGACGTTTTGTTGGATTTTTAAATGTGAAATAATTTGTGCTTGTTATGAACTTTGTAGGAAAGGATGCAACTGATGATTTTGAAGATGTGGGTCACAGCTCAACTGCTAAATCGATGATGGATGAATTTTACGTTGGTGATATCGACTCGGCGACAATTCCTTCCAAAGTTGAGTACAAGCCTCCAAAGCAGGATCATTACAACCAAGACAAGACATCCGAGTTCATTATCAAGATTCTGCAATTCTTGGTTCCATTGGTGATCTTGGGTGTTGCTGTTGGGATCCGATTCTATACAAGATCAGTGTAAGCTTATGATTCTGTGTGTTTCGTATTTGTGTCTTTGAAATATTTGTACTTGGTTTTTAAATCTTGAATATTGAAACTATTTGATCTAAGAGACGAATTGATGGTTGGTTGTGACCACTTTAAGATGGTTATATTAGTACTTCTTTTAAATATTTTTGTGACTGTCAGATTTTTCCGAGCTTTTCTAATTGAACATAGTTGTAGTCTATATTCTTGAAGTTTGCTATTACCGTAGAGGTAGTATCAGACAGGTAGGATACTTTTGTTGGCAAAGAACAAAACAGGTCGACGTAAGCGGGTCAAATTGATTGAAATTCACATTTGTGTTAATTTAACGGCCTTGTAAATCGTTTTATTTGAACATTTGAATTATTTATCTAATGATATAGTGTTGCAATCACATTTAATTGGTTAACTACTTATTCAATTTAGGAAAAACGGACAAAAAAATGTTTTACTCAATCCGTTATTGACTGTTTTTTATTTGTACAAAAAATGATCCGTTTTATATCAATTTTCCGAACCGCCCATCTTATCACCTTTTGTGAATGAGACTTCCAATCTTGAAATAAGGTAACCTTACTCGTTGCTAATGACCTGACCTCTTTGATCCAGACAACAGTCAACACTAATAACGGATAAAAAATAACTTAAAACAAATCGTTTACAATATTGAGAGCGGAAATTTGCATTGTAAACACTCAACTAATAGTAAATGTTTATAAAAATAAATTATATAAAAACTTGCTTTATTCTGTCCTCACTGTTACCTTAGAATATGTTTTCTGTGAATGCCTTAGAATCTGTTCTCTGTGAATGCCGAGATGGAGAAGTTGATCCTCTTGAAGAATAACTACGCCCAAATAGATTCAATTTACTAACTCTTTTCGAGAAAGAACTCACAAAATTACGTGAGCTTGATTTCTCCATACTCCTCTTCATACACACATGTTCTTTCTCGAAATCATTCAGTCTCATCCTTAACCGAGTCAACTCAAGTTTCAGTTCACGGTTTTCCCTCCTCAATGATGCATAGTTATCTTTTGGAGACATGGCTGCACTGAGACCCCCACTGTTGATCCTCCACGACTGGTGGTGCAGTGGTGGCTTGAGGTTGTTGTCATCAAGGTCATTGCAGGATAAGGCGTTTCTGAGTCTTAATTGCTCTATGTAGAGTATCTGAACAGTTGATTGAAGAGGAAGGCGCTCGTTTTGTGCAGCGTGTCCACCGGCTTCTGGTGAGAGTTTATGGAAATCGATTAGTTTGCAGAGCTTCTTTTTGTCAAATTCTGATAGACCTTGATGAGCCTGCAGGTTTTTAATTTTGTAAGAAATGCATCAGAAGCGTATAGTTTGATTTTGTAACTGAAGGAGTATAAACATAAAAGTACAGTACAGTACTTTGAGATAAACATCGATGGATCGATATAAGCCATCATGAACCGTACGAGCATGAGCGGGTAAACTTTCCGCCACGGCAATAAATTTTGAGAGTTTAAGGTTTATTTCTGGTGCAATTTCTGCAAGATAAGTATCAACCAGCCTTGATACTTTAACCAAAGCGGTTTGTGATGGCGAATCAACCCCATCCGACTCAAAACCCGAACCATCACCACCGTCACCATCTTCCATTTCATCATCACTATCATCATCTTGCTGCGAAAAATTAACCAAAATTCTATGAACCATATCAACATCAAACAATGTATCATCACCATGTTTTAAAGACGGAATCAAAAGATCATCAAGTGTTGCTACATCTAACTGCGAACCAATTCGTCTCTCTAAGTCAAGTCGACACGCCACCATGCAATCAAGCATCACAGCAGCTCGTAACAGCCCGAAAAGAAAACTTAACGGCACTGCCAGTTTTTCAACCGGAAGTAAACCAACAATTGTTTCAACCACGACTCGTTCGTGTACCAAGCCCCCAAGAGTTTCAAACTTTTTATTATTCATATTATATAAACTCGTTAACTCTTTTTCGGCGTAACTCATAAGTGATTCACCGATACTTTCTGGTCTCACCCCACGGCATTTCATCGCGGTTATCACTCTTTGATACATATCAACTCGAAGAACAGATAAATCTTTGATCCACCAATCTGTTTCCCCTTTCACTTGTCGACTCATGTGAAGTCTACCCGAACTACTATATTCGAGTCTTGAGAAACTCGAAGCGATTTGCTCAACACAAGCTTTAGAAGCTATAGCATCTATGCATTTAGTGATAATTTTTAAATTATCAGCTAATGGGAGTAAATTTTCGGAGTGTTTTAAGACTTCTACCGCCATTTCAAGATTTTTGGTGACCACAGTGTCGAGATATTCGTTGGCTCGTGAGCTGAGGTTGCGGGTGGAGTATTTTTCTGTCATTTCTAGGTAATCTGATAGACAACATAGCTGTGCAACGTTTGATGATGTTATTTCGAAGTTGATATTGTAGCAGAATTTAGCAGCTTGCTCGAATGTTTCTACGCCTCCTGGTAAACTAAGAAGTTCGACCTTTGATATACTATTATCGCGGTGGTCTGATACTAGTTTTCTGATTCGACCACATCGAGAAACAAGTGGAAACTGCAAAAAAAAAAAAAAAATTGTTTTTATAACCGGGTAAGAATTAGTACCATAACTAAAAGTTAACAACCTAATATTCGGTTTGAAGTGATTGTGGATGAATTTACAGATTTACTGTCAAGATGGAAGTTTGACTTTTTGGTCAAACTGATATCTCCTTCAAGATTCTTATGAACTGTTTGATAGTGTCACAGTGATGATTTCGAGGCCAGTTTTAACCGAAAACTTTCAACTTTTTAAGACGAAAGATTTGAAGAAAATGACCAAACCAACCAAATGGTTAAAGAACCAATTTTGTGACAAAAGATTTCAAAGAAATGTGGATCTATGATGAACTTACCTTATGCAATGCAAATATGACACCGTTCACTTCTATCGTTATATCACTTGGAACATCACGAAATATCCTGCAAAAAGGACGATGTTCCCCCTTTTATATTGTTAGTTCGAGTTTCATTTTACCTACTACATACGATGCCTATAATATGAAAATGTAAGCACCGGGCACTATAGAGAGTAAGTAATAGGTTCAACTCATACTTTTGTTTATTTATGTTCTTTTATCTTCTGAGAGGTCAAATCTATCTATTTACAAACTCGAAGTTAACGAGCAGGGTTAATATATAAAGCGAAAGAAAACTTTTATCGAAGAACTCATGTTATATTTTAAGTTAAGCATTATATGTCCATAGCCAAAATATTTCATGCTATTTTAAATTTTTTAAAACAATGTAGTTGAATCTTGAAAGTAAACTCTGGTTATGAGACAATGTATACACATCCCAACTCATTTGTTGTATTTTGTTCATATAATATAAACATGACTCGTAAAATAAAAATATCAAATGACCGAAATAAGTTATGTACATCGTTCCATTTTAATAAAGGAAGATTGAAAACTCTAGTCCTCCAGTTCCACAAAGTTGTATGCGCAAAACTTATGTACATTGCGAATTATGCAGAGAAAGTGGTTATAGTGCGACGTTGACCTTATACCGGATTGTTGAATATAAATATAACAAAAGGTTTGGATCCATTTTTATATTTGACAAGATATAGTTATGTATACATAATTTCATCATACAAGAAAAAAGAACAAGAGTAAACATAAAAAAGTGACAAACCATTCATTGTTGCGTTGGCGTGAACTCTTGGCGGGCGTGAGCTGCGAGTGAGGCTGAGGGTGATGGTGGTAATGGTGGTTTGCCATGAAGAAAGATAGAGCAGCAAGAAGGAAAGTTTTGGAGTGCTTGAAAAATGCAAGTGTTGGTGAGCTTGTTGTTGTTCCATATTTTTTGGTCAATTATGGAAAATCATAAGATTGCTAATGTCCAAAGCAATGGGCCTCTAAATCTCTTGTAGGGTCATAAATATATATTTATTTTACTATCAAATTAAAAGTTTACAAGTTAAAAATTATAAAGAAAAAAAGTAATCCCTAGGTAATATATCATGTATCCTTTATTCTTTACTTTCTCCTTTTGACAAAATGGGCAATACTCAAAAACACCTTTTAAGAATTATGTCTTATGTAGGTGATGGTAACATACTAAGACGGTGAATGATAATAAGATTTGTGGATGATTGTAAGATTTTCTATTGACATTACATTCATAATTTAAGTTGTGAATTTTTTAAGTCGAGTGATAATGAGAGTTGTGGGATGATTGTGAAATTTTTTTGGTTTTGTGATTTTATATTAATTTTTATTTTAACCGTTTGAAAAAAGAAAAGAAAAAAAAAAAGGCTCGTTACGGATACGACGAACCGGACAACGAGGTGGGGTGGTATGATAACGAGCACCCACGCTCGTTGTAGGTTGACAACGATGGTGACCACCGGGCCATTCCAAATGCTCTAACATGCTATAAATACGAAATAGTACCTTTCCTATTAAATTTTTGCCATATCTATTTAATTAAATAGTTACAAAACTATATACTAGTATAACGATATAAAAACACATTAAAAGTTTTCAACATCTTTGACAAGTTTTTTTTTTAAACCTATAATAGTTACTCGTTATCCATTTTTATTCTATGTATATAGGTCCGAATGTTATCATTATGTCAAATGTTATATTTATTTGATTATTAATCTAAAATACTTATGTCGATTTAGAAAATAAAATTATTTTATTTGCTATTTAAAACTAGCTTATGATAGAAGAGAAAAAAAATTAAAATGACAAAATAGTGCTTGATTAAAGGAGGAAAAGGGGCTAAAAGAGAGGGAGTACACAAACTTTGTTCTTTTCATAGAAAGTCAAATACAGAGTAGTATGAGAAGATGAGAAATAATTAAATAATTTAATAAAAACAATTGCTAATGCGTATACTTACACACTCTTACACTAATATATATCTTTTTATTGGATAAATAATTCATACTAAGTCGGTAAATATCTTTAACAAAAAACCATCAAACGTGAATAAAACCAATAAAACCGTAGACCCATCACTTCTGATGACACTTTATCTAATTCAAAATTCGTCATAAAATATGTAACACAAAGTGATTAAACTTTTGTAAGTTAGCAAGTTAATTATCATTGAATTTGTTTTATTTAAATGTGCAAGAAAAAGGGATAGGTAACAAAATTAATGTGTAATTGAATTTTTTGGACATGTCGTCCACAAAGGGGACCTTTTGATAACCATGTAACTTTTTTGAAAGAAAAAAATGATTTTAGAGAAGTTGCACGCCAATGCTTTTTTAGAGCTAAAGCATCCTATGGTATAATCTTTTCCTCATTCATATGATTATCATATATATAATCCGATGATTAGATTTGTTTTATTATAGTTTTGATCTTTTTAGGCCGTGTTTAATATAATTTGGCTTAGGGGCCGTTTGATAGCTGCAGACTCAGTTGGTGCAGACTGAGTTGGAGCACAGACTGAGTTGGAGCTCAGACTGAGTTAGGTGCAGACTGAGTTTATTGTGTTTGATTATGCCTCGGACTGGCTATGCTGACTGGGAGAAATGACTATTTTACCCTTCTGTTTATTTTTATATTGAATGTCGTACAAAATCCAAATTAACCATAAATCTTTACTACATTATAAAGAGTTTCCTCCACCATCTTAATTTCTTAATTTTAAGTAATTAAAATTACCCTTATACCCTTAATTTATATTTATTATTATTTAAGTCAAAAAACACTCTCTTTCCTAATTAATTCAAAAAAATTTAACATCTAACAAAGTAACTTATAGTTCCTATGTAATTAAAAAAAAATTAAAATACTTTCTATTTAATTTAAAAACTTTCAAAATTATAAATTTATTTTATAACCCCATAAACTTAAAATAATTAAAATATTATGCATTTTTTTCTACTAAAATGCGGATACTAAATCTACACTATAATATAATCTATTTCTACTATACTATAAAACATTTTCCACATAGTTTTAATTCTCTAAAACCTTAGTAACTGAAATTACTTAACTACCGTTTTTATATCTCTCACCACATATCATTATTCAAAATAACTTATAATTAAGTAATGTTGGTTAATAAAGTTTTAGCCTTGTAGAGTAAATGAACGGAAAGATACTTTAAACATGTAGACTTAGAAGTGTTTATTTACCATAATAACAATAACCAATTTTGTTTATATTGATTAAAGAATTTATGATTGGAAACCAAAACTATATTTGTTAACAAATGGGTCAAATTCATAAAAAAGTTCGATTACAAACCATGCAAAAATTGATGGAGAATAGGAAGTCGAAAGAGGTTCATCTTAAAAATGATCCCTAAGTTTGTTTTGTAATTTGTTTGATGGAGAATGAGAAGTCTGGTCAACACATACACACTTAGACTATGCGGAGTGGTAAGTGATTTGGAGTGATGATTTGGAGTGATAGAGGTGATTTGTAGGAAAGAGAGTGTGATTTGTAGGAAAGAGAGTGTGATGATGTGGAGTGATAAAAATGGGTGGAGTGGTTGTGTGTAAGTGATGATGATGTGGAGTGATTGAGTTTATTTTGTATTTTTATTATATAATTTTATTTAAAAAGTTGTATTTTTATTAAAAATAAAAAAAAAAAACACTACATTTTATAAAAAAAAAAAAACATACTACAATTTATTAAAAAAAAAAAAACATACTACAATAAAAAAAAATACTACATATGTTGAGGAAAAAATGTCTCGATAAGCCTTTTCTTTTCTTCTTCCGCTATTGGTTTGGGTTTTGATATTGGTTGAGGTTAGGGTTGAACCATTGGTTGGGGTTGTTTTGATGGTTGAACCATTGGTTGGGGTTGTTTTGATTGTTGTTGTTGTTGGGATCCATTTGAGAAAATTGAGATAATGTTATAAAAATTGAGAGAATGTTATAAAAATTGAGAGAGAAAGAGAGATTGTTTGTGGTTTTTTTTTTATAAAAATGGGTTGGTTTTTATAGAGGATTGTTTTGGTTTTAGCCGTTGGTGTAATTTTGCCCGTTGTTGATGTTTAAATTCGTGACCGTTGCAGCCTTTCTTCCTCAACCACGGCGTGTTTCTGCTCACGGCGTGGCGCAAAATTCACCAATAACGCCCCCACCGGAGTGGGGGTGGGGCTTTATGGGGCTTTATCCGCCTACGTGGCGGCGTTATTGGATGTAATAAAGCCCCACTCCGTTGAGTCTTATGTCACACATGTTGGTCATAATTGTACTTGATGAGGTTTCATATGCTAAAAATGTTTATTTGTTTATATTTAAGTGTAGGGCTTAAAAGAATAACTGAACTATCTGAGATGAGACTTTAAGAAATGTTGGGTATCCTCTCAATAAGAAACCATCATTATGGATATACATGCTCAAATATGTATTTACTCATTTTCTTTAAAAAAATATGAGACCATTTTATACTATCTTTATCTTTTAAAAGCTCTTACTTATAGGTAGGTTTATTTGTCATTACAATGTTATGTTTTAGATGGTCAACAATTGCAAGAAGCTTACCAAGAAGAACCGATAACGAGATATAAAACTATTAAAGAACTCAATTCAAGAAGAAAAAAAAAGTGTAAAGTGAGTTTGAACCAATTAAGAAATAGAAAAAACGACTATTGATGGGCAAATGTTTTAACAAGTACAAGGACAACAAGAATTGCAACAAACTATATTTTCTATCTTTTAAAAGTTCGTAACTATACATATCTTCACGTTTTACATTATGATTGGAGTTAAATACATTTTATGTTTTTATCGTTTTGCGTATTTAATTTCCGTAGTTAAATATTCGTAATATAATTATATCAAATATAGTTTATTATTCCCGCTACACCGTGCGGGTACTATACTAGTCTAAATTAAACATAAATTCAAATTTCTTACAAAATCCAAATTAAACAAATCCAAATGTCTTACAACTTCAAATTAAAAAAAATCCAAATTAAAAAAATCCAAAGAAAAAAAATCCAAATTAAAAAAATCCAAAGAAAACCTAACAATGATTGCGTACAATTAAGTTTTATTACATCATCATATTTTTAATATTACAGCATCATATTTTTTTTATTATTATTTCTCAAACATTTAATCAAACATATAATGGTCAACCAAACAACCCAGTTACTATAATAATTGTCACAAAAGGTATCCAAGTTAGAAACACCATTAACAAACAAGACAACTAACTAACAAGATAGTAGGAACCATAATCAAAATTCTCAGTTAAACTTCAAACAAAAAATTTAGGCCCATGTTACCTGTAATTATACTAACTCCTACAAAGAGTGTCCGCAAGTACCCGAAATCAAGAACAAAGGACAAAATAAGATCAATTTTGGTTCCTTTCTATATCATCTCAACATATAAAAAATGAGTTTTGAAGGGTAGAGTTGGGTTTTTTGAATGAAAAAATGAGTCTTCACTTTTTTATTAAAGACTCAATCTTTGATATGGGTCCGTGGTACGGACCGAGTCCGTGACAACCTTGGTTTATCAAACACGCGGACCACGGACCGGTCCGTGGTCTGAGTCCGAGTCTTTGGTCCGTGGTGATATCAAACACCCCCTTAGAGTTTAAGGTTTATTAATTGTTCAATAGTAACTAAAGTTGTTTCACATAGATTCTGTGTATAACTTAACATCAAAAAAGGTATACGCAAAAAAAATAAAAATAGATATAAGTTTAGTTAACGTGTTTAGAGGTTGTGGATTCAAGCTGACTTGAAGATAAAAATGTGAATATGAATTATTAAGTTTGGATTAAATTTAACATTTTCGTTTGCTTAAGATTAGAATTAACATTTCTCAAAAATAAAACAAAAAATTATAAAGCCCATTTAAGTTGCTTCAGAATTCAGATTAGAATTAACATTTTCTAAAAATATTTAAAGTTGGGCCTTTTAAAGGCCCATTTAAGTGGGTCTATTCTTGGCCCATATAGCCGAGTAGATGGGGGTGGATTGTTTTTTTTTATTTATCAAAAACAGATTATTTTATGTAAAACAAATAATCGATTATCAAAAGCAGATTACTTTCCCACTAAAATATTTAAATAATCTGATTATCTACTATATGAAACTTCAAAAATCAAATTATCTATTTCAAACCGCTGTCTGAAACACAAGTTCGAGTCTAGAACTTGTTATTAGTAATCAACACACGAATACAAATACGTTTTCTAGATATTTTAGTTGACATACCAACTTTCTTATTGTAAAGGGGCATTCATGCTAAATATAAGGTTTAAATGTTACAATAGGTGTATCACAAATTTATCTCTCTTTGACTCGTTCACGAATCTAAAGTAACTTATTTTTTGTGTTGTTTTATAGTATTCTGGTGTGATCCATTGAAGTTGAAACGGATAGAGATAAGGTATCCCATACTCTTGAAGATGTTGCCAATCTCTTCAACACTTATAAGACATGTTCCAAACACATAAACAAACAAACACAAGATTCCAAACGCCGAATCGGTAAACAAATTTACAACAAGAACTATAGTGAAGGCACCAATTCAACAAGAGATATATTGGACAAACTTATAACATGGTATTAGAGGGCCTTCATTATATCATTAACGAAAACTTTGATATATTATAATGTATGGGATAATCCTTTAATTTACGCGGTTTATGTATTTTTGATATTTGCGTTATTAGTAAGAACCTTGTTTTAAAAAAGAAGGCATCTTCAAGTAATTATGTAGTGAAGCCGAATGGTAAAAATCGTAAAAGCAAATCAAAGAAGCAGTTGTCACACGATTTCTCTACACTTGATGATTTGAATGAGGCTGAAGATCCTACTCGTCAAGCGGGGTATCCCAACATCGTCGAGTTAGGAAAAAGTCTTGGTATTTCTATAAATATGCCAAATTCTCAACATCAAAATTTAACTTTTAAAGAGTTTATAAAGGGGTCGAGAGAAGACGACCCACCATCAAACAAAACGTAATCCATCATGCAAGTTCTTACTTTCTTAGCTCAAGCTTTAAGCTCTAGTGCTCAAATTAAGTTTAATGTGTTTCAACCTCATACTTCAAAGTGTCAAAAGTGTTTGACGTTTTGTTATTTCTCATTAGCAATTTAGCATGAGACTTAAAAAAAAAAAAAAAAAAGAAGTTATTATAAAGTTTAATTGGTTTTGGTGTATATATAGAAACTGGTATATTTCTTACTGTTACCTGATCTAGTGATCTGACCTTGCTGATGATAAGGCTTAACGTACTCGTATTGACTGACTACCATTCATGCAATATACGTATATATTATATATATGTATATATATATAATATTATTATAATGAATGCTGAGATGAGATTCTGCAGAAAGGAAAAAAAGGAATCTAAGGTAAAAACTTTCAACTCTCTCATCAATTACTGACTAGATATTCAATTCATCACATGTGCACTTGTTTTCTTATCTTTTCATTAGATGTCAAGGATACTGAACTCACTGCTTAGAGTTTTGAAAAGTAAATTTATCAGGAAAGAGCCTTTTACCTAATGTGAATAAGGTGTATACATCCGTCCCGGTCTATTTCAAGTTGAAAGTTCGAATCTTGTTGTAGAAAAGTATACAGATTTAGTTGAAGGTGAAAGTTCGAGTCATATTGGAGACAAGTGTACATTTTGAAAAGATTATTTAACCTTTTTGTCACTTACGAGACTTGAACAGACCACTTAGTCATTGATCGACTCACATATTGTCAGACTACAAGCCCTTTGGTACAAGTTTGCGTACCTAATCTTCGTGGAGTTGCCTTTCTTAATAATGAAATAATCACATGAGAAAATGTATGGATTGTCAAAAAAAAAAAAACATTTATTTTCGACCTAAAAATCACTTTCAAAACAAACGAACAAACATCATGCCAAACACTTTATAATCAATACCGGTTTCATAAAACAGAAACCAAATTGAGCTTAAACTTGATATGATCAGAAACCAGTACAACCGTTAAATAACTAAACATGCATACTTTTCAACTACTAAACCTACAAGAACATGAACATGAACACTAAACTCTAGCAATTATTTATGACTTGCAAATCTAACGAAAGGTAAAAATATTATTTTTCCTTCCCTAATTCTACCTTAAATATGTTAGTGTGTAATTCATCAGCTCTGTTATTTCATTAGATCACACAACTCCTGGTTTCCACTTTACATTCCACTCGAGATTTCATTACTCCTACTTTCTTATCTTCAATTTATGATGTTGATGCTATCCTGCGATGTTATTTAATCAATCTCCATCTACAGTTGCACTTTAACCCATTCATAACGCCCTTGAATCGGCTTTTCACTTACAATATCAAAGTTATACCTGCATTCACCAATTACAAATAAGAATACAAAAACGACAACTTTTTATGACTTTTATGAACAAAGGTCAAGGTTAATTACTTTTCAGAAAAACATCGTTGTTGCTCAAGGGCATGACGAGAAAAGAACTCTTCGATCTCCTGTGCAGAAGGCATAATCCTCTGAATGGAATCCTGTAAAATCCGACTAGAAGAATTACGGTTTGTAGGTCTTGTACTTGAACCAGGGGTAATACTGTCATTCGAGTCACGTACAAAGCTACACGGTGTGCTTTCCCTGGTACTCCTTCACAATCATAATAAATGATAAATGATTAAACAAATTATTTAAACCAGGGCCCCAATCAAAAGAAGCATCAATGGGTATAAACAGTTAGCAATATAAAAACAAACAATATCAGACCCAAAAAAAGATTTTACTTTATAAAATAATGATAGTGGAGGTGAAACTTTTCAATCTTTTTTAATTTTTTTTTCCTGCAAATTTGTTTTGAGTACTGTTTAACTGACATGGTAAAAAAAAACAAGTTATATGGGCCCTATTTACCTCCATGCAAGCTGTTTTTCTTACTGTTGATTGAATATAAACTAGGAAATGGCAATGGTCAGCATGTGATGGGAAACATATATGTTTGGTAACTTTTTTTGTTCTAACATAATTCACATAAGGTGTGAGAGGTAGGTATAAGGTTCGGTTTGGGTTCTCAACGATTGCATTCCTTATGAGGACATTTACCGGCATCATAATATTCAAACTAGAGATGCTATACACAATTTCAACACCTATTTAAAGAAGTTGTCTTGATATGGAAAAAGATGCCATAATACAAATTGATATAATAAATGAGACCATGTGGTCAATAGTAACAATGTTTGTAAGAATCACAACAATATTACAAAACCCATGTCTCATAAGTTTTGGTAAGAAAAGTATAGAACAAGGTAAAAAGTCCAATCAGAACAACTGGACTAATTTATGGTCTATGTCGTTTTTCGGATTTTAAAAAGGATATCACCGTGGTCTTATTTTGAACGGTATGTAATCACCACGATTTGAAAAATTACAACGACTTACAATGTTTTGCCAAAAGAAAAGTCATTTAACAAGAATTATTTTACCGCATTGTCGTGTAACACAAAAAATCATGAAAAGGTTAACCTTTAGTAAGAGAGAATGTAAGGAATAAATTTTAGATTTGCAACGAAAATCAAAGGAATTCTAAAGTTAATAATTCCATTTAAGATTATTGAAAAAGAAATGTAATCACTTTTGCATATAAAAATAACAAGAAAGGCCCCTACATACTCCAAATCAATCAATGCTAAAGAATAATTAAACACATAAAAAAAACAAGAAAGAATTACAAAACAAATTAAAAGCATATAAAATCAAAATACCTAAAATTTCAACAACTTGATTATTTCAATTAAACTTTTTTTAAATGTAAAATTAACCACTTTTTCACATAATTAAACAAAAATCATTTATTTAATTTTATCAAATTTAAACAATTTAATTATTAGAAAAATTACCTTTTTTTATTGTACAAATTAACCCCCTTTTCACATAAACTACACATACAAAACAAAAATATTTCTTCATTTTATCAAATTAAACCTTTTTCACATATAATCAGATAAAAATACAAATAGAAGCAAAAAACAGAGCATTTAACCATTTGTATATAAAAAAATTAAAAAAAATATATAATTATACCTATCTCTGGCATCAAATTCAATATTATTTTCACCAAACGAAGCTTCTTCACAAAACTCCTCTGTTTCTCCTTCACACTCTCTTTCGATTTCAATTTCACATTTTCTAGGGTTAGCGTTTTGCCGCCTGCAACAACTCGACTGCGGCAACGGCGGCTTTTCCAGCCGCCGGCTCCTCAACTGCAGAAACGACACCTCATGATTCTGCTCCGGCAAAGCTTGAAGTTTCTGTAAAGCTAGGGTTTTAGCTCGAGTTCGAACGCCGAGAGTTGACTGTGATACTTCCATGATTGCTCCGATATCGCCGGTTAATTTTGATTTTCTCATGAATTTCCCCATTTGATTCTGGGGAATTAGGGTTTATAGATTGTTTGAGGTGGGGGTTTAGAGACACAAACAAAGGGGGGGAAAGATTGGTTTGTATATTAGGGTTGGTCACTAATTTTGGTGTATATGTATTGTTTTTCCAACTTCTTTTTATTCCTAAACTACCCTCAATTAAATTAAAAAACTAAAATATGTATTCAAAATATTAGATACTTTTATTCTACTTGTGGAGTTGTGGTAAAAATAACCAAAAAACTAAAATATGTATCTGAAAACCCGAAATATCTGATATGAAATAACCAAAAATTTCGGATGTCCGGATTTTTTTTTCTTTTTTAAAGTTTTATATATATTTTATATAGTTATACACACATTTGTTGTTTTAGTTAATTATTTTATATAGTTTTATGAAAATATTCAAGAATGTGATTAGAAAATATGTATTATAATTTTTAAAAAAGGGAAAAAATGAATTTTTTTTAATTTTTTTTAATTTTCGAACTTTCGGATAACCGAAATTTTTGAAAATTCCGGGTTCGGGTTTCGGATAGAGAAAACCACTATCCGAATTTGAACACCCCTATATATAATAGTAATTTTAAACCTTTAATAGTTCAATACCTAACTAAAATTAATAATATTACATATAACCAATTTAAATTCAATATTTATCATGTAAACAATATAATATAATTTCATTGAACGAAAATTATTTAACACCACTACATTATACGCGTATCCCGCTAGTGAATCTTAAACAAGACACAAAAAAGATAACACATAATTACAACGGTACTCTAAAAATATAATAATCTAAGAAAATGTAACATGCATAATTAAGTAGCCACTGTAAACGGAGACAAAGGTCAAAAGCTAAATTAATTTATCTTAAACGTATTCATTGCATGCACGAGTTTAACAAATTTTATAATCTTCTTTTAATGGAGGTATTTATTATGTCAACTTCCATAACAAAATCGTGTTGTGAATCGTGTAGTTTATGTTTATAAAATTTAAACAATACAATATTTCACATAATTAACAAATTGTAGTGTTATTATTTGACTATAAAAAATGACAACTTATAGTGTCATATTTTCAAACTATAAATCTTTTTGTTTTAAAAATTCACCTTTTGTAACACACAAAGTTTTCAAAAGTATATAATAAACATTAACATCCAATGTATTTATCGTCAAATATAATTTAAAGAAGTTCATAAACATTAACTTTTTTCATTACATGTTATCTTAAAATTCAACCTAATAACAAGTATATTCGTTATTTGTGCTTCCAAACTTAGCTTCTTTTTTATGTCATTGAAGTTGAGGAATGAAATAATGAGTATCTAGTTACGACTGCCATAAGATACCTTAATCAAAAGTGTTAAACCGTAAATCTTACACGATACATTTATCATGCATTAGAAAATAGTCATTCGAGAAAGATTAACCCTCAAGGGTTCTATAACATATGGAGTCGGATCTTTTTATGTGGGTTGTTTTGATTAACCTTTGAGGATCCCATATACGGTACACTACAATTCTAGTATATTAAGTATCACTTAACTTGAAAATGGTTCCGATTCAAAGTGAAATCTTAATGCAACAAGCTTCACATACCAAGAGGGTATATGCACGGAGTAACACTCCTGATCTTCTTTTCATGTATATGCATTTTATTGGATCGACTGACATGTCGAAGTCTTGTACATAACAAGCGTAAATACTACTAATTTGACATTAAAACTTTTTTTGTATTAGTATCAGATGTATGTTTTGAAATAAAAATTAATTAGAGGACTTAAAGGGTCGTCAATCCTAGGGGACGACCCTTGATATGATTTAAAATGTTCTAAAACTAGGCAAACTTATTCAATTTACTTGGACAAAACATAAAATACCACATTTATTTTATGCTTGTTTAAGTGATTAATTAATTGATTACATCACCAGTCCTGGACAAACGGATATTGAACATTCATATTTTGAATTAATAAGAAATAGTTTATAAGTGGATGCTTAAGTATAACGTTGCTATAGACATCTACTTTGTCGGTTGTCGATACAAAAAATACTTGGCCATGTTCCTATTCTTGACAATTTCTTGTTGTAAGAAAACAAAATTGTTGAAGATTTAGTATTACGAGTCATGTGACTTACTTTGGGACCAAAGAGAAAACAAGTTAAGTCCGTTTACGAGTCGGAGAGTGTGGGTTGCACGTTCGTTCGAGCTATCTCGTTTCCACAAGAATGCATGCCCCACTCCCAAGAGAGCGGGCGAGGGTCGAGGGGAAGCCGCACCTCGTTGGAGTCTGGGGTCTGGGGCAACCCCAAAACGATATATTTAATATATTTAATTATATATTAATATATTTAATTATATATTATATTGTCCCGGAATTAATCCAACAGGTATGTCGATAAATACCTCCGATTAATCCCCTCCGATTGAAACGAACAAATATAATATATAATTAAATATATTAATTCATGGCATCAATTCGTAAGCACTGCTTTGTCTTTATATAAATCGAATTCTGGTCTCAGAAACGATACCGAAAATTCATATATACTCTCATGTTCTTGCTCAATAATTATGTTGCCTTGAATATTGATTGTTTGTTTTTTGATTATCCAATTAGAGAATTCGTGTAACCTTAAGGCATGGTATATGGTCGAATTACTTTATTAAGAAAGTAAAATCTTATACGATCAGAAAATTATCCAAGTCCAACGTTGCTATAGACATCTACTTTGTCAGTTGCAATTCAAAAAACACTTGGGCCATGTTCCTATTCTTGACAATTTCTTGTTGCAAGAAAACAAAACCTATATCAAAATTTTAATTGAACTTCAAGTGTAAAAAGAGCATTGTTAACAATGTACGTCCACTAGCAACACAATTCCGGGCGGTGACGTTATATATTAGACATCTTGTCATGTGGGCAGTTCTTCGGCGATGGTGAATGGTCGTGTCAGATGGCGGTGGAAGGTACTAGGCGACGACAATAACGGATATAAAGTAGTGGCGGAACTAGGCTTGAAAAATATTGGAACGCTTTGGACAAGTATGAAATAAGTAACATGTTAAACTAGTCTAATGTTGTTGTAGTAGTAGGGTAAATCATGAAATAGTATTTAGATTGGCTATAATCCATTCTTTTTATTCCCTAATTACCGGCTTTTTCCGTACTTGATTATTCCCCTTGGCCATACGTGCACAAACAACAATGATTTTACTCCCTTTTTTATTCACTTTCTAATCTTAATTTGTCCTTGTTAGTTGTTACTTTGTTAGTACTATATTGATATGATATTTTTACAACCAATTAAGTCGTTACAAAAAGCATTTGGTAAACCAAATCGAATGTATTATGAAATCTACTCTAGTGAATGGAAACGATCACAACATGGAGTTTTGTGGCCTTGTAAATATTCAGTTCGTTTCATGGATCAATCAGGGAAAACCATGGGACGAACGGCTCTAAGTCTCTATTTGCTTTTTCGTAAGCTATATTTGTTGTATCACGTTATAATATTGAAAATAAATGTCTTTATATGTCTAAAACATGTATCTGGATATAGGTAAAAATAGGTAAATCAAGATATGTGATGTGCAGTTGTGCACTTAGAGATTTTTCGAAGACCCTAACTTCAAACACCATATGTTGTAAATTAGGGTTTAGTGTGGGCCGGATTTTACTTAAACCCAAACCAAAAATTCAGTTCTTGAATCATAGAACTCGTTCGGTTTGGTTCTTTAACGACTAACAACAATTTAAGGTAACAACATGTCATTAATCAAAGTATAGTAGATTTTAGCAAATTCCTAAAGTTAGATTTTGATCCGATTGTATCTAGAAGGTGAGCAGAAATTGAATCGAAAAACGAAAATCCATTTCAATGGAGAAATAAAAAATTAAAAAAATATATTTTACTAAGGAAAACGGTTTGGTCCGGGTCCAAATGCTTCAAATAAACCGAAAATTTTAGCTTTTTAAGATTAAAACCCAAACGTCTAGAATTAGTCGATTTTTTGATTTGGTTCTTTCGTTCTTCTTGGATTTTGGGTTTTTCATTTGATTCCTTTTGGTTTTTCATTTGATTCCTCTTACGCACGGCTGGTGCGAATGTGAGGCTAGCCCTCAAACACGTAACTAAGTTGGTTTTAAATGTAAAGCACACCAAACTCTTGTATATGGATGATTTCGTATATTTGAAACAAAATTTGTCATTCTTTTATACATATCATCTTAAAAACACGATTAAGCCAATCAACATTAACATGTTATCAACATTTTTATAAAAATATGAACAAAGCCACATACAACTTTGTTTGTTTTGGACAATAATTGTGGAAATTTATGCCTAAAGGGTAATATGGTAATTTGAGGAGGGGTAGGGTGGGGAGCATTACTCGTGGTTGGCGCCAAGGGTTTCATTGGTAGGAGCATCTCTTCTTAAAACGATGCAAAACGAATCTTTTTCTATCATCTCTCTTCCCGCTAAAACTATTATTGGCCCATTTTTATTTTTTATTCAATTTCTAGAGTAAATTAATAGTTTTATATACCATTTCTTTTTGTGTTTTTTAAAAATGAAAAAAATAAATATAAAACTGTTACATATGCAAGTTTATATGTAAAACCAATTTAAATTACATTATTTTGTTAGAAATTCTTAAAATCTATATAATTTTAATTATAATTATTAAACTAATTTTACTAATTTTAATCTTTTTACATCTTGTTCTTCTTTAATCGCGTCTTTTTAAAAAATAAGTTTTTTTCTTACCACTGCAGAGCTATGGAAGAGATTTTTAATAACTTCTTTTTAATAAACAAAGTCCCCTGCGTTTTGAGGATCATCTCTCCCTTGATTAATATAAAACAAATCAAGAGTTTAATATCATATAAACCACAAAATAACATAATTTTTGATGAGTTTTAAATGTAAACTTACATTTGTAACAACCATATATTCACTTCTCCCTTTAAAAAATATCACAAATAATTATTATATTGAGTAATGATATATCTTCATTATATCTTAAAAACTAAAGATATAGACCTTATACTCTAATAATCCTATTAAACTTCTTCTAGATACAAGTATATGTTACATTTCGAGTAGACTTTTTATACATTTATTAGTTTTAATATTCGTATAATTGGAAAGGTTCATTAAAGACCACTTATTTTTATAAGGTACAAAAGACTTAATATCTACCATTTATTTAATTTCAATACAATGAATTAAATTAAAATCAAAACCCAATTTCAACCTTTTTTTTAATTAACATATCTCGCAAACCGTTAGTCGTTAGACGAAACAAATTACGAAATTGCGACCGTCTTGTTCTCCTCTTTAATTGGAGCACTGGTCATATATACTTTCGACCACTTTTGTTTTTGAGGTTTAGGTGGGTATTGAAATTTTAAAGTTAATATCGAATGTGATATTAACATCTAGGGGTAAATTTCCAAAACAAAAAATGTTATATAATGTATAATTTATCTAGACCAAGAAAAAAAATCTAAATTCGACAACCTCCCCCCCCCCCCCCCCCCCCCCCCCCCCCCCATTTTTTGGACAAATATTTAAACTCGTAATGTTATATAACATGTTATTTTAACATCAAATGTGGATTTGAATACCTAAATCATAATATGATATATAATTCAATTAAACGGATAAAAAGTTCCACGAAATCACATGCGATAGTACTAATATCACATGTGATATTAATGTAATTAATATGTAATTTTATAATATACGTAGTATTCTAAAAACTAATAAGTCAATAAGTTACATAATTTGAACTTTAAATGTGAAGTTTAAAACACAAAAATATTAGATGAGGTATAGAGTATGTTTGGGAGGAGTTTTTAATGAGCTTTTAGGGGCTTCAAGCTTCTAAGTTTAAAAATAAAAGCCTCAAATTAAAAGTTTTCTTAAAGAGTATGTTTGGTATAGGGCTTTTAGGAGTTTTTAAGAGCTACAAACTTTTATTTTTCAAAATTAAAAGCTCATTTTAAATGTAGCATTGTTTTGTAGTGAAAGCTTTAAGCTTCTAATTTGAAACTAAAAGTCCCAAATTATAAGTTTTCTCAAAGAGCTTCAGACTTTTAGAAAATAAAAGCTCTAAACTAAAAGCTTCCAGCCTCCAGCTACAGTCAGTAGCTACAACTTCCAGACTCATTTATGCCAAACATACCCTAGGAGTTTCAGGCTTTTAAAAAATAAAATCCTCAAAATTAAAGCTCTAGCTTGTTGCTACAACTTCTAGCCCCATTTACACTAAAATACTCATAATCTATATGAACCCGGAAAAAAAAATATCGAATTTTGACGAATTTTTATTTTTTTGGTTTTTTTCAAATGTTGATATTCGTAAGTTAATATCACATATGATTTGAACACTAAATGTGAATTTAAAACATATATATGTTATATGATGTATATTTAACTAGATCCATAAAAAAAACACAAAAATTTTAAGTCAAACTACTATATCACATGTGATAAAACTGTGATTTGATAATATAAACTTTCCAAAACCCGGAAAAAACCCCCGCTAAAAATTGTCAAAAGATATCAAATGGGTGCTCTATAGAAAGAAAAGATAATGTTTGTTTTAATGGTATAATTTTTTCGTTTAATATAAACTTGTTCAATCATGTATTAGTTATATATTTAAACAGATATATTTATTATATTAGTTATATATATAGATATATTTGTTTACTATATAAATGGATGATTTATATATCTAAAACAAAACAAAAATGTTTGTAACTGTAAAACAAATCAGTTTGTATGAGTTTATTATATAAAAATTACCTTGGACAAGTGACATTTATAAGTCATTTTATATATAACAGAGGAATAAAAAATAAAATTGAAATTGATGCATTTGTACAATTGTACATAGAAATTTTCAAATGTGTAAATGCTCCAATAAATGCTTATACTAATCTAAAATTCAGTTCCTAAAACTAGTTTTTTACAAGAATTTATGAATTGAATCTCCCAAACTTATCATTTAGGGATTAGAGGTTTTCTTAACACACTATTCAACCTTTTATTTATTAAGTTTTAAGGGTTTTGAGTATGTGTTTTCACATACACTTTCAACTAGGGGTTTGAACTATGGTCATGTCATCGAGTATTTGAAGATCTTATACAATTGCTAGATGAAAATAGATTTTTTGAGGTCCTAAAATAGGCAAATATTAATAAAATCAAAACAAAAATAATATTACAATAATAACAAAAGGTAATTTATATTTTTTTTTACATAGAGCATTCTCAGTTAAGACATCGAATACATATGATTTCTTGCATAAATATGCACATAACATGATAATGAAATACATTAATAATATATAACTATTACATTAAATACAAAAAATGCATTTCAATAATCTATAATTTGTAATATATAATATATATTAAAAGAGATGCATTAAAAGTCTCATAATGCAGTCTAGACCATTAGATGTATTTCAAGATTAAATTTAGACATTTAGATCAAAATGATGATTTCATATTACATCATTATTAGCTATGTTCATTTTAGCTCTTTTATTTCAAATTCAATTTTAACCCTTAACTTTAATATAATACTCCAATTCAAATAAATTTTGTTTGACAACATTATTGTAAATTTAAAATATATTCAATATATTAAATTTTTTTTCATAAAAATTATTTATTAAAAACGGTTCTTTATACTTTTTAATATGAGACTAGGTTTTTAAAAAATTAAAATAAAAAAGAAGTCGATCTTTAAATAAAAACATATAACTACGAAGAACAAAAGAAAAACATATAAATTTCAAATTTATTACAAAATGACCGTGATATAATATATTTTTCAATTTCTATTATACGTTCTACGCTTTTTTATATCTTAACATAAACAATAATAAAATAACTTTATTTATAAGTCATAGTTTACACACACAAAAATGTATTATTTGTTAACCCACATCAGTAAGAATTTGTAGATGAAGTGTGAGTCAACCACATGAATATAAACGAAATTACATTATATTTAGTAACACACATTTTATACATATTTTGTGTGATTGCACACATTATATTTAGTAACACACATCTTTAATATATAATAAAAGAGAGGCCTTAAATGTCACATGGCGAAGTAAGGTCCATTGGATAAGTTATATACTTTGATTTCAACCGTTAGATGAGATTGATGATGTCATCAAATATTTTTTTTTCATTTTACACCCTCTTACATACATAATTGCATTCTCTTTTCAATTTCACCATTTTTACAATGAAAAACACATGTCTCTTATTCGACTATTATTTACCTTATTATTATTATTTTAAAATCCTTTAATATAAAATATTAATATATGTGTATAAACATAAATGTATATATGTTATTATAACTATAAACAATATGTCTACAAACATAAATGTATATTTGTTATTATAAGTGTAATATTGTATTCTCATAATAATTTAAAAGAACGTGTTCATATACATAAAGTTTACGATTCAATTTTTATTTATATTTATCCGCGCTATCGCGGGGCAATAATCTAGTTTTATACATATGATGATCGCTCTTATATAAACTACAGTTTTGTGTGATTGCGCACAAACTTAAGGATGGCTATTGTTTACTCTTCCATGTTTTGAAATTATTAATTTGAGTTTCATTAATAAATGTTTAAACAAAATCTTTATTTAAATCTTATAAGTGTTAGTAGTTTTAGTGTAAGTGATATTTACAAGAGATTAGAGAGAATTCAAGTTAAAATTCAATACGAGGTAGATGGTGTAAAGTGAAGTACTCGTATAAGCTAATTTAGTTTTGGACATGAAGAATATTTTGACGACTATTTATCAAATAGTGTAACCAGATGTTTTATCTATCGTTCTAATTATTCACCATATTTTGTGTTCGTTCATTCAACACAACAACAATTCTCCACGTTTTTCAATAGTTTCTCGTTGTCCAAAACTTTGAGAATAAATTACTTTTTAATTCGATAACAGATTTTGTGTAACACGTGATAGTAGTAGGTCGATACTTCAATATGACATAAAACTTTACATGATTACAATTTGTATCCATGTTGTTCATGATTATCGTCACTCCAAAACAACAAATTAGATTTTCCAATATATTAGACTTTTAAAAGATAGATAAGCGAATTAAATTCATCAATAATCCTTCTTAGAGGAAATTAAGGGACTAATTATGTAATTTACTTAAAGTCAAACAACTAAAAGTCTAAAACAAATAAGAGGCCACATTTAACCCATGCATTCCATACTATACGTAAATACATTAGTTTCTTCTTGTTCACTATATAATCTCAATTCTTCCACAAATTTTGTTCTCTCTAACCTTTTCTCTGATACAACATTTCAGGTAAGATCTTTTTCAATATTTCCGAATTCATATGTTCTATCGTATACGTTTGGTTGTTCCGTCATTGTATCAATTGATCAGTATATATTGTTGTTTTTTGTGATCGTTTGTGATTTTAATTCGGTAAAGGCACATTATGATTCCTGGTATTTTTCTTTTTGGTTCACGCTACATGTATATCTTCTAATCCGAACGTATACATTTACATTGTTTATTATACATGTGACGTTCCAAACATCTTGCGTTGTAGATTATCAATTCTAATCGACAACAATTATATATACGCTGAGATGATAATACAACAAGTCATTGTGTGCATAATATGAATGATGTCATTCATGTGTATAAGTGGGGATTGTATTAAGATACTAGCTCATTGTGTGTGCTTTTTTGTTTGAACAGAGTTCATCGTTGTTCAGCTTAGTCAAGACATCTTATACTAGGCATTCTTGCACCTCACACTTTCGTCTATATCTGATTGTCGAGAGATGGCCGAGGTATGCGGTTCTGAGTATATATATGTTCATTTAATTTTTGTATTATATGCTTTACGACGTGATTGACATTGCAATTTGAAAGTGAAGTGTTTGGCTTGTGATTTCTGTTATATGATCATTAGATGCTACGTTAGAAGAATCTACAACAAAACTGATTCTGATCATCACGATTTAACGGTCATTATACATCTAAACAACTAAAAGAGTTGATTATTTAATAATCACAACTTCAAACAATAAAAGCACGTCTAGACTATCGATTATTTCATATAACATAATCACTTTCTAAACACAATGTCAAACACACTCTTAGTTAGTCACTCTAGCACAAGGCTCAAGTTGGATGAGATCTATAGCGTGAAAGTTATTTGATTGCCGAATAGTACCAGTTATCTTTCTGTTTATGCATATTAGATGTAGCGTTTTCGTGAACTATAACATAGCTACTTTTGAATTCCAACCATAGGAAGGCCAAAAGGTGAGCTTGCATGTGTATGACTTAAGCCAAGGGCTAGCTAAACAACTCTCAGGTTCGTTTTTGGGGAAGGCTATTGAAGGCATATGGTATGTATATATCGTTCCCTTTTTTCCCATTTTACTTTATTACGCACTTCATTTTTAGTCACGCACACACAACATGTAGAAAACAATGTTATATTGACATCCAAAAAAATGACATGATTAGTTCCGTTATGAAAACACAGGCATACAGGAGTAGTGGTATATGGTCACGAATACTATTTTGGTGGTGGCATTCAAATAGCTCCAATTGGAACAGCACCATACGGAACTCCACTTGAAATGGTTGATCTTGGTGTCACCAAAGTTCCTAAGGATACCTTTGAGTCGTATTTACAAGAAATAAGCCCACGTTACACACAAGAAACGTATAATCTAATGAAGCATAACTGCAATAACTTCAGCAATGAAGTTGCTCAATATCTGGTGGGAACCAACATCCCGGAGTATATACTTAACCTCCCTAACGAAGTCCTCAGTAGTCCATTGGCACCTCTTATGAGTAAGTTACTGATCTCTTCATTTTATAAATCTTTAATTTTGATATTATTCTTGTGTCTTTTACATAACAAACTATTTCATAAATTTTATAAAAATAATCGAAAAAGCTAAACTAAAGTGTGGTTATATTAAAGAGACACAATCTGATTTTCAAGGTCTCGTGGGTCAGTCTTTATATAAACTATTCTGCATAATCCAAACGAAAAATTTGTCGGTGTGAGCTATGAAACAAAATCCATATCAGATTTGGATTTGGATTTGGAAAAAAAAACAAAATTTGATTAAAGAACGTGTTGGTACATGTTGAAATATACACGGTCGGGGCCTCGGGGGGTTGGTAGTCGGTCATGATGGGTCGGGTTGGGTTGAGCTTAATCACTTTTTTGTATAAATTTTTATTTTTATTTTTTTTACAGACATGTAGTGACTCGAATACAATCACAGAAACAATATTTGATTTATTGAGTAAAATAATTTAGGAGATTTGACGAGCTAAATATACACTTTGGGAGGCTTTTAACCCGTTTGACCCATTTCTCATTCGAAAAAACAAAGTATATTTTAAAAAAGTTTTTTTGTTCGACTTGTTAGAGATAAATCCTAACCCGAATCATAAGTAAATGGGTCAAAATTCTCACCTCTAATCGACACATAAGATCTAAGAAATTACTCAACAAATCCGGATTACGAAACTAAAGGTCAAATATCTGTTTTACAGTGCCAATGATAAACAATTTGGAGTCTCAGTTGAAAGTAGGTGAAGTCCCACAATCTCTTCACTTCCAAAAACCAAACGGCTCGTCAGAAGGCAACAAAAGCCAACCTTCTGAGGCAAAGACTATCCAACCTGTGGTTGACCCACTTGGAAATGCTAGAAGCGTTGTTCAAGACGAAATTGCCAAGGAATTTGCCGCAATCAGGGCGGAGGGAACATTAACCCCAAGTGAGGCTGCAGCCCTTGCAACAAAGAATGTGATGCAAAAATATGGGTACATGAATGGCAGTTAATTCAAGGTTTAAATACTCTCGTTTTATCATTTTTTCCGAATTTTATAAATCAATTGTGTTTTTTAAAAAACTATGAGTTCAAGATTTGAATGTATGATTTTGTTTGCTGCTTCAGAAAAAGCTATCATCATCGATCCACAGTCTGATGTTAGACTGGCTTATTTATAGATTTGACAAGAAAATAATCGAAATTTAGAGTCTGATGTTCTAACAGACTGACAGTTAGAAGATAAACACGGAAATTTTTGAGAAATTTCAGCAATTTTGTTTAATGGTGTCACCAAAAGTAACAGTCAAATGTTCTCAAAAGACACGTGACCAAACTTTATATAATAATTACTTCGACCTATCAAGTTTTTCGGAGGGATAGTCAAGTAATTATACAACTCAAAGACGAGTAGTTACTTTAGAGAAACACTAACTTCTATAGAAGATTCTGTCAAAATAATGTCTTTGGAGTTATCTGCTTTCGGGTGATCAAGGGAATGAATCATTAACCTCACATGTAATGGCCTCAGAAAGACGATTTCTTCAGGTGTTTTTATTGATCTTGACAGGATATGAGCACATGCATCTGTTTGGATGTTATCTTTCCCACTCGGGTTTAAAATTTCTGCCAATCTAACCGTCTGTTGCTTTTTGGAATCGCTGTTTTGATTTTGAGGCTTTTTTAATCTTAAGTACAACGCAGCATTTATAATAACCTGCAAGAACATATATAAAAAATATTAACTAACTAAAAGAATGATAGATTAACAAAACAAAAAAAATCCAATTCCTCATACCTCACTTGTTCCGGGGCTAGTATTCACAGCACAATCAATGCGTATTTTTCCATCTTGCGTTTTCGTATTAGAAGCTGTATCCTCTTTGGCATCAAGTACTTTTTCTGTTAAAGATGCGAGTTCATCTAACTCGTCGTACCATCGTTGGGCAACACCAATCTGCGTACATTTAAAATAGAAATTATGTTTAAATAAGCTATGGTGAAAGGGAAAGAAAAACAAATGATAAGAAGCTTCAAAAGGTGTTGAAATTAACCTTCTCTGTGGACTCAGCTTTGTTTTCTGCACTTAAAGTGTCAGTAGCCGTGCCTCTAGTCTGCCGCCATATACAACCTTCATGTACCGGTTCAACAAGCTCGGTATCTTCAGGGATTTCTACGTTTATCTGTAAGTCGATCCTGCCTGTTTTATAATGTCAAGTTACGGACACCTAAGTTCTTTTGCTATGCAAGAATTATTAAGTTGTTAATTTTGTTATAAAAGTACAAAAACTTCAAAAATTCGACTTTGCATTAACTTTCCTTTTTATATCTGAAGTAAAAAGCTCATGTAATTCCAATTACCTGGTAACAAGCTGAAATGTTGAATATGATCAACATGAACTCTCGGGACACCAAAACCACTGTGACATCAGCAACAAGAAACCATAACTGCTTTAGTGAGAACATCATATTTACAAAAAACGAGAAGAAAAATGTGAGATAAAAAGACTACTCACGCAGCATAAGCTGATTCCATAGGGGAAACCAACCAGTATGGTACTCCAAGTGTTCCGAACTTTGTAAACTCAAAGCTACTAATTGACTGGGATTTTTTGTCGTATTTCAATATCACCTGACCATCTAAGAACTCCCGGGTTAGGAAATTATCAAGGTGTTATTCTTCAATACAAGGAAAAAGAAATAAAATATTTTACCTGAGTCCGATATTACAATATTGTCCTTAAAAGTCGCCACCGAAGAAACCAAACCAGCATGTGAAATGCCCTCTACTGAGATGTTAGTGGTAATATGATGTGGTAGGTTACTGGAAGGTATCTCCTTCAGAAGAGATGATTTCTCAAGGATCAACGGTCCGCATCTCTCAACAATATTTGCAGAACCTTCACAGCGCAATAAACTAATCGTTATCAAAGCTAAATAGATAATAAGGAAAATAATGAAAAAACATAAAGGAAATTAAATGCACACCTTTGACAATTTCTTTAACAAGTCCGGAGGTCAGATCCATGATCCATAAGGTTTCAAAACTGCATGAAAACATAATAAATCGGTATATGACTAGATCATTTTATATAAAAAAAAAATACATGTGATATGCAATTTACCTGCGGTTGAGGACAAAGAGGTCATTTTCCAATGATTTGAGGAGGTGCCAGGGGTAAAAAAGTAAACTAGGATCAAGTTCCTCGGAATTTAAAGTAACAGGTTTCATACTCCAAATCTTATCGAGGATCCAGTTCAACGGACTAGTTTTCGGCTTCTGATCATTGACTTTGGGATAGAATGTCTCCACGGTCCTGTTCTCCATATTGGCTCTCCTTATAGCATGATTCTTTCATGACATGAAACAGGGTAGAAAAGTGAGAACTATAATTAGACTATTGTCCAGTAGCTATAGTTGCAAATATTCATTTTTTTATATAACCTATTTCTATCAATCAGATTAGTCACGTTTCCATATAAATAAGCTTTTATACCACAAGAAAGGATGGACAGGTTACATTTTAATGTAATAAGATAAAAGTTTGGATTATATAGTTTTGTAATCACTAAATGCGTTTTATAAATATCGATAAGAAAAAAAGTTCACGGGTCAGCAACCCATTTTAATGCACCATTTCTCTGACATGAAGGTGTATCAGGAAACAACGTATAAATTACATTAAATTCTTAAACTATTAATTTAGCACATACCTCTGAGTCAACGATATACAGGCAATCTTCCTCATCATGATAAAACAAAGCAGCAGGGCGCATCATCTTGGAGCATTCAAAATCTCCATCCTCAAATCCAGGAGAAGATCCAATCTGAAAAACAAGGTATCAAAACAAAAGCTATTATATTAGCAGTCCTTGTGAAATCGCCATGTAAGTTGCAAAAGGAATTTCTTACATACAGAATCTAAGATTTTTCCATTTCCATCAATCACAATAATGCGATGGTGATTCGTGTCAGAAAGGAACAAACGGTCACTAAATTCATCAACCTCGATGCATCCTGCAAAATTTAACTACAACATAAGCCAACAATTCTTCAACGGATCAAGCTGGTTAAATTAGAAAAATAAATCTTATGAGCAGAGTTGGCAATTTAGACCCATTTATTATTATTAGGTCGATTCAGGTCATTTTTTAACTCCAACAGATCAAGCTGGTTAAATTAGAGAAGTAAATTTGCTAAAAAGGAAACTAGTCAAACAGATTGAACGGGTCAAAAAGTCGCCCAACTGTATGCTTGATGCATACCACCTCCTATTGTCATTTTAAAAAAAGATGAATCAATATTACAATAATATAGTTTTTGGTAATTATATGGGCATCTGACATCAGCCACATATAGAAAAAATATATTGTCGCATTAAGATCCTATATTAACATTTTCCAGATCAAATATGAGTCAACTACTGTACCCGGGAAATAAAGAAGTAAATTCTGCAATGGAGAGCAGAGATGGGGTTCTTTAAAAGCATCAAGTGGCTTTACCCAAGTGCCTCTCAGATTTTGCAACAATCCTGGTGTTTCTTTTTTCTGCACGATTAAATCCTTGATGGCTGCAAATGTTGCACCACAACAAAATAAGAAAAATGACATGCACTATAAAATCAATGAGGGAATTTAAACTCAGGCAAGTCATTTTGTTGGATTAACATAATAAAAGATGATAAGAATTAAAAATGTCCCGACAGTTCCAACTGGCTTGGCACTGTATTATATATCCCCAAAAAGTGGCATCTATGGTTGATGGCATCCTATACGGCTATACCGCCAAGTTTATTAGCACTTGGGTTGGTATACAAGAAAAATACAACACATAATATGATAGACCCGAAATATAAACAAATAAAGCAGAAATTAATGATAATGAACATGAACGAGTACCTGTTTCAAGAACATCAAATTCGACATCCTTGTCATGCAAGAGTGCTGGACCTTCGTTGCCTCTAAATATCACGTACCCTACCCTATCCGGCATCTACAAATAAGAAATAACAAACATAGATGTAAATAAAAAGCAATTCTTAGTATTTTTGATTGATAGAGTGGTCAAATATGTCAACTTAAAAAATTGGCGATAAAGAAAACGGGCCGAACATGTTTAAAATCCACCAATGTATACTAAAGTGTTTACAACCTCCCAGATTATTTCATTAGAAAAAAGTGGGTCATTATTCTACTAATAGTTTTGTAACGAAAGTAAACCCATTTGGACATGTTGCCCAACCCGCCCATTTTGCCACCTAAAAAGTGGCGTTTCCAATGAAAAAGCACCAATGATCAATTAGTTAACCTTTTTCATCTTCAAATAACTAACCGTCATACCTTGGTACACGGTTCATACTAAACAGTAAAACGGCTAAGCTAAACCCCGGTACTAAATTCACATATATTTTTTTTTTTATTCGAAAGGCAAGTATAGCGGTTCACAAATTAAATATCAGTCTGACAATTTAAACATCACCTCAGAAAGAGACTTGTTTGATACCAAAATAGGAAATGTGATGTATTCACTCATGATTATCGTTGCTAAACGAGAACGAACAAAGTCATCGTTTCCTTCTCTGCAGGGCTGAAATCCCATAACATTGAGTAACGGATACCTGAAGTGATAAATACATACAAACACAAAAACAAAACCATAACTAACTTAAATTTCAATGTGACTGAAACAAAGAAGCTAATAGCACCTTTTCTTACCTTTGTTGAAGTGATTTTACTTTCTCAAACATAACGTTAGAGTCATCGGCAAATGCACCAGTAGCAACTAAGAACACTCCATCTTTTCCACTTAAATCCTTGGTGTCAGCACTTCGATTCAACCACCAATCAGAGGGGCCTGTATATTCAGTCAGACTATTTAACAGCTAGAATTTAAAAAAAAATTAATGTAGTTGCTTTTTACAATGATTCATGTTGACTATATACGCGTGATTCAAAAATACACACATGTTAACAAGAAAAGCTTTTCATGACGCATCAAACTAGGCATGGTCAGCCCTAATGGTTAAGTATCCATATACCTTGCGAAATAAAATAATGTATGTGACATGATGCAACGACTAAAGGAAATTACAAGTATCAAAATGACCATATATAATGAATGTTAAGTATGCTTCATGAAACTAGGCTGTAAGTGGATCGACTAACAACCTGATTTGTGGTAAAAGCATATATCATCAAGCATCTAGTCAAAGCTGACACCGTCTGCATTAGTGTCTACTCAAAGTGAATACCGGATATGTATCTTTCTACCTCTAAGAGGTAGTTTAAGTCTCTAATTTCTCATTATACAATAAATATGTTCATCACTATCAAAGAAGTAAATATAAGAATACAAAACGCTCTGCAACCACTGTCACTATAGTCTTAGCTTTCCATATCATCTGAGTAATCTCTAGAATAATATGGATCTTCGTTCACAATAATCATTTCTTATACGTAAGTAAGCATTCTCATATCATAGCATAGGATCTCAAATATGATAACTGTCACAAAACGAAATATGCATTATACCTTGAAGCTCATTAAGACTGGATCTAATAAAAGTCGACAACAAATCGACTTCGGAAAGAGACGTTTTACATGATTCAGATACAGTTGAAAACCTGAAAGAAACTGTCATTGGTGAATTAGGATAGTATGATTAACACAAGCCGTAAAACGATTATATCATGTAAACAGGTTTACCTATGAGAATGTTGTTTATATATTAAAACATCGTCATCGATTTTTCGACACGAATGTATAGCCCCTGAGCTGACTATCACTCTGGATATTTGATAGTTTCTTAATATCTTACAACATCTACCTAAAATATACATAAAAAAAAAATCATAAATTTATGAAAAAAATTTATTGAAATTAAAATGTGAATTTCAAAAAATCATTACCTGCTGCTCGAATCAACATAACTGGAATCGTGTTACTGTGTAAACTTAATTTTTTTTCTCCCTAAATTGAAAACAATTTTAATTTTGAAAAATTTATAAATTAAATTAGGTTATAAATTTGAGGATGAATTTGATTTCATTATTAATTAAAAGTGTTCATAATGAAATAAAATATTTTAATAAACCCATTTTTTTCCCTAAACCCTAAAAAATCAAGTAAAGAACATTAGAACGAAAGTGAAAATGAAGAGGTTTCAAAATAGCCCCTGTAGTATGTAAAATGTTACAAGTAATGGGGAAAGTGTATTTTCTTTGCATAAGAAAGATTTTTTTAAGTGTATTTTTTTTTTTAGTTTCCCAATATGAGGATCAATTAGGAGTGTGTTTTTTTTTCGGTTTTGGTTTTTGGAGTTAGATTTTTCGATTTGTGTTAGTGTGTCGAGTCGAGTGGTTTTTGGGACGTTTGTGTTATGGTGTTGCTCTTTGTATGATTGTATCCAATAACCTCTTGCTTCTTGTAATATATTTGTGTTAAAAAAACGACATATTTTGCTTTTAACGTTAAACCGAATATACCTAGTTGTTATATAAGTCACTCGTTCTTAACATAACCAAAGGCAACAACATACAAATTTCATAATCACAACTAATTAACAGAATAGATTGTAAACTGTTAGCACAAAGCCAAGTTCTTGTACAAAACTTAAGTAGGATCGAACCATGCGATCTAAACATCAATTTACAACATGATTTAGGTATTTTCAAACACCATATAAACTAGTAACGAAATGTAGTGAGTCTTCTTTGCCAATGAGCAATTGAAAACTTCGTATAGGTGATTTGATATTGCTTTCTTGAAAAATTAACAATAAAAATGACCTGTTCTCTGCCATAAGCCACTAAAACTGACAGATTTTTTTGTCTCATCGTCATATACTACTATGGTATGGGGAGACTGATGAGCAAGTACGACGAGAAAGAAATGTATCAGATTCTCTTGCAAACGCTATTGAAAATGAAATACAAACCTTGTTGGTCTCATGACTTTGTGAGTAAAACATGACGCTCAAACATTTATTAATGTATCTAGTAATTTTAATTGCGAAATGCATACAAATTTAGGATTGCATAAGGAATCATCATGACTTGTCACGATAATTCCTAGTTTGCTACACATACAACAATAGAAAAAAAAAACAAGACGAATCATACTTATATAACATTATAAAACGGATACATAAAGCTAAAACGTAATTTGTTAAAATCACTCTATCACTTATAAGAATATCAATTTATTTCTTTCATTAAAATACCACAAAACTATACACAAAAACTCTTCTTCAACTTTTGACACTCCTCTATACTATTTCACTTCTGTTAATTTACTATTTCACTTCTGTTAATTTATAGAAAACATATAAATAAGTGTTTTTTCATTCACAACCGATGATACTAACCATTTGAATACATCCAATCAACCATTCGCCAAAGGCTACTTGTTTGAAATAGGGTTTGCTCCGCTTGGAACCTCATGATCACCAACTTCAAATTCTCTTGTGGATTTCAAATGAGTCGAAGACGTTGATTCTAAGTGATGGGATGTAGTCGTTTTGGGATGAAAATTGTGGCTTATGGTCGTTTTTTGATGGAAATCCATGCCGGGAGAAGTGATCAAAGAGATAAAGATCATGAAGGAAATGAAGAGAAAGCAAGAAGTAATTGTTTTGATAAGTTTAGCCATCCATAAAGACATTTAACAAGAGATATGTTACTGGGACTAGAACAAGGAAAAAGGTTGTTAAAATAACTTGATGTAAAAGAAGCTTTGATATTCAACAAACTAAGAAAGTTAAAAGAAAGTTAATAAAAGAAGTTGGAAAAAAAAGCTTTGAATTTAACAAACTACCATGTAAAACACATGGTGCTCAATATAATGAAAAATCTCTTGTTTATGTATCAATATATTTTTAACGTAGCGGTATTGGGATAACCCATCAAACTGAAAAATTGTTGGTTCATGACCATTTTGTTTACATGGTTTAGTGTTTAAGATTATACGCTTAAAGGTTAAATGTCATAAGTTAAAATTTCAAATGTGTCTAGACATGTATTAAACTTTACCATGAAATCTATATTATCTATCTAATTTTAAACAAGGTTATAGTATATATTTAACTTTTAAAATATCGATATTGTATTAAAACTACCAATTAAACTTAACTTCAAAGTTTAATACATTTTTTGACACGTATCCAATTTTTCATATTCATCCCCTTAACTGTATTACTAGAAATGAACCAACAAGTACCATAACTTCTATTAACAATTTATTTTCATTCTATATCCATTTTAGGTAATTTACCCATTTATGTAGAGTAGCAACTTACTATAACTTCATCCATATTAGGCAATTTAGTAAAAATAAAATAGACCAAAACTAGGTTGCTAGCTTGCTATTTTCGGGAGAAAAATAAATAAGGATATTCAACAATGTAGAGTGCTCTTTTACGGGATTTAGGATATGATCTGTAAAACCAGTTGTAACTGTACTTAAAACTATTTTATATTAATCGGTAATTAAATTTTTTATTTATTATGAGATGTTATTAAAGTCGTATTAATTTTTTGTTTTAGGATTATACCAAACATACAAATATGATTTCCACTTCTAAAAAAAGTGTCACTTCAGATCTAAAATGAGAGATAACAAGTTCGATTCTCACCGGTTGTGTTTCAGTTGGTGATATTTACCAACTCGAAAAAATGAATCATTACCGGAAAAAAAATAGATAAATGTTCAATCTAAAACTATAATTCAACTATCTATTTGGTGCACCAACATATATCGAACTCTAAATGTACGTTTAGACTCTAAGAATCAAAGTGTACAAATCCAAATTGAAACAAGTTGATTTTATCATATGAAAGACTTCTACGTCAAGAATCTCATAGACTCAACATACACGAGTCATGTTCATCCTATCATATATTGTATATATCCGAACACATTTTCTAGCCAACGTACGAATATATCATGATGCCGTAGATGAAGTTCAAACATACTATAGACTATAGACACTCACAAAGCAAAGCAAATCAGAAAACAAAAATGAGATGGGCATGACATAAGATATACATTATTGTAACATTATTACATTATATCTACCTTTTAAGAAAAAGGTAAACTAATCTTTACATTGTTCCTAAAAAAGCAAAACTCATGATTACATCTTTATAATTCTTTTCATATTTCATTTTCACAATTGCATATGAGAGGTTTATACTCATCAATCCCATTATGTAAGGAACTTGTGTCTTAGAACTTGTGTCTGTAAATTATCCATCCTGAAAAAGCCTTGAGCCCAAGACCACCCACAGATAGGCAGCATGCTATAACCATTTTGGCAAACCTAGTGGTTCAATTGCATATATATATATATATATATATATATATATATATATATATATATATATATATATATATATATATATCACAAATTCCTAATCGAGATGGCCAACTATTGTGGGTAGATGTGACTTAAAGATTATAATAAGCAAATATAGCAACAATAATCAACAAAAAGAAGTCAATTTCCTATGAAATATGTAGAATAGTTTTTTTTGCTTCTCTTTTCTTCATCTTTTATCTTGTCAAGTCCATTTACCATTTTTGAGGTGTGACATTTTGTCTTAAAAGGAATCTACTTTTAAGCTTATAATTTAATCAAAAGTGTAGGGTTTGAAAGGTTTTTGCGAGAAAATAACTATAATCGTGTTTTTAGTTTAAGGGAATGGAAATGAAGAATGAGAATGAAAAATGGAGTTTGTTTTACCGTAATGGATCAAATATGGCTATTAAATCCATAGGAGTAGATATTTTTCAAACCCATCTAAATTGTGAGTTAAGTTTTTCATTCCCGTTCCTAATTTTTATGAAACTCATACCCATAGAAGGGTAAAAACCAAACACCCCAAAAACGTCATTGATTACGCTTGTTCATATGTAAAAGTAGAAGGAGTGGAGGCTAAAATCGAGTAAATAGGATATACAATAATAAAAAAAATTATATGCGCATTTTACATATTTTGGTTCGTTCACATTGCTCGTGACTTGCCCCTAAATGTTTGTATGTAAATGAAATAAAATAAATGTAATATATTGTTTTGTTTTTCATATGTTTTTACTCGATTATAAACTTTCACTAGGTTTTACTTATCACATGTGAATTAACACTTTGGGTAGTTCTTACAAAAACTGTACTGGCAATGGAAATTTACCCTTGATCTAAAAGCCTAAACTGAAGTATATACATTGACACATGTATGATATAGGTCTAACCAAATAAAGGCGTGCATAAGCCGGCTCAAGACGATAGAATTAGCAAACTAAACGAGAATCACAAGATCATGTTAGGATTCACTTTGTTACCTAAGTGAACATTGGAATTGCTTCATTCAAAAAAACACCCAATCGTTTTCGTGTATTATTCCACATCCTATGCATGTTCCTCCATTTTTCCTCCATCCCTAACCTGTATATGCTGCTCCTAATTACCTCGCCCTCATCCACGCCGACTTTAACTAGTCTTTGATACATCAGTTTGTATGATACTATTCACACATAAGATAATTTGCTATCAATTCCACACTTCATAATTAATTGTTTCTGGAAAGACAAATAACTCACACGCACATACGCTTCTGATGAGGTTTTAACCGATAACCTTTGGTTGATGGGACACACTTGGTACTGTTTGGTACGCCCTGTTGGGCTGTTGGTACGTCATAATGCATTTAATGTCTTGTAACTAAGGTAAACTTGGAAAATGGCCAACCACTACACCAGGAGAAAACATACCAATATGTCGTGGTAGGGATGGTGTACCTAAAGGCTGACATATTAAAGGGAATAGTTTGTAATGGAGGGGAGCGGTAAACTACCGCTGGTGAACCGAGAGCATGAATCAGTATCGATGAACAGAGCTGTTCTTACTGATGTTCTGTGGTAACATTGAGCTGATAGAAAGGGTAGAACGATCATATGAAATTGTTTGATTCGGCAGAGGCATCTAGAGTTGGCTTCGTTTGAGGAAACAAAATAAGGAGAAACAAAGTGTACATTAAATTAATGTTGACCAGAAAAGTGGCGGTTTTTGGATAATATGGTGGTTGCCTGAACAAACGAAGCAGAAGATTGGGTTGCCATGTGCTTTTAAATTAGAATTTCAAATATAATCCTACATCTGCCACATCAGTAACATGAAATTAAGCAAGCGAAAACCTTTTTTTTTCTGGTAAAAGCGTAAGACTTGGTTGATAATAACACAAAATTTGCAATACTTGAATAGTTTTTTATTGGGTAGGTTACCTTCCTTGAGACAGAAAGACAAGTATGTTGCCATTCCCCCTTTAGTAGCAAGTCCCAAATCCTATGCAATCATGTTTTCGTGACTTCTCAACTTTATGTATTAGAAACTGTATATTGCACAAAATTCCAAATGTTTACTGTGTAAATATAACAACTAATGGCTTAAGTGGACGCCTTACTTTATAGAAAAGTAAATCACAAAAATTAACTAAAGTAAGTGAGAAGATTTCCGTTAGTAAAACGGTAATGTAAAGATGGTCCGGCAAAAAGGATCTTATATTTACTTTTTCTTTAACCTTTCTATTCTAGTCCAAAAGCAGAAGCAGAAGTCACCTACGGTGTAGAATAGTAGTATTTGCAAAAGGACTGTCATCCTAAGGATTCAAACCTTTGCATCGAGATTGCTACACTAAAGCTTTATTAATACAACACTCCCAGGTCTGCTCAATTAAATATATCATATTTCCAAAGAATAACATGCATTGAATTTCTTAGTATGCAAAAGATTAGAATAATCAGGAACCGTTTGAGGGAAAAATGAAGTATTCTAGTTCGCAGGCATACATTGTCCTTCATCTAAATCCTTATAATTGTAAAAAAAATTCAACGGGATGAGAAAGAAGGACGGGGTATATGATATCTTACTTCCACTTCAGTGACTGCCTTATTCCTGTGTAGATGAGTCCTAAAGATCGCCCAATCAGAGAAACCAAAAAGAAAGAAACAGCATCGCTAATTTTGGCAACAAGTGTCCGTACAAAGGGCATTGTAATATCAGCCATTTCAAGGTATAGACTGAAGTAGTACCTCCTGCAGCAAAACATACATCGTTAATTTCTTTCATTAACCCAACCGAATTTGGTGGAAAATGTAAGTAAATTATTATTGGGTTCTTAGCTATGTGTTCTCCATTATTAAGAATTCACAATTGATTTGTATAAAATATGAACACTTTTAGCATGTCAACAAGAGTTGGATAGCACGATGGTTAAGTTAAACATTTATAGGGGAGCTCTTGAGTTCAATCCCAATCCAGACCTTTCACTTAAATACTTATTAGATGTAGCAATTTCAAACCATTTACCTATAAATGGATCAAATTGGTTATCTTTTCACACAGACGGATCAAAAGAAATAGCTAAAAGGTGAACGGATTAAACGGGGCAAACGGGGCAAATATTATAATAGTCCCACGTCTACTTTTAATGCACATGACTTCCTATATCGCTTTTTTCTAAGATTTGGATTATTGTAATAATATTTTTTTTAATAATCATAATTCACACATTAACTGTTTATAAAAAATGGATAAAAAAATGTTTGTGTGTCGAGCCTGCCCATCTTGCCACCGCATATTTATATCTATGCAAAAAAAATAAAAAGATTTGTAGCATACCAACCCACTAGGCCCCTTAGTTCTTTGGTTCGCTTGACAGGTACACAGACATGGCCGATTACAGCAGCAGATAAAGGAGACATCAAGGGCTTAGACTTCCTTATGCCGAGATTCTTCAACCAACCAAACTTCTCATTCTTGTCATTGCTAGATTCTGGAATGGGTCGACTTTGGAGTATACGCAGGTCAAATCGATCCTCATACATATATGCAACAGTCTCCATGTTTTGAACAAACCAATGATTCAATGACACCTGTAAATAAGGGATGTTAGTTTCACATAAAAGATGAAAGATACAAAGCCAAGTCTTTCCTTTCCCACATTTTCTTGAAATCATAGATGTCTTAGAGGTGAAAGGATGTGTAGTTCGAGTGAGGCAATGCGGATTAAGGTTGAAATGGGTCATTTTAGGGTGTGCTTGGTTGGGGTTAATAGAGGTTAATCAATGGTAATGATAATCATTGATAGTGCTTGGTTTGTCATTAGGTAATCAATCATTGTCCACTATATCCATTAATAGACAATAAACCATTACTCAATAAAACGAGGGTAATGAAAGTGGGGTAATGATTAACCTCTCTTTCATTGTTTTTCCCATTCCCTTTCCCATTCCTCGCTTTGAAACAACCGCCCCCAGTGTCGGTGGTGTGGACCCACAAACACTTTTTTAATCATTTATAGAAAGCTATAAATAAGTAATGTGTTAACTATGATAGCAAAAATAATATCATTGCCATAGTAATTCAAATCGGTGATTAAAATGATTCAGGAGATGCATTAAGAAAAGACTTGGCGATTTTCAACCCGTTTGACCTGATTCTGTTTCAGTTAATTTTTTTAATGTGACATGGGCTGTGGCAGATAAAAGGGGACCCAAATCTCAACCCATTCATAAGTAAATGGGTCAAAACTGCCACCTAATGAACATCATCATCGTCAAAATGATTGAACGGAATCGTTTAATAATCACTCTCTACAACTGTACCTCATTACGTAATCTCTGAAGTGCTCGGGTCGACAAGGCACACAAATTCAAACCAAGGCTGTTCATTTCGTTTGAAATATCACTGTCCACAGAAATTAACTCCAAATAAATACTAGCGATCCCATCAGCCAACGTGATGACCAAATCTTCCAACACAGAAACTCCACGAGAAGCAAAGAAGTCAGTATCATAACAGCATTCTTGACTGATAAGATGGCAATGATGCAATGTGTCATTTAATCATATTTGCTCTACTCTAGAACTAAAGAAAACAGGAACGGGAGATAAAAAGAAAATAGATAATATAAAACCTCTTAAGGCCAAGAAAACAATTCTAAATTCAGAAAACAATGGGAACATATTTAATAAACCTTGTGTTGTTAAAATAAATGAACTTATGGCACCTAACATACCTGAGAGAACCGAATCTAAGGATATAAACTAGCTCGGTATAGAGATCCTCCTTGCCCAGCTTTTTAACGTTTTGTAAAACAGAGTTATCTCCTTTTAACTTTTCAAACAAAGGAGGAGGGAATTCCTGATGAAAGAAAAAGAAGAATGCATTCGTAAAATGACAACGGTTTTTAGAACTCATATAGTCATATCTGCTTTATCTAGTTTCTTCTTCAAATAATAAGCTGAACCAATACCTACAGCATGACATCGTAATATTCTACAGTACCTTAATGGATTTCCTGTTTTTCAACAAAAGCTCGTCTTTCAGCCAATCCGTGCATATAGACAATGAAGATCTCTGTAAGATTTCTGAGAAAACCTTCTGTAAGCTTTTCAAGTCTGTGGTAGATGTACTTCTAGAGATATTCTCTACCTGCAATCATGATATTGAGCCATTGAACGGAAAATGAACTTCAAACCAGACCAACATAAAAAAAATGCCTACCTCATTTTGAAGCCATCGAAAGGAAGTCCACATTAATCGAAACCTGGGACCCTCAGCAATGGCAGATAAACTTGAAGGCTGGTTAGCATTTTGTCGCGATTCTATAATTTCATTATCAAGACTGGTCCCATTTTCAATAGCTGTTATGGAATCAGTAAGTTTACGTTTCACGGTATCCCATGAGAACTCTAAGGTAGTCTCACTGTCTTTCTCATTCTTCATGGCACTGCAATTTTTAAAAGGAGACACGACAGATAGAACATATATGAGAAATACCACTAGCAGAAACAGATTAAATTCATAAAGTAGATAATACACGCGTTTTGGTACCTTCTTACCTACCAGAAATGGAAGCCTCGTTATCACTTGTTTTGTTCCTTCCAGGAATTAAAAAGGGCCCGTCGGCAGGGACAACTCCGGCCATATGTGTAAGAAAAAAACTTGCCATAAGGAGCACTTGATCAGTTACAGGAATCCACCCCGAAGAATCGCCAGCGGTACTTAATAAAGTTCCTAAACAATAACACTTCATGTGATTCGTCTTCTGACAATGACTAACTTTTAAGTTTGTGATGTAACAGCTACCAGCCTTGTAGATGTTTTGTGAAGCTCTACCGCAGACAGCATAACACTTCCGACTGTTGAATAGCAGTTGAAAATAGTAAGCAGGAAGTATGAATATGAATAGAATGACAATAAACAATTCGTGTCAGAAACTTATACATTCACTATGTCATAATCGCTTAATCGGCATAAAGCTTCCTAGTAACAGTCGACAAAGGCAACGACACATTAAATTCAATAAATATCTTTAAACCACATTTAATTAATTATGTATATCGAATAAAGAGTAATATGTAAAGAGTAAGAGCGACCTGCGATTTTGAGAACATAATCCATTTGGCATAAAGCTGAGGTCAGTGAAAGAAGTTCCATTCACTGGGAACTTAATAAAAGGCCGGACAGCGACATATTCCGTCATTCGTCTATTTTCCGGCGTCTTCCTAACAACATTAATTTAAATCAAAAGTGCCACACAAATGATGAAAGCCACTAATATTCTAGTTTAATTTAACAGTTACAAAATACATAAAAATTAGTTCACTAGCACAATGCAGTTTAATCAAACAGTAAAAAATATAAACTGTGAAATCGATTGGTTAAATTGAATCTGATAGTATTTACCAGGTGGCTAACCCTAGATTTTAGGGAATTCAAATGTCTAATAGCATTAAAATTGAAATTGTGTGGATTACCTGGCTCACTGCTTTCTGGTTATGAAGAGCTACTGGAACTGGTTTTTTGTGTCCAAGTTTCCGCTATCTCTCAAGTCAAGGGGGCCATTGATAGGCACTATGACTAATTAATTGTTTTTACATATTTGGATGATGCTATTTTCATTATCATTATGATTATTATTTTCATAATTTATTTATGTGTTATTCATTTTGAAGAGTTAAGATTAAGAAAGACCATGAAAAAAGTTGAAACCAAAAGATCTAATTATAACATTCAATTTTAAAACCCACTTAAAATATAATTTTGTTTAAAAATTAAATATCTCAAAAACCGTAAATGTATTAAACGAATAAATTACACCAATGTAACAAGTATTAAATTTAAATTACACCACTGTAACGAGTATTAAATTACCTTTCTATAGAGTACTCACTCGATATATTTTTGACGAAATTTATTTTCGGGTTCTTTTTACGGGTTTTGAAACTTTATATTATAAATCACTGTTTTATCACATGTGATATCAGTAGTTTGACATATTATTTTTTTGTTTTTCTTTTTTATTTAAGTTGAATGTATGTAATATAACAAATCTATGTTTCGAAACTCGAATTTAGTGTTCAAATCATATGTGATATTGTCTTATGAATTTCAACATTTTGTCATAAACGAAAAAATAAAAGTCGTCAAAATTCGAACTTTTTTCTGGGTCTATATAGGTTATACGTTGTATAACATTGTTGTGTATTAAAATTCATATTTAGAGTTAAAATCATGTATGTTATTGTCTTTTAAGTTTTAAAATTTTTACATACATAATATCATATATGATTTATATTTATATCATATATGATTTACAGTAATATCATATATTATATTGTATTATCATATATGATTTTAGTATATATAACATATGATTTATATTCATATCATATATGATTTACACTAATATCATATATGATATAGTATTATTATATGTGATTTTAGTATATATCACATATGATTTATATTCATATCATATATGATTTATATTCATATCATATATGATTTACAGTAATATCACATATGATATAATATTATCATATGCGATTTTAATATATATCACATATGATTTATATTCATATCATATATGATTTACAGTAATATCACATATGATATAGTAGTATCATATGTGATTTTAGTATATCACATTTTATATCAAAAAACGAGAAAAAATAAAACTAGTTAAAATTCTATTTTTTTTCTAAATTTAGGTAGTTTATACATTTTATAGTAATTCTCTTTTATACAATTTTATGTAATGATGTAAATATCATATATGATATTATTGTTATAATTTCAATACCCATAAAAAATTAAAAAAAATCGTCGAAAGTATATAACACCACTGGTCTAATTAAAGATAAAAACGAGACGATCGCAACGGTGTATTTTGTTTCGTCTAACGATCAACGGTTTGTGAGATAAATTAATTTAAAAAAATAAAACAAAAATGGGTTTTGGTTTTAATCTTAACCATTAGATTAAAATGGGATTAAGGTCAAAATGATGTATTTTTGTCTCAAGAAAATTATGGATCTTAAATGATCTTTTCTCTTTATTTGAAACTCTAGAAGAATGATAACAAAAATGTAAATACATAAAACATGAAATACGTGAATGATGATTGTACTAAACGAGTGGATTTATCTCACGTGTTATTGTGGGCGTAGTCTTTTTTAGAAAGAAAAAAAAAAGGAAAAACAAATTAATAAGAACTAAAACGAAAAAAAACATCACCAATATAAAATATACTCTAACTCAAATCTTCTAAAAAACATAAACGAGAAAATAAGGATGTTACAAATAGTTAAAAAAAAAAAGATAATCGATATTTTTTATGAAACTAGATACCAACAAAAAGTTAAAAAAAAAAAACTTGAAAATCTATACAAAGTAAATGCTAAAAAGAAAATTCTAAAGTAAACCAAAATAAAAAAAGGTCATAAGAACGTAAGTTAACAAAACATCTTTTTTTTAATTAAAGTAAGTCTAAACCAAAGTATCAATAAAGAAAATTCTAAAGTAAACCAAAACAAAAGAAGGTTATAAAAAATTCCTTTTTAATAAAAGTAAAGTCTAAACCAATGTATCAATAAATAAATAGAAAAAAAAAGTTAATAAATAAATAATAAAAAACAAATACTAAAAGTCATTGTTCATAAGTCATCTTATCCAATCAAATGGCCCGACCCGACCCGAGTCGGCTCATCTGATTGAATCAGATGGCTTATGAACAGTGACTTTTAGTTGTCAAATGTTATATTGTTAATAATCAGATAGTTTATGAACAATGACATTTAGTTGCCAAATGTTATATTGTTAATTTATCATAAAAAAATGAACCGAGTATGAACATGTGTGTGGTTTACTGATATTGAACCAATTGGAGTTTACGAAGGGGTTATTCAACAAGACGATCTCGGTTAGTGTTTCATGAGTATATTGTTAAAGTAGAGTCTTCAAAGCTCACCTGCGAGCGAAGGACGAACGACGAGATGTTGGACGAACCGCAATAGACATTCAAAATTAATATTAGGCTAACTAATATTAGGAAAATCATCGGTGAAAAGTTTACGAGACTTGAATGGGCGATTAATGTTACCAAAGGCGTGTGCTCTTAAAAGTATACTACATCTATTATCTATTATTACTTATAATCTAGAGTCGTCGGTCATCTAACGTGTGAGATATTCCAAATAGTGGAATGGTATGCATTTGAAACTCGTGACTCTTTGGTTGCCCTATGTTTTAATTACCATAATGTGATTAATGGCATACTAATTATTGAGGTATAATGATATTTAAACTCTTCAGTTACCCTGAGTTACTAACACATACGTTTTTAGGTACTCCAAAAGTTTTGTGGTATTAATGGCATACTAATTATTGAGGTATAATGATATTTAAACTGTTCAGTTAACCTAAGTTAATAACACATACGTTTTTAGGTACTCCAAAAATTAGTGGTATCCACTTGGAATCTTAATGGTTTGAACGACCATAATGTGATTAATGGCATACTAATTATTGAGGTATAATGATATTTAAACTGTCGAGTTACCCTAAGTTATTAACACAAACGTTTTAGGTACTCTAAAGGTTGGTGGTTTTGTGTTTTTCTATATAAGTTAGTTCGCCAGAGAAGTTACTCTTGCATCAACAAGCCCCATAACTACGTACAATTATGTCTCTTTCGAAAAACATGTCTCACTCTAAGATTGACGCCCTTGACCCAACTAGTAAAGATTGGGTTGTTCATGTACGACTTCGTAGAACGTGGGAGGCAATAAATACGAAACTCGGTGATGTATTACTTGGGTTGGAGATGGTTATGGCTGATGATGAGGTAATTTCTAATTTGTTTAAAAATTTTAAAAGCCGGAAAAATGGTACGCCACAAAAACAGTTAATATACAATAATTTCTACCATGTTTTTTATGTACAACGATGGAAACTGTGGGGGGTTAAATTAGTTTCTTACATGTTTTTTTTACCAAAAAGGTGGGTTCGATACAAGGTTTCATCACTAGAAATCATATACGAAAGTTTAAGGATCTTCTCGAAGAGGGCCAGGTATATCAAATCCCGAGGTTCAGAGTGATTGAAGGTCAAATGGGATATAAAGTTGTCCCGAATCAATACCGCATCCGTTTCAACATTGCAACATCGATTCGTAAACTTGAAGGTGGTCATGAGGAGTTTCCATTGAATGTGTTTAGTTTCACACCAACGAAAGTTCACCTACAGAGAATTAACAACAATTCCCTCCTCACTGGTGTCGGTGTTTCTTTTCTCTAAATGTTTATGTTTTCTTTCCTATATCCAGTTTTTTGTGGGTTGTTGTCGTTCACATGACATCTGGCTATGTGTTTATAGATGTAATAGGGTGTTTGGTAGGTGCAAGCGAAATTATTCGCCTTGACAATGAAAAAAAAATGTGAAACGCGAAGTTGAGCTATCTGTTAGCAGGTTATTATTGTGTATTTTCCTTTGTTTCTGCGTACCTAATTCTCTGAGATTGGATTTACGGTCGTAATGTAGTAATTTAGAAATTGTCACCGCACAACACGCGAGAATACGCCTAGTTAAATAAAAAGGTATGGGATAACCAACGCGTTATTAATGTGCTACATCTCGAGGTTACCAAACCCCGACAATCAAGATGGTTACGCCATGACAGACATGGACATACCAATAGGAGATTGTTTTGAAGTTGTTGTTATCGATAGACAAGGAAAGATCAAGAAGATATAAAACTCTCTTCATAATAAACGAGAAACATTAGCTATTAAACTACAAATTTCATAGAAACATTTGTTGGTACATTCTCCATTAACTATTAGTTCAATAATCATTGATCACTAAATGAATATTGATTCTCATATCTGATATTTATCGTGGACACACCCTCGATAAGTTTAACGGGTTTCTCATCTTTTCATATAAACAGGTAAACAGACCAAGACTAGTTCAACAAATACCGGTTGTGGTAGAATAGAGTTAGACGATGATGATCCACAATCCATCCCTGTTATACAACCGAAGTAACTTTTACTTCGACGTTTGGAACAACCCCGTGGGACCTTAACCTACGACCACATGGTTAAGAACGAAAAACAATCATTGACACATGGAATATGAAGATAAGAAGCTGTATTTAAGGAAAATGACAATCCCCTTCCATGGTCAGACAATCGACAAATAAGTATGTTTTGAATTACAATTTAGTGGCTTGGTTAGTGAGAAAGTTATAGGTCATGGTCATATCGACTCAAATGTACTTGAATATGCACTCAAAAGGATGTAAATAAAACTTTTGTGGATCATGCATGATTAGACATTTAGACATGTATTTTAACTATATATAAGATGATAAGCGTAATAAGTAAATTAATAGGTGAAGTAAAAACATCAAGGGGTGGTGGCGCAGTTGGCTAGCGCGTAGGTCTCATAGCAATAAGAGTAATCCTGAGGTCGAGAGTTCGAGCCTCTCTCACCCCATAATCTTTTTTTTAATCAAAATATCTTACCCAATAAACCCTAATTTCTTTCTTTTCAATCATTCCATTTTTTATTCTCACTATTCTCTTCCTCTCCCAGCCCCCAATCTGAAACAACAACAATCATAATGGGAAAACAAAGCAAAAGTAATCATCTTTTCTTGTTCATTTCTTCATATTTATTTGTAATTTTGTATATTTTTAGCTTCTTTTTTATGTTCAAATTCTGTTAATTATCTATCCCTGTATGCTTATCGTTGTGTTTTGACTTAATTTTCTGCTTATCTTTTTGTAATTTTGTATATTTTTAGCTTCTTTTTTATGTTCAAATTCTGTTATGTATGTTTATCAACAAATTCAGATTAAAATTTAAAGTTTTAATGAACATTTTTGACATTTTATCTATCGATTTGCTTATCGTTGTGTTTTGACGTAATTTTCTGCTTATCTTTTTGTAGAGAGTAAGAATAAGAGGATCACTCTGTCACAGAAAAGCAAGGTGCTAAAGAAAGTAAAGTTGCACCACAAAAAGAAAGCCAAAGAGGCCAAAAAGCTGGGTATGAACAAAAAAACTAAAGTTGATAAGGAACTGGAAATCAATAATGAAGCCCCTTTTACGGAAGAAGAGATCAAGGCTCTCGAGGCTCGTCGCGCTGCCAAGGCGCTTGATCAGAAAAAGGGGCCTGCTAGTAATGACGGGGCTGACCAGAAAAAGACGCCTGCAACTAAAGAAAGGGTATGTTGCATTTGGTTTTAATATGTTCTGATTTTGTAACGCTTGGGATGGAAATTGTACGTTGGATGTTTTTCTTTTTTAGGTTAATAAGAGGAAATCGGGGCAGATGGATGGTAATGATGATGATACCGCGAATCTGTCTCAACAGACTCATGTTAAGAAAAAACAGGCTTTTGACGAGGGAAATTTGAATGATGAGTTTGAAGTACTGAGTAAGACACGAGGTAAGTGATTTTACCATTTTCCTCTGTTTGTGGATTTGGTGTTGTTTTTACTAAAAGTGTTGTTGATTGTTTAGATAATTCGGAGAGGACTTTTTATAAGGAGTTGGCGAAAGTTATTGAAGCATCTGATGTTATATTGGAAGTGCTTGATGCTCGGGACCCAATTGGTACCCGTTGTGGTGATATGGAGAAGATGGTTATGAGAGCCGGTCCTGAAAAGCATCTTGTTTTGCTCTTAAATAAAATCGGTAATGGTTTCATTTATCCATTTTCTACCTTTAAAAATGGAATTGCTACCTATAATCATTACTAAATGGATATCGTATATCAGATCTCGTTCCTCGTGAAGCTGCTGAAAAGTGGCTTAAGTATCTTAGAGAGGAGTTGCCAGCTGTTGCTTTTAAATGTAGTACACAAGAACAACGGTCTAATCTCGGGTGGAAATCTTCAAAAGCTGCAAAGAAAACAAGCAACCTTTTACAGACAAGCGACTGTCTTGGTGCAGAAACTCTTATAAAACTGCTTAAAAATTATTCAAGAAGTCATGAGCTTAAAAAATCAATCACAGTTGGTGTAGTGGGATTGCCGAATGTTGGTAAGAGTAGTCTTATCAATAGTTTAAAACGATCACATGTTGCAAACGTTGGTGCGACACCTGGACTTACAAGAACCATGCAAGAAGTCCAATTAGACAGAAATGTTAAACTTTTGGATTGTCCTGGTGTCGTAATGGTGAAATCCGGGGATAATGATGCTTCTGTTGCTCTTCGAAATTGCAAGAGAATTGAGAAGCTAGAAGACCCTGTTGGCCCAGGTATACGTTTAACCGATTTTTATCTTCAAATAATAATAAAAAGGAATAATCTGAATGTTTTTTTTGTGTGGATTGCAGTGAAGGAGATTCTTAAGTTATGCCCTGCACAAATGTTGGTAACACTATACAAAGTCCCGAGTTTCGATTCTGTTGATGACTTTCTTTTTAAGGTAGCTACCATTAGAGGTAAGCTTAAAAAGGGAGGTGTTGTGGACATCAACGCTGCTGCTAGAATCGTGTTACATGATTGGAATGAAGGTTTGTTTTAGCTAATTTGCATATTATATTTTTTGAATTTCATTATACTCGTAAAGCGGGTTGACACCATAATAAGGTGAAAAAACCCAAACGTATAAAGGGTAACAGAAAATTGCCAGTCTATCTGAGATCAAGACCGTTTTAATGGTTTTCAAATGGGCTAGGCTCCAGTTTTCGTCTTCTAAAAAAATTAAAAATAATTCTGTAAAATAAAGAGTCTCAAATATGGTTAAAAAGGTTAATAATGGTAAAACTACTAAACTTTTAACTGTTTGTCGGTTTAATCTTTTCTTTTTTGCAATGGTTCAACCTTTTCTGGGTGGTATTTTCAAAGTTTTCTAATGACTGTAAAATAGGTTTTTGTTTATATACTGGCTACGGAAAGTTAAGGACTTGAGCGATAAAAGATGAAAGTTAACAAACATATAAGTTAAGGACAGAAACATTGCAGAAAAAGTTTAATGATTTTATCACCAAATAGGTAAAAGTCCTATTGTGTTGATAATAATCTATTTTCTTAATAACATGAATTAAGAGGTTTTATTTATCAAACATACACTTTGGGTGACTTTGAAGTAATGTATCTGATTCGTCTCCATTTAAGCTAATTTCTTTAACTATTTGGCCTGTTTGAGATTATAGATAAACCAAAGTCGACCCATTCATAAATAAATAGGTCAAAAATGAATATTGGCTATAATCTTTTACAGGTAAAATTCCATATTACACAATGCCTCCAACTAGGAACGATGGGGAGGCTATGGAGGCAAATATAGTATCTGAACTTGGAAAAGAGTTCAATGTGGATGAAGTATATGGAACTGACTCCTCGATTATTGGCAGCTTAAAAACTGTAGATGATTTCAACTCTGTTACAGTCATTCCCAGTAATCTTGTTGCTTTTGACGAGACGATGCTCGAGGTTTGTATTTGGTTTTCCTTACTATTTAATTAATAAAATGATATACTTCTATATTTTGCTCTAACTTTCAATTCAACAGAATGATAAACAACCAGAACGTGAAAAACCAGTAGAAATTATCAACAACAAAGGCGAAGATGAAGCCATGACGGAAGACAAGGATTCAGTAGAGGTGACAGTCAAGAATGCAAGTAGCAGACAGAACGAAAAGTTATATGCAGCTGAAGGCGTATTAAACACAAAGTTGAGGAAAGCGGAGAAAAAGAGAAGAAAAAAGGCGAACAAATTAGCTTCAAATTCAATGGAAGAAGATCAATCCATGGAAGCCGATGTTGAATACAAGGTTGACGATGTTACAAATGATTCTATGATGGATGCTGGCGAGGGGAACGATGATGATGGGATGGTTAAAGATATCACGAATAACAGATTTGCGTTGATTAGCGAGGCTGAGTAGAGAGTGATATGCGAATGTTTTATTTACTTTTTGTCAACAATTTTAATTATTTCCATTCTACTACTATATAAAACATTTAGCATCACTGTTTTTGATAACCATTCTTTACGCATCTATACGTCTAAAACACTAATTTACATTTATATAACTTGAATTTGATGACCATTACGCACATCTATCTATACTACATATAAATCACTAACTCGTATTTATATAATTTAAATTTAAATTCAGTTTAAATCGTATAACAGTTTCTCTCCCTTTTTCTAGTTTATCTATATGTTGCAAAGATAATATAAATTTAGCTTGAACAACGATGACTATAAAATAGATGCATTTCTAAAAAATTGTTAGAATTTAACTATGTAAATAATGGTAAGGTGGTTTTATATATTTTCACAATAAATATACGATTGTAGTTTTGATTTTTTTTTTACTTTCATTTTTTGTAGATTTATAATTTTACTGTTTGTAAAAAGATATATTTTGTCCTCGCGTGTTGTGGAAAGACAAAAGTTTATGTGCTGTACAATTAGTTGTTCGAAGTAAAATAGAAATGAAAATGTACACCTTATATAATTGACCTTATATAATTGATTGTGTAAAACAAAAACCATTTTTTAATAGTATAACCTAAAAAGAAAAAATATAATGGAAATTAATAATTAATCAAAAATATAACTACCTAAAACTTAAAATTAAGAAATAATCGAAATAAAGACTTAACTACTTTATTATATAAACGTAACCTAAAAACAAAACTTAAAATTAAAAAAGATCCTAACACAAAAATAAAATGTTAAAACTAATAGAAAACAATTAACCGAAATTAACTAAAAAATATCATAAAAATCAAAACCGAATCGAACCGTTTTAAAAACCTGAATTTCCCGCTGTTAGTTGGGATATAAGTAGTGGCTTTGTGATCAAGTGGTTGGTCCTCAAAACTAAAATTTGAATTCAATATATAAACCCCAAAAACGCAAATTGAAACTCTAGAGAATCAAATCAATCCAAGATGAATAGTCTAAATGAGCGAGCTACGATGGCGATTATGGAGCAGAATTTTGTTAGGATTTGTGCGGAGAGAGATGAATTTAGGAATCAACTTATCCAGAAATCGAATTTGGTAGATGTTTTAGTGCGTGAACTTACAGATTTGGAGAAGAAATGTGAGATGAGTTTAGTGAAGGAGGAACAAACAAATGTTGAAATCGATATCTTGTCGAAACAAAAACAAGAGTTGGAGGGGAGTATTCGGAATTTGACGAAACAGAAGAGTGAATTGGATTCGGACAAGTTTCTTTTGACTAAAGAGTTGAACAAATTCAAGAACTCGATTGCAGCACATGAAAGTAAAGTAACGGAGTTCGAGTCTGAAGTTAGGCGCTACAAAACAGCACAAGCAAATCTCGACGCTGAAAAACTAAAAATGAAGAAGTTGAATGAAAAGATGGACAAGGAAAAAGAAGAAATGGGAAAGAAGGTTTCTAAGATGCAAAATGACAACGAAAAGCACGTTGCAGAAAAGAAAAAGTTGGAGAAAGATCATGCAGCGTTAAAGGACGACATTCTTGTGGTTAACAAATCATTAGCCAGAGCCCGAAAGGAACATGATGATACCAAGGGTAAGCTAAAAGTATCTGAAGCTAACATGTGCCGAATCTTGAAAAACTTGAAGAATTTTATAATGGGTATTAATGAAGAAACCGGAGAAAAAAAACATCACGTGAAAGAAGTTGAAGCAATCAAGAAAGCATTCAGGGATAAAGAGGATGAAATGAAGAAGCAAATCGAGTTGCTTAAAGTGAGTGTGGCAAAAGCTGATAAGGGAAAGAGGTTCTGTACAATGGTGTTGACTGCAACCACCATTTTAGCTGTTGTTTCTTTAGCGTATGTTGCACTTTGAGGCTACTAATTTCGCTCAGGATTTTGCTAATCCTAACAGGTTAACATCCTTTTATACAGTTGTTAGTTAATCGGTTAATCACAATGCCCAATTTAAACTACGTGTGTCGTTGAGAATTGATTATGTTCTGGTTTTGATCAAGCTTTATCATATGTTACGTAACTAAACTGCTAATTCAATCCCCTTTTTTTGTTGGTTGTTACTTGATTTGCAGTTTATGCTCTAAAAGTCTAGTATATGTGTTTATGCTTTACATTATTGCAGCAATTTGGATTTGGGGATGAATAATTATTTGATTCTATATTTGTTTTACGTGATATACGAATCTACTTTGGCTAAGATGATAAAAGAACTATATAATTACATCAACGGTCTACCGTGGAGTGTATTGAAAGTTCACTTTTAACCAGTTCCTTAGCTAGCTACGTTTTTTGATTAAATTAAACCGGTTTGAGATGAAACATAACCCTATTCGAACCACTTGTAAGTAAACGAGTAAAAAATGGCACATACTTTTAAGTTTACCAATCATGGCAACTACAATATCAGGTTAATCACATTGGGGTTATTGGTAAGAAAAATGGATGTACGTTGTTTTTGTTCTGATCATTGTCAACATCGTCAGTAGTTACAACCAAAGATGGTAAGTTCTTGTAAGAATTGATGATCATAACTTCATAAGTGGGTTTGAACTAATTTGTGATTCAAACAGGTAAACTCGCGAACCTATTTAATAAATGGGTTGTGGTCGGGTTGAACCCATCAACCTGTTTAACAGAAGTGGCAACTGTATGAGAAAAAATTGATACAAACAGATACTCACAGGAATGACAATATGACATAGCAATGAACAAGGTGCTTATAACTATTCAATTAATCATTGAAATATATTGATTTTGATATGAAACTCAAGTGTTACAAAAATGATCAAGAGTCCCCTAAACAATTTATTGTTCGCGGGACTTTAAGAGAACTTGCAGCTGTGTGCATAAGAATAAATGATACAAACAGGTACCCACACGAGGTCAAGGACACTACACCAGGGAGGAAGAGTCGGGAAAAAAAAACCCGTACTATCCCCCTCCCTCAACCAACAAATAATTATTTTTATTAATGTTTTCGCCTGCCAAGCAAGCGCATCCCACATTGTAATCATCTTTTCTTTTATTTTAATTCAAAACTCGCATTTAAATGGTATATTAGTAGTTGTAGTAATGAGAAAAAAAGGAATTAGGTCGTCGGAAATATGGTTTCGTCCGAAAATGTTTGTCAGAAAAATCAGTAGCCGGAAATTTCGTTGGAGAAGATGACTAGCAGGTAACAAGTTGCATATTTCCAACTTAAACGGGTAAAAACTAAATACGTTTATTATAATAGGATTTTCTAAAGTTCGTTGTTTATAGTGCTAAAAATTGAAAATTTCGTTTATTATCTTTGACCTTAACCCGTATTTTATGTGTGAAATATGATGTGAGTCCAATATATCTCCATACAACAAGTTCACCTAAATGAACACACGTCAAAATTGTACACCTCACTTTTACATATACATTTAGTAGTTGGCATACAACCCTTATAAAATGTCCATTACAAATGCTCTAACCATAAAAAGGAACTTGAATAAAACAAAAAAGGATTTTGCTAAAAAGTTTAAAATATGTAATTATATAGGACATTTAAATAACTATTTATATATTTAAGAATAACCATTTTTAAGTAGAATAATATATTATACGGTTAATAATTTATCTATTAGCTTTGAGACCATAATTAACAAACCTTTTAAAACATATAATAATAATAATAATAATAATAACAATAATAATAATAATAATAATAGGCCGTAATAATGAAAACGTAACCCGAAAGTAACGTACAACCAAACTAGGTAAACCCATAATAGTCAACCTACCTAAGGAGTTCCAATCAAATGTTATAAATATTGAACTTTAAATTTAGAGTTTTTAAAATCAAATAAACGGCATCATCGTTTAGGGTATTTGCTGATTGTTAAAATGACGTTTCTGACATCAATCCTAAGTTGGGTTAAAAACGTTTTCTAACTTAGTCGGGTTTTATGCAGTTGTAAGTAGAGGGACTGAAGCTGTCAAGATATGAAAGTGCAGTGTTTATTTAGTTCTTAAAGCGAAGTAATAGAAGTTTAAGGGGCGAGTGTAATTCTTGGAAGCTGAAGGTTGTAGCTGTAATATTGTGTCTATATATAATCCCGTTAATTCAATTTTTAGGGTTAGATTACTGCATTCTCACTCTCTCTCTAAAAGCTCTCTAAACCGAAATAGTTGTTGGTTATTTTCTAATTAGGTTACATATTGTAACTCTAATTTGTGAGTCTTATAGTCTTGTGAGAGATATTGTGTCTGTATTTCGATTGTATTGGTGTTATTTTATTTGAGTTTCGATCGGTGTTTGTTTATAAATTTGTTCACTGATCAACATGGCATCAGGTACTATTTAATTCTTCCAATTTCATTATTATACTTGCTTTCTTCGACCCAAGTAGTCGTGTAAATTTACAAATTTTTGAAATTCTTTTCAGTCGTATTTTGGTTTGTTAAGCCTTTAATTAGTCGCTTTATTTACTGTATTATTTATGAATGAAATTATAATTCTAAATCTTCATGTTTATTACAGTGGTGTTCAAGTCTATGAAGGACCACAAAAAGCAGATGGAGTTGAAAGAAGCCCGTAAAGCGGGGCTTGCACCACCTGAGCTTGATGAACATGGAAAACAAATTAATCCACATATTCCACACTTTATGTCATCTGCTCCTTGGTATCTCAATGCAGAAACACCGAGTTTAAAGCATCAAAGGAATTGGAAGTCGGATCCAAATTACACTAAATCGTGGTATGACAGAGGTGCGAAAATATTCCAGGCTGACAAATACAGGAAGGGTGCATGTGAAAACTGTGGAGCTATGACACACACCGCCAAAACCTGTATGGAAAGACCCCGAAAACTTGGAGCCAAACGGACGGGTAAAAATATTGCACCTGATGAGAAAATAGAGACTAATTTTGAGCTCGATTATGATGGAAAAAGGGACAGGTGGAATGGATATGATGGAGCATCATATGCTAATAATGTTATTGAAAGACATGAAGCTATAGCTGAAGCTCGGAAAAAGTTCCTGAAAGATCAGCAGCTAAAAAAGCTTGAGGAAAAGAATATTACTGAAAATGTCGAAGAAGAGGTTAATGATGATGAGGATAATGAAGATATTTTAGAAGTGGATGAAACTAAAGTTGACGAGAGCAAGCAAATGGACTTTGCTAAAGTTGTGAAACGTGTGCGTACAACTGAGGGTGGTTCTACAGGAACTGTGAGAAATCTGCGTATTCGAGAAGATACTGCAAAATACCTTCGTAATCTTGATGTTAACTCTGCTCATTATGATCCAAAAACTCGTTCAATGCGTGAAGATCCACTTCCAGATATGGATCCAAATGAGAAGTTTTACGCTGGTGATAATCAAAATAGAGTGAATGGTCAAGCTTTGGAGTTTATGCAACTGAATATGCACGCTCGGGAATCGTTGGAAAAGGGGAATGATATGCAGATGCAAGCGGCTCCTTCACAAGCTGAATTGTTGTTCAAGAACTTTAAGGTTAATAAAGACAAGTTGAAATCTCAAGTGAAGGATACGATTATGGACGAGTATGGGATGTAATACTTGAACATGTCCTAATGCAACACCAATGGCCTTACTATTATTTTCCTTTTTAAAATAGCTCGAGTTTTTGAGCTATTTATAAGGCATTATTTAGGCCAAGCTTTTTATTAAGCTAATTTTTCAAACTTTTTTAATAAAAGCCTGAATTTTCAGCTTATATACCTGGAGCTTTTGAGCTTAGCTTAGTCCTAACTTTTTTGGGTCGGCCTAGGCCGAGCTTTGATGCATAATTCATTATTAAAGGTCTTATTAGGCACTTTGTAAAACCAATTTGTGCACCTCTGTATGTCAATAAATTTGATTAAACCAATTATGCATTTTTTTTTAAAGTTTTACTGTAATTTTCTTTTTGGATTCGTGTTTGTAAGATTTTGTTTGTAATTAGTTTATAAGTGAAGCGTTTCTTATTTGAGATTATATTTGGAGCTTTGGCAAAACGTCTCATCCATATGAGACTCTAATTAAACGTCACTCCCTCTAACGTTGCTCATTACATTGTTGTTTCTATAATGTAATTATGTAAATGCTTGTGAGAATAATGTTCACAAGTTATAGGATATAATTTACCAGAAGGTCTAACAAAGGTTAAGTTAATAAAGGTATATAGGTACTTTTGTTATTTAAACGTTGGTTTGGTTAACAAATATAAATGTTAAGGACAAAAAAGTTTAATGGTCAAAGCGAGTGACTTCAAACATGTTTGACTCGTTTCCATTTAAACTATCTTTTAACCATTTCAACCGTATGAGATAGAAGATAAACCCAAGACGACCCATTCATAAATAAGTAGGTCAAAAATGCTGATTTGTTATCATTTTCGACTGGTTAAATTCCATATTACACAATGCCTCCTCGATTATTTACAGCTTAAAAACTGACATTCCCAGTAATCTTGTTGCTTTTGATGAGACATTGCTCGAGGTTCGTTTTTGTTTTCCCTTCCGTAATTTAATTAAAAATATGATCTTTCTTTATATTGCTTTAACTCTCATGATTTCGACAAAATGATAAACAACCAAAACGTGAAAAACCAGTAAAAGTATCAACGACAAAGGCGAAGATGAAGTATGATGTTAACTGTTAAGGATGACGATGTTAAGAATGATTCTATGATGGACGTTGGTGATGGTCACGATGATGATGATGATGGGTCGGTTAAAGATATCACGAATAACATATTTTCTTTGATTTGTGAGGTCGAGTAAAGAGTGATATATATGCAAGTTTTATATAGTAATGGTTAATGGTACTTTTTAAGTTCAGAAATAAGTTGTTTTTTGTTTTAATATAAGGGCTGTGAACCGAGTGGCTGTTAGTATTTGCACGACACATGCTCTTCATTGTTAGTGCCGATTTTGACATCTTCGATTTTTGTCCGTCTTTTGAGTTGTGGTACCATCCCTTTTCAAGGTTTCAACATGTGTTCTGTTAACCAAGGGCAAGTTGCCCTATGTTTCTATACCATGTGTAGTTTGATTAGGCCGATGACACTGATTTGTCGTCTTTCAATCACAGTAGTTTATAATTCCAACAGCAGCACCACGTTTTACAACCACCCTCTCCATTTAGGCAGTCTTATCTTTATCATTCGTTGGTTAGCCTTGATTTTAAAACTTGTTACGAACTTCAGTTTCAAGATTCAACCAAACTTGTGTATAATGTGGCTAAATATTTTGATTTTGAAATTTAAAGTCTCTACTGTGATTTAAAACGAGCTCAAAACGTATAACTAGTCTGAATTTGACTCGTGACCTCCATATACATCACCAAAACCGAAATTACCATACTGTCACATTAGCTTTGTAACTATAACTGTGTAGGGTTCTAGTTAAGAAAGAATTCAATTAGCCAAAACCATTTTTCTATTCCATCTCCATTCATTATAGTGAGTGTTTACTACGAAATCATATGCCCACCTATTACAACTAACTACAGCTCAAAAGACGGACAAAAATCGAAGATGTCAAAATCGGCACTAACAATGAAGAGCATGTGTCGTGCAAATACTAACAGCCACTCGGTTCACAGCCCTTATATTAAAACAAAAAACAACTTATTTCTGAACATATTTTCTTTGATTAGTTTTCGCAAACAACTTTGAGTGTTTCTATTCACCATTACTATATAAAACTTTTACTCTCTTTACTTTCTTTTCTTTCTATATAATAACCATTCGTTGCTAATTACTTTCTTCTTCACCAATATTTACAGGCATACACAGTTAATCCACTCTGTTTAACCCAACACCAGTGACGTTGATTAAAGTTGATTACGTACAATAATAACCTCTTAATTTAGAAGATGTTAATAAGAATTACAATACTCTCGAGACTAGCAATGAACAAGGTGCTTATAAATATAAAATGACTGATGTTTACATCCAATTAATAACTGAAATATATTGATATTGATATGAAACTTACGTGTTACAAAAATGATCAAGAGTCCATGAACAATTTTTTGTTCGCAGGACTTCAAGAGATGTTGCAGCTGTGTGCATAAGAAAAAATGATACAAACACATACCCACTCGGGGTCGAGGCACTACACCAGAGGGAGGAAGAGTCGGAAAACCCCGTACCATCCCCCTCCCTCAACCAACAAATAATTATTTTTATTACTATTTTGGCCTGCCAAGCAAGCGCACCCAACAAATAATTAGTCTTTACACTACACGGTTTTAAGTATTTGTGTAGAAACCTTAGCCAAAATTAGGGTTTTAGGTTAAAAAAAAACCAAAAGAATTCTTTAAACCCTAGATTTTGGCCGAAAATCTGTAATCAAACTCTTCCTTAATGCTCGAAATCATGTTTGTGATGTTATTAAATCATCAATTTCAGGTTTCTTTAACAGATTTTGGGGTTTTAATCTTTGGCTACCCAAACCGAGACATATATTAACCAAACACCCCTTTAAACTCGAATTTAGGCCAAGAAAATCATATCGTGATGTTATAATGATGAAACCGAGAGTGAATGCAAGAAAAATGATGGAATGAGATGCTTGAACACAAAATCGCCGAGAGAAAATGAGGGTTTTAGAGAAAGGGTTTTTTGAATTTGTGTTTGGGAACAGTTATAAAGCCCTATTTATACTCCCTCTTTTTCTCCAATTACGTGCACGTAATTGATGAATTACGTGCCCGTAACTTCTGAGTTACGTGCACGTAATTGTCAATTACGTGCACGTATCTCTCAGATACGTGCGTAAGTGTTTTTCGCGCGTTTTCCGATTTTAAACTTGTTTTAATTCACGTTTTTAACTTTAAACTTTTACCGAATAAAAGAAAACAAGTTTTTAACCTTTAAACTCTTTCCAAGAGATAAAAATGATTATACACTCAAACCTTTACACTTTATCTCGAGATAAAAAGCCTTTACACTTGACGGGAAGGCATTTGATCAGTCGAGCATGTTTAAGCACTCGGAGCCTTCCAATCGTCAAGAATTAACCAGAAACCGTCTTTTCAGGAGAATTTGATCCATAACACTTATGTAAGCTCATATGATTCCTCCTGTCACTGCGAATCACTTAAAAAACACGAGAACCGTAAAATTGAAAATAAAAGCTATAAACCTAAGAAAAGTTAAAATCTTTTTGTATTTTTAATTTTAAGGGACTTAGATATTAAACTACAACTTAAACCAAAAATCTTTTTGAATTTTTTTTTTTAATTTTAAAAGAGTTAAATATTTACAAAAATAGTGGTTCGTGTCAAGCGATTTCTAAAATGGTGAGACGGTTTAACTTGATCAGTTCTTCAAATCGCCCCTTATGAAAAGCTTTAGTCAAAAGATCGGCCTTTTGATCCTCGGTAGCGATTTGGAGTAACGTGATCAAGTTCTTATCATAGCAATCCCGTATGAAATGAAAACGAATACTTATATGTTTCGTTTTCGAATGTTGCACCGGATTGCGTATGATGCACACTGCTGCCGTATTGTCTATGTTAATGGGGGTGCGGGAAACAATCAAACCATAATCACGTAGCTGATGCTGGATCCAAAGAACCTGAGAACAGCAACTTCCCGCTGCAATGTATTCAGCTTCCGCAGATGATAAGGATACCGCGGTTTGCTTCTTGCACTGCCACGAGACTAAACGTGATCCAAGAAACTGACAGCCACCAGTCGTGGACTTCATGTCAGAATTGCAGCCCCCATAATCTGAATCCGAATACGCCGTCAACTCAAAGTCTTGATCGTCATAGGGATACCAGAGACCCAGAGTTGGTTTCCCCTTGAGATAACAGAGAATCCTCTTCACGGCCTTCAGGTGACATGCCTTAGGCGCAGCTTGATAGCGCGCGCACAAAGACACGGCAAAGGTGATATCCGGACGAGACGCTGTAAGATACACGAGTGAACCTATCATCGATCGATACAGCTTCAGATCTACAACATCATCGTGGAGTGCTGGACCAAGTTTGTGATTGACCTCGAGAGGAGTGCTAACCGTTTTACAGTCTAGCATCTCGAAACGAGTCAATATGTCTTGCACATACTTGGTCTGGTGGATATAAATTCCTTTCTTCGACTGCTTAACTTGCAAACCCAAAAAGAAGTTCATTTCCCCCATTGCACTCATCTCGAACCTTGACGTCATCAACTTCTCGAACTCTTTGCACATTGAGTCATCCGTAGACCCAAAAATGATGTCGTCGACGTATATTTGGACCAGCAGCAAGTGTTCATTCCTTTTCTTCGTGAACAGAGTTTGATCAACTGTACCTCTTGCAAACCCGTTGTTTGTCAAGAAGTCAGAGAGCGTTCCATACCAAGCTCTCGGGGCTTGGTGAAGACCATATAAGGCCTTGTTTAGCTTGAAAACGTGATCAGGATGTTCGTAATCCTCGAAGCCCGGTGGCTGAGCGACATAAATGTCTTCACGAATCTCGCCATAAAGGAACGCACTCTTCACATCAAGTTGATAAACTTTGAAACGCTTGTGGGAAGCGAATGCAAGGAACAGCCGAATGGATTCCAAACGAGCAACCGGTGCGTAGACTTCATCGTAGTCTAGACCTTCTACTTGTTCGAAACCTTGAACAACTAAACGGGCTTTATTCCTTACAATCTCGCCTTTATCATCTTTCTTAATCTTGAATACCCACTTCGTCTTCAATATCTTTTCCCTCCTTGGAGCCTTGACCCTTTCCCACACATGCAACTTTAAGAACTGTTGAAGTTCCTCTTGCATAGCTTCTACCCAGAACGGATCATCTAGTGCAATGATGACGTTCTTTGGATCTATTTGGGATAGAAAGCATGCTTCGAAGACTTCCAGAAGTGCGGGACTAGCCACGAATTCATCCAGGTGTGCCGGACGTTTCTTTTCTCTCACAGATCTCCTCGGAGAGATGACATTTTCAGCTTCATTTCTTTCTACAGCACCTTCATTTTCTTGTACAACCTCCTGATTAATCACATTTTCCACGACCTGAGCTGGAATTTCTGCTTCATCAGAAGGTGGAGCTGGATTTGAGACATCAGCATTAGAAGGATGAGGAGCACTTTCGATGTCATTAGATTCCTCTTCATCAATTTCTTCAATCTGAGCTGCAGAGTCTTGAAAATCACTTTCTGAATCGTCTGATACAGCTTCTGAAGCAGCTTCTGATGCAGTTTCTGATGCAGTTGTGTAGACTGGTGAGTCTGGCCGAATCGGAGCTTGTTGAATAGCTGGAAGGTCAACGACGACCTGAATCGGAATCGGACCAGATGAAGTGGACGGTGATGCATTTTCGCTTTGAGTGTGAAACTGATCAAAGAATGTATCATCAATTCCTCCCCCTTGCATCACGACCGCTTCATTTCTTGCAACCGGAATGGAGGTACTAGGATAATCAAGGTTGAAAGACTGAAATAGCGAATCATAATCGAAGAAGTGAGTTTAAAGATTTCCTTCTCAACCGAGAAGGTAAGTTTTCTTACCTAATTTGGTAAGTTTAAAGTGTTTAGACTTCGCAACATATAACAGTTGCGAACTCGAACAAAAACTGTTTTGCTTAAATGCAAAACTCTTTTCAAAAGAGTCTAAAGTTTTGAAACTCATCGAGTCTAAAGCTAAATAATCTCGGATGAGTCTAAAGTTTTTGAATCTCATTGAGTCAAAGTCTAATAATCTCAATTGAGTGTCAAGTGTCTAAATGATAAAAACCTAAATCTTTGATCGTGACTTCGAAACTTTTCTTTTTAAGTTTTTTAGGATCTGTATAGTTATAAAATCAATAAAATTCAGAAAAACATAAAAAGAGGGGGAGAAAGTTTGTGAAAACCTTAGGAAATGATAGTACATCGCGGATTTTAAAAATTAGAATCATAAGTGTTTGTTCGATGTATTAGTAGGTACGACCAATATCATATAAACAATTTTCCGAACCTGTTTCTAATGGGTAACACGGTTAAGTTTGTTCATCTCAGTGATAAGCTGAAAACTTTCGGTGTGCCTGGAATCTGTCACCATAAGATTATATATATATAAATAAGTATCTGAGAGTAATAGAAAAAGCGAGGAAAAGAAAAATTGAGAGAAAATCAAAAAATATAATAAATCGTTTTTTCTAAAACTCAAAGAGTTTTCTATTAATATAATTATTAAAAACTCAAAAAAATTCCTTGAGGCGCTCCTGGATTCTATAAGGTTGCGAAATCATAGTTTCCTTGAAGTTAGTATAAATGTGAAGAGTTATAAATAATTATAGTAAAACTCGTATCCTTGAGGAGCTCCAGGATTCTATAAGGTTGCGAAATCATAGTTTCCTGCAGTTAGTATAAAGGGGAGAGTAGAGTCAAATAAGAATTCCGTAACTCTTGATGCTTACTTGATAAACGGCAAAGACAGAGGGAGGAGTTCACGAGTCAATAAAGCTTCTTAAGCTTATATAAGTAAATAAAAAAAAAAGCAAAAGCTTCTTTGATTATGAAAAATGCATAAGTGCTTAAACTTTATACTATATGTATGCATTTTCAATACTTAGAGTAGTTAATAAAATAGGAATAAGGTGACGGGTTTCCTAAATAAATACTGGAAGCTTGATGACGCTTTGAGGGAAGTTCGGATTTAGCTAAGTGTAAATATAAGTGGGATCCATATAAACAGTTGTAATTTAAATAATCGGAATATTTTTTGTATGATATATATGTTGTATTTAAGAGGACAAATATACTAATAATCGGCTGATTCTTGTGATTCGACTTCTGCGATATGATCCTAAAAGCAAACTAATCCCTATCCAAAAAGATTTGCCCTTTTGTAGGTTGCTAAAATAGTGTGAATAGCTTATAGTTGAAAACCACAAAAAGAGTTTCGGTTTTAGGTTAAGAAAACAAACAAAAATCCAAAAATATTTTATTTCTATGTTTATTTTCTTCGTTGTCACGTATCGTTTATGGTTAAAAGGTTTTATCACGTGTTTTCTGAAAAATGAGAAATTTTATCAGTTTAAAGAACAAAAACACGTATTTGGTCAGTTTTGTCTTTGTAAGCCAGGTTTTACATAGTTAAGGATCGGATCTTGAAGAGTTTAGCACTTCTTGGAGTCAAGGACTCGAAGCTGATATTCATGGAGCCGCGTTGCTTAATGATGAAGATTAGCTGTCAGAAAGATTCGCAAGTTATCGGTTGCAGACTATACACCGTACAAGTCTCTATGAAGTTTAAAGGATCAACTCTCGATCTTTCGACACCAAAAGTTCAAGACAATTTTGAAGAATACAAGCTACATCCAAGGGGGAGTTTGTTGGAGCATTATTGTCTGTATTTGTATTCATTTGAACGTGTCGTAGAGTTAGAATGTAATTAGATCGAGTTGTAAAGTCCAAACGCATTTACGAAATCAGTTACGGTGAGTAACTGAGTTACGGTCAAGTAACTGTCTCTCAGACAGTTACGTGCACGTAACTAGGAGAGTTACGCGCGTAATTGTCTCCCAGACAGTTACGTGCGCGTAACTCTTCTAGGGTTTCGAGCTGCCTATAAATAGTAGCCTCGGGATCATAAATGCGGTTGTTGAAAGTTGTCAGAGCATTCATAGCGAGATTAGTTACGTGAGCTAGGGTTTAGTGAACGTAACTCTTTGTTTTTGAGTGTTAAAGTGTTGTTGAGTGAACGTAACTCTTTGTTTTTGAGTGTTAAAGTGTTGTAATCGATTGTTTAGGTTCTATTCGTGATTGTAATCAAACACGTAAGCTTAATAGAATCAATCATTTGATTAAAAAAAAAAAGAAAAAAAAAAAAAAAAAAAATAATAAAAAAAATCACCAAAACCGAAATTACCATACTGTCACATTAGCTTTGTAACTATAACTGTGTAGGGTTCTAGTTAAGAAAGAATTCAATTAGCCAAAACCATTTTTCTATTCCATCTCCATTCATTATAGTGAGTGTTTACTACGAAATCATATGCCCACCTATTACAACTAACTACAGCTCAAAAGACGGACAAAAATCGAAGATGTCAAAATCGGCACTAACAATGAAGAGCATGTGTCGTGCAAATACTAACAGCCACTCGGTTCACAGCCCTTATATTAAAACAAAAAACAACTTATTTCTGAACATATTTTCTTTGATTAGTTTTCGCAAACAACTTTGAGTGTTTCTATTCACCATTACTATATAAAACTTTTACTCTCTTTACTTTCTTTTCTTTCTATATAATAACCATTCGTTGCTAATTACTTTCTTCTTCACCAATATTTACAGGCATACACAGTTAATCCACTCTGTTTAACCCAACACCAGTGACGTTGATTAAAGTTGATTACGTACAATAATAACCTCTTAATTTAGAAGATGTTAATAAGAATTACAATACTCTCGAGACTAGCAATGAACAAGGTGCTTATAAATATAAAATGACTGATGTTTACATCCAATTAATAACTGAAATATATTGATATTGATATGAAACTTACGTGTTACAAAAATGATCAAGAGTCCATGAACAATTTTTTGTTCGCAGGACTTCAAGAGATGTTGCAGCTGTGTGCATAAGAAAAAATGATACAAACACATACCCACTCGGGGTCGAGGCACTACACCAGAGGGAGGAAGAGTCGGAAAACCCCGTACCATCCCCCTCCCTCAACCAACAAATAATTATTTTTATTACTATTTTGGCCTGCCAAGCAAGCGCACCCAACAAATAATTAGTCTTTACACTACACGGTTTTAAGTATTTGTGTAGAAACCTTAGCCAAAATTAGGGTTTTAGGTTAAAAAAAAACCAAAAGAATTCTTTAAACCCTAGATTTTGGCCGAAAATCTGTAATCAAACTCTTCCTTAATGCTCGAAATCATGTTTGTGATGTTATTAAATCATCAATTTCAGGTTTCTTTAACAGATTTTGGGGTTTTAATCTTTGGCTACCCAAACCGAGACATATATTAACCAAACACCCCTTTAAACTCGAATTTAGGCCAAGAAAATCATATCGTGATGTTATAATGATGAAACCGAGAGTGAATGAAAGAAAAATGATGGAATGAGATGCTTGAACACAAAATCGCCGAGAGAAAATGAGGGTTTTAGAGAAAGGGTTTTTTGAATTTGTGTTTGGGAACAGTTATAAAGCCCTATTTATACTCCCTCTTTTTCTCCAATTACGTGCACGTAATTGATGAATTACGTGCCCGTAACTTCTGAGTTACGTGCACGTAATTGTCAATTACGTGCACGTATCTCTCAGATACGTGCGTAAGTGTTTTTCGCGCGTTTTCCGATTTTAAACTTGTTTTAATTCACGTTTTTAACTTTAAACTTTTACCGAATAAAAGAAAACAAGTTTTTAACCTTTAAACTCTTTCCAAGAGATAAAAATGATTATACACTCAAACCTTTACACTTTATCTCGAGATAAAAAGCCTTTACACTTGACGGGAAGGCATTTGATCAGTCGAGCATGTTTAAGCACTCGGAGCCTTCCAATCGTCAAGAATTAACCAGAAACCGTCTTTTCAGGAGAATTTGATCCATAACACTTATGTAAGCTCATATGATTCCTCCTGTCACTGCGAATCACTTAAAAAACACGAGAACCGTAAAATTGAAAATAAAAGCTATAAACCTAAGAAAAGTTAAAATCTTTTTGTATTTTTAATTTTAAGGGACTTAGATATTAAACTACAACTTAAACCAAAAATCTTTTTGAATTTTTTTTTTTAATTTTAAAAGAGTTAAATATTTACAAAAATAGTGGTTCGTGTCAAGCGATTTCTAAAATGGTGAGACGGTTTAACTTGATCAGTTCTTCAAATCGCCCCTTATGAAAAGCTTTAGTCAAAAGATCGGCCTTTTGATCCTCGGTAGCGATTTGGAGTAACGTGATCAAGTTCTTATCATAGCAATCCCGTATGAAATGAAAACGAATACTTATATGTTTCGTTTTCGAATGTTGCACCGGATTGCGTATGATGCACACTGCTGCCGTATTGTCTATGTTAATGGGGGTGCGGGAAACAATCAAACCATAATCACGTAGCTGATGCTGGATCCAAAGAACCTGAGAACAGCAACTTCCCGCTGCAATGTATTCAGCTTCCGCAGATGATAAGGATACCGCGGTTTGCTTCTTGCACTGCCATGAGACTAAACGTGATCCAAGAAACTGACAGCCACCAGTCGTGGACTTCATGTCAGAATTGCAGCCCCCATAATCTGAATCCGAATACGCCGTCAACTCAAAGTCTTGATCGTCATAGGGATACCAGAGACCCAGAGTTGGTTTCCCCTTGAGATAACAGAGAATCCTCTTCACGGCCTTCAGGTGACATGCCTTAGGCGCAGCTTGATAGCGCGCGCACAAAGACACGGCAAAGGTGATATCCGGACGAGACGCTGTAAGATACACGAGTGAACCTATCATCGATCGATACAGCTTCAGATCTACAACATCATCGTGGAGTGCTGGACCAAGTTTGTGATTGACCTCGAGAGGAGTGCTAACCGTTTTACAGTCTAGCATCTCGAAACGAGTCAATATGTCTTGCACATACTTGGTCTGGTGGATATAAATTCCTTTCTTCGACTGCTTAACTTGCAAACCCAAAAAGAAGTTCATTTCCCCCATTGCACTCATCTCGAACCTTGACGTCATCAACTTCTCGAACTCTTTGCACATTGAGTCATCCGTAGACCCAAAAATGATGTCGTCGACGTATATTTGGACCAGCAGCAAGTGTTCATTCCTTTTCTTCGTGAACAGAGTTTGATCAACTGTACCTCTTGCAAACCCGTTGTTTGTCAAGAAGTCAGAGAGCGTTCCATACCAAGCTCTCGGGGCTTGGTGAAGACCATATAAGGCCTTGTTTAGCTTGAAAACGTGATCAGGATGTTCGTAATCCTCGAAGCCCGGTGGCTGAGCGACATAAATGTCTTCACGAATCTCGCCATAAAGGAACGCACTCTTCACATCAAGTTGATAAACTTTGAAACGCTTGTGGGAAGCGAATGCAAGGAACAGCCGAATGGATTCCAAACGAGCAACCGGTGCGTAGACTTCATCGTAGTCTAGACCTTCTACTTGTTCGAAACCTTGAACAACTAAACGGGCTTTATTCCTTACAATCTCGCCTTTATCATCTTTCTTAATCTTGAATACCCACTTCGTCTTCAATATCTTTTCCCTCCTTGGAGCCTTGACCCTTTCCCACACATGCAACTTTAAGAACTGTTGAAGTTCCTCTTGCATAGCTTCTACCCAGAACGGATCATCTAGTGCAATGATGACGTTCTTTGGATCTATTTGGGATAGAAAGCATGCTTCGAAGACTTCCAGAAGTGCGGGACTAGCCACGAATTCATCCAGGTGTGCCGGACGTTTCTTTTCTCTCACAGATCTCCTCGGAGAGATGACATTTTCAGCTTCATTTCTTTCTACAGCACCTTCATTTTCTTGTACAACTCCTGATTAATCACATTTTCCACGACCTGAGCTGGAATTTCTGCTTCATCAGAAGGTGGAGCTGGATTTGAGACATCAGCATTAGAAGGATGAGGAGCACTTTCGATGTCATTAGATTCCTCTTCATCAATTTCTTCAATCTGAGCTGCAGAGTCTTGAAAATCACTTTCTGAATCGTCTGATACAGCTTCTGAAGCAGCTTCTGATGCAGTTTCTGATGCAGTTGTGTAGACTGGTGAGTCTGGCCGAATCGGAGCTTGTTGAATAGCTGGAAGGTCAACGACGACCTGAATCGGAATCGGACCAGATGAAGTGGACGGTGATGCATTTTCGCTTTGAGTGTGAAACTGATCAAAGAATGTATCATCAATTCCTCCCCCTTGCATCACGACCGCTTCATTTCTTGCAACCGGAATGGAGGTACTAGGATAATCAAGGTTGAAAGACTGAAATAGCGAATCATAATCGAAGAAGTGAGTTTAAAGATTTCCTTCTCAACCGAGAAGGTAAGTTTTCTTACCTAATTTGGTAAGTTTAAAGTGTTTAGACTTCGCAACATATAACAGTTGCGAACTCGAACAAAAACTGTTTTGCTTAAATGCAAAACTCTTTTCAAAAGAGTCTAAAGTTTTGAAACTCATCGAGTCTAAAGCTAAATAATCTCGGATGAGTCTAAAGTTTTTGAATCTCATTGAGTCAAAGTCTAATAATCTCAATTGAGTGTCAAGTGTCTAAATGATAAAAACCTAAATCTTTGATCGTGACTTCGAAACTTTTCTTTTTAAGTTTTTTAGGATCTGTATAGTTATAAAATCAATAAAATTCAGAAAAACATAAAAAGAGGGGGAGAAAGTTTGTGAAAACCTTAGGAAATGATAGTACATCGCGGATTTTAAAATTAGAATCATAAGTGTTTGTTCGATGTATTAGTAGGTACGACCAATATCATATAAACAATTTTCCGAACCTGTTTCTAATGGGTAACACGGTTAAGTTTGTTCATCTCAGTGATAAGCTGAAAACTTTCGGTGTGCCTGGAATCTGTCACCATAAGATTATATATATATAAATAAGTATCTGAGAGTAATAGAAAAAGCGAGGAAAAGAAAAATTGAGAGAAAATCAAAAAATATAATAAATCGTTTTTTCTAAAACTCAAAGAGTTTTCTATTAATATAATTATTAAAAACTCAAAAAAATTCCTTGAGGCGCTCCTGGATTCTATAAGGTTGCGAAATCATAGTTTCCTTGAAGTTAGTATAAATGTGAAGAGTTATAAATAATTATAGTAAAACTCGTATCCTTGAGGAGCTCCAGGATTCTATAAGGTTGCGAAATCATAGTTTCCTGCAGTTAGTATAAAGGGGAGAGTAGAGTCAAATAAGAATTCCGTAACTCTTGATGCTTACTTGATAAACGGCAAAGACAGAGGGAGGAGTTCACGAGTCAATAAAGCTTCTTAAGCTTATATAAGTAAATAAAAAAAAAAAGCAAAAGCTTCTTTGATTATGAAAAATGCATAAGTGCTTAAACTTTATACTATATGTATGCATTTTCAATACTTAGAGTAGTTAATAAAATAGGAATAAGGTGACGGGTTTCCTAAATAAATACTGGAAGCTTGATGACGCTTTGAGGGAAGTTCGGATTTAGCTAAGTGTAAATATAAGTGGGATCCATATAAACAGTTGTAATTTAAATAATCGGAATATTTTTTGTATGATATATATGTTGTATTTAAGAGGACAAATATACTAATAATCGGCTGATTCTTGTGATTCGACTTCTGCGATATGATCCTAAAAGCAAACTAATCCCTATCCAAAAAGATTTGCCCTTTGTAGGTTGCTAAAATAGTGTGAATAGCTTATAGTTGAAAACCACAAAAAGAGTTTCGGTTTTAGGTTAAGAAAACAAACAAAAATCCAAAAATATTTTATTTCTATGTTTATTTTCTTCGTTGTCACGTATCGTTTATGGTTAAAAGGTTTTATCACGTGTTTTCTGAAAAATGAGAAATTTTATCAGTTTAAAGAACAAAAACACGTATTTGGTCAGTTTTGTCTTTGTAAGCCAGGTTTTACATAGTTAAGGATCGGATCTTGAAGAGTTTAGCACTTCTTGGAGTCAAGGACTCGAAGCTGATATTCATGGAGCCGCGTTGCTTAATGATGAAGATTAGCTGTCAGAAAGATTCGCAAGTTATCGGTTGCAGACTATACACCGTACAAGTCTCTATGAAGTTTAAAGGATCAACTCTCGATCTTTCGACACCAAAAGTTCAAGACAATTTTGAAGAATACAAGCTACATCCAAGGGGGAGTTTGTTGGAGCATTATTGTCTGTATTTGTATTCATTTGAACGTGTCGTAGAGTTAGAATGTAATTAGATCGAGTTGTAAAGTCCAAACGCATTTACGAAATCAGTTACGGTGAGTAACTGAGTTACGGTCAAGTAACTGTCTCTCAGACAGTTACGTGCACGTAACTAGGAGAGTTACGCGCGTAATTGTCTCCCAGACAGTTACGTGCGCGTAACTCTTCTAGGGTTTCGAGCTGCCTATAAATAGTAGCCTCGGGATCATAAATGCGGTTGTTGAAAGTTGTCAGAGCATTCATAGCGAGATTAGTTACGTGAGCTAGGGTTTAGTGAACGTAACTCTTTGTTTTTGAGTGTTAAAGTGTTGTTGAGTGAACGTAACTCTTTGTTTTTGAGTGTTAAAGTGTTGTAATCGATTGTTTAGGTTCTATTCGTGATTGTAATCAAACACGTAAGCTTAATAGAATCAATCATTTGATTAAAAAAAAAAAGAAAAAAAAAAAAAAAAAAAAATAATAAAAAAAATCAACAAAACCGAAATTAACATACTGTCACATTAGCTTTGTAACTATAACTGTGTAGGGTTCTAGTTAAGAAAGAATTCAATTAGCCAAAACCATTTTTCTATTCCATCTCCATTCATTATAGTGAGTGTTTACTACGAAATCATATGCCCACCTATTACAACTAACTACAGCTCAAAAGACGGACAAAAATCGAAGATGTCAAAATCGGCACTAACAATGAAGAGCATGTGTCGTGCAAATACTAACAGCCACTCGGTTCACAGCCCTTATATTAAAACAAAAAACAACTTATTTCTGAACATATTTTCTTTGATTAGTTTTCGCAAACAACTTTGAGTGTTTCTATTCACCATTACTATATAAAACTTTTACTCTCTTTACTTTCTTTTCTTTCTATATAATAACCATTCGTTGCTAATTACTTTCTTCTTCACCAATATTTACAGGCATACACAGTTAATCCACTCTGTTTAACCCAACACCAGTGACGTTGATTAAAGTTGATTACGTACAATAATAACTTCTTAATTTAGAAGATGTTAATAAGAATTACAATACTCTCGAGACTAGCAATGAACAAGGTGCTTATAAATATAAAATGACTGATGTTTACATCCAATTAATAACTGAAATATATTGATATTGATATGAAACTTACGTGTTACAAAAATGATCAAGAGTCCATGAACAACTTTTTGTTCGCAGGACTTCAAGAGATGTTGCAGCTGTGTGCATAAGAAAAAATGATACAAACACATACCCACTCGGGGTCGAGGCCCTACACCAGAGGGAGGAAGAGTCGGAAAACCCCATACCATCCCCCTCCCTCAACCAACAAATAATTATTTTTATTACTATTTTGCCCTGCCAAGCAAGCACACCCGACATGGCAAAGACCGATAGACCATACATAATTACAATCTCGCTCTCTCCTATATGATATCAACACCCTAGCTATAAACAATACATCAGTTCTTCTAAGCATTCTTGTTTCATCTAATCTACATTGTTAAGTAAACATCTCTAGCTTCCGAGTCTTCTTGACGGCCATATTTCACATTCTTCTCTTTTCATCCGCTGCTATGATCTTCGGGCTTGCTGCTGATGAACAACTGGTGAAGGTGAGCTATTGTTGTTGAGATTTGATAAGAGATCGCAAATACAACCAAAAAGGTGGAGATTCATCATCGATATAACATTAATGTTAGGAATAAGATAAAGAGTAATCAACCAACCTAGTCAATCTTAAAACTCCTTCTGGAATTAGTAGTAAGCCATATAATCGAGTAAAGATTAGCCCCGATAAAGCACAAACGTATCTAGTCAACTGCTGCAGGAAACAAACCAATAACTAATAAGATCGATTATTTGATGTAAATCTTTGGTCGCAAACAGAGTTTCGAAAACTCCTGCTTAATTTTCATGACATTTAACATGCAATAACTTAGGGATCATGTTACGGCAACAAACAAGAAGTGAATAATGATCAAATATTGGCCATCAAGAAGACGAATAAGATCTTTGTGTAGCTATAACGATAACAAATTAAGAGCATAATGGAGAATATAGGAAAAAAACAAGGAATTGTAGTATACAAGAAGCGTTAAGTGCTTCGTTGGCGAAGGCCCGCGCTCGGTTAAGTAGAGATGAAATCCGTGGATTTTTTTGCCGGAATGGACAAATACCAGCCGGAATTAGTGCTGGACGACGCCACCGGCGAGTTTTTGTACGCCGACTTATGCCACGTATGCCGCCACCTAGGATTTCCACTTCGAGTCACTTGGCCCTTTATCCGACTTGTCAATAGCCGGCGTTCCCAGAACGGTAAAAAAAAATCCGGTTTTGGTTAAGTGATTTCCGGTTTTGGTGGGTGATTTTGTGGTTTAGGCCTTAAGGTTAGTTTTTTTGTTTTAAAAATGGTTTAGTGTTAGTGTTTAGGGTTAATTATGTATGTAATTTGATGATTTTTATGAAAATTTCCAAACTGTGTTTTGTTAATATGTTATTGTTTTAGAGTTTATAAAAGTTGGATTAATGTTTATGACTTTTTTCGTGTGTTTTATGCTATGTACAAAATGGAAAAAAATCATTTTGGTTAGTTTTTTTGTTTTGAAAATGGTTATGTGTTAGTGTTTAGGGTTAATTATGTATGTAATTTGACGATCTTTATGAAAATTTCCAAATTGTGTTTTGTTAATATGTTATTGTTTTAGAGTTTATATAAGTTAGATTAATGTTTATGGTTTTTTTCGTGTGTTTTATGCTATGTACAAAATGACAAAAAAATATTTTTTTGGGCAAAAATGAACAAACTTAAAATAAAAAATGGCACACTTAATCCCACTATTTTGAACAACTAAAAATACATAATGAACAAGTTACAATACACACTAACATTGGTTACGTGGACAAATCCGGCTCCAGCTGTTGTGACCTGTTTGTCCACAACCACTACAAGTTCGGGGTCTACTTCCATTTCCGCTCGACTGGTCCATTTCGTTACGGATTCTTCTTTGTTTCTTTCTTCCTCTTTTTGAAAATTATCATTTTTTTATCCACTTCGATGGTCCAGTTCGCTTCTCTCGAGTAGTCCTTGTGCCGTAGGCCCCTAAGTGTTGGGATATAATGTCGTCTTCACGTTTTTGTGCTGTAGAAGGCGAAAACCATTATTGGTGTAGCTTCATGGTTTCTTCGACTAGGACCATTCACGTGTCCATTAACATCCATGCCATGAGAACAAATAAACCTTTGCATTTGCCACTCTCCACAAGTACAAGACTTAGCTGGAAAAGTGACCTCGTATGTGTTCCCCCTCACACATGATTATTGGGTCATTTGTCTGACACTCATAAACACCATTTAGGACATTGTAAGGTGTTACCCTCTGATGAATGACATATGATTCTCAACCATTGTAGAGTCTCCACATGACTGTTGAAATTTGATGTTGAATTAATGTGAATTAAATATACTAAACCGATACCTAGTTGGTATCATTTAGCAAAACCCATTTATAAAACACATGGTGGTTTTAAACTTTTAATATCAAAAGTTCATGTTAAACACTTTGTGGTTTTAATATCAAAAGTTCATGTTCCTGAAACGCTTAGACCATTTCGTCCAACAAGTCTATGTTAGTTTGGTTATTGAGTTATTTCAAAACTTTAAAAAAATCGTTTGAAACCCATTGATCTTTCTTTCTCACGAGTCAAACCTGATCATTGCTAATCTCGGTCCTCCTTGGGTTGGGTATCCCAAATCGATCTTTCTTTCTCATGAGTTAATTGTGAATGTAATTTAGCAGCTAGTTGCGTTACTAAAGTTATTTTTTTTATTCTTGTGTAAACTTCATTCGGGATGCAAATATCCGGTTAAAATTTCCTCTAATGCAATGAAGGATATAGGCTTTCAGCCTCTATTTGATAAAGCTAAAAAAAAATGAGATATAAAATAAAAAAAAGGTTCAAACATCACTTTTGAACCCATCTCGATACCTAAAGATCATCAAAAATTAAGATCTATCACCTTCTTTTTAATCTGCTACCCTTTAATTAGGTAAACTATTATGTTCCAAGATCTTTTTAATGTGAACGACTTGTAATATCTTGTTTACAAATAATAGAAACACGAGTATTTGAATATATTCTAAGTTATCATAAGTTGTCATACATTTAAAAAAAAACTTATACATACTAACGACTAACTAATTGCAACTTCTGTAATAGACATTTGACCTCGTGGTTTATCATGCTAGGTCTTTAGATTTGACATTGTGTGGGAACATTTCTTAGAATTCTAGAAAGTCAATTAAAATAGTGGTTGGCCAGGTCGACCCATTCTTGGGTATGTTGGTATTTTCAGTCATCTAAATGACCAAATTGTCTACCATCATATTAGCAGCCTACTATTTATTTATTCTTTTGTTCAATTTATAAAATTATTATAATATTTATCTAAATCTTTGAACGAAATAAACATCATTAAGGTTGATTAATGGTAAGGCGTACTAATTTTCTATATAAGTGTCAGATTCGAACCTCATATATATATGAGTTAAACACTCGCCTTCCCACTTGAACATATAAAAACAATCAATAAATTATATAAATATATGAAAAAGGTTAAAACTAGTCGGTTTAGTTCAATAATGCTCGGTTTCTCGAATATAACCCATAAAAAAAACCCAGTTTCTAGAGGATTTAAACCGTCGGTTTTACCATTTGGTTTGCCCTTTTTTTTTCTACATTTTCCTATTTTTCGGGTTTTTATTCAATTCCTACTCTATTAGGAAAATCCTTAATGAATAGGCCAAAATGTAGTTAAGTATCATGGATTTGGTTGAGTAGAAATTTTATTACCTTGAACTATCAAAGGTCGAGAATAATACCTTAAACTTAACTAGATGAAATGGTATTTTTTACCATTCACCTAGAGCTAAGTTTCGATCCTAAACCAAATCTCCTTAACGAAAACCAAAATTGACCCGAATCATGAATTATCGAAGAATATAGGATTGCGGACGAGATAGAGTTGTGTCCGGTCCGTTTTGGTCAAGCCGATTATGCCCCGTTTTTCTGTTTGGTCCGCTCTATCAAAGCATTACGTTTGGTTGTGCGTTGGACAAGAACAAACTGAACCGACAACCGAAGATGAGAATAACAAGTCATATCGCTTTACATTGCTACTCAACATTTAAAGATAAATTTTTATGATATCCTCACAAAAAATGTCAAAGTTTAAACACCATGCAGAGTACTAAAAGTTCTACTTCATCAATTTCAAAATACCATTATTGCCGTTTTTAAGATCTTGATCTTAAAATCTTACGATTTTACGATCCCGTCTACTAAAACGATCTCGGTCCTACATAGGATCTAAAAGCATATGATCTTAACAAGATTTTGATCTTGATCTTAAAATCCTAAGATATTTGTACGATCCGATCTTAACTTTTTTGAACTTGAAAAAAATAATTATAAACAACTTAACTTTGTTAAAAAAAAAAACTAAAAACAAATCATCTATCCGTTTAAAACACTTAAAAAGGAAATTTCTATAAATATTTTACTTTAACCAACAAATACATGTACATCAAAATTAATATTAACTCAATGAAGTTTATAAGAATTTTATTACACCCCTTTTATCAAGTGTAAAGATTAAGCATTAAACGAATTTTACATATTATTAGCAATTATATAAATCGGGTTGAGATCAAGAAAGACCATAAAAAAATTTAAGACCAAAAGACCCAATCATAACACTCAATTTTAAAAACCCACTTAAAATATAATTTTGTTTAAAAATTAAATATCTCAAAAACTGTAAATGTATTAAACGAATAAATTATACCATTGTAACGAGCATTAAATTACCTTTGTATAGAGTACCCACTCGATATACTTTTGACGAAATTTATTTTCGAGTTTTTTTTACGAGTTTTGAAATTTTATATTACAAATCACTTTTTTATCATATATGATATCAGTAGTTTGACATATTATTTTTTTGTTTTTCTTTTTGATTTAAGTTGAATGTATGTAATATAACAAATCTATGTTTCGAAACTCGTATTTAGTGTTCAAATCATATGTGATATTGTCTTACGAATTTCAACATTTGGCCATAAACGAAAAAATAAAAGTCGTCAAAATTCGAACTTTTTTCTGGGTCTATATAGGTTATACATTGTATAACATTGTTGTGTATTAAAATTCATATTTAGAGTTAAAATCATTTGTGTTATTGTTTTTTTAAGTTTTAAAATTTTTACATACATAATATCATATATGATTTATATTTATATCATATATGATTTACAGTAATATCATATATGATATTGTATTATCATATATGATTTTAGTATATATCACATATGATTTATATTCATATCATATATGATTTACACTAATATCACATATGATATAGTATTATCATATGTGATTTTAGTATATATCACATATGATTTATATTCATATCATATATGATTTACAGTAATATATCACATATGATATAATATTATCATATGCGATTTTAATATATATCACATATGATTTATATTCATATCATATATGATTTACAGTAATATCACATATGATATAGTAGTATCATATGTGATTTTAGTATATCACATTTTATGTCAAAAAACGAGAAAAAATAAAACTAGTTAAAATTCATTTTTTTTTCTAAATTTAGGTAGTTTATACATTTTATAGTAATTCTCTTTTATACAATTTTACGTAATGATGTAAATATCATATATGATATTATCGTTATAATTTCAATACCCATAAAAAAAAAAAAAAAAAAAAAAAAAAAAAAAAAAAAAGTCGTCGAAAGTATATAACACCACTGCTCTAATTAAAGATAAAAACGAGACGATCGCAACGGTGTATTTTGTTTCGTCTAACGATGAACGGTTTGTGAGATAAATTAATTTAAAAAAATAAAAGAAAAATGTGTTTTGGTTTTAATCTTAACTATTAGATTAAAATGGGATCAAAACCAAAATGATGTCTTTTTGTCTCAAGAAAATTATGGGTTTTAATTGATATTTTCTCTATATAAATCATAGATTATATCAATATAATAAAAGTTTATTTTAATAGAATTTTACGATCTCAATCCAATCTTACAATTCCTATCAAACCGAATCAAAATAGTACGGAGTAAAATACATTTTGGCGTAATAACTATTCAATTATTTTAGTTTTTGTTTTGTTATTAAAAGAAGCATAAACGCGGATCTGAAAATTCAAAATACACATTTTCAACAAACCAGCGCGTGGCATTTTTATAAACCCATCCCTGTACGAAAACCCATACTACTTTCTCTCTCTAAGAATTAATCGGCGTCACGCTTCTTCCATTTCTCAGTAATCCACACTTCCACCGGAAAATAAAAACCACCACTAGTTTCACCATGGGACAACAGTCGTTGATCTACAGTTTCGTAGCTAGAGGAACGGTGATTCTATCGGAATATACGGAATTCACCGGTAATTTCACTAGTATCGCAGCTCAATGTCTCCAGAAGCTTCCTGCTACCAATAATAAGTTTACGTATAATTGCGATGGTCATACGTTTAATTACCTTGTTGAAGAAGGATTCAGTAAGTCCGATCTAGCTTTATTTCTCATTTTGTTAGAAAATATCTCTCGATCTGATTATACTAATTATGTTATATTAGGTTATATATTATGATGCTCAATTTGAAGTTGTTTATTGTGATTATCTAGTTTGATTTGCTTATTGTTGACGGATTGATGCTCTGTGTATTTGATGTATTGTTGCTGATTATCTGAATTCGAGATGCATACTATTGCGCTTACTTCTGTTATACTTTGGATCTAGAATATTAGATAGCTTTGAATTTGAATGTTAAGTTTCGTTGCACGTGCTTCTTGCTGTAATTAATTGTAAATCATAAGTTTTATTTAATTTGACTGTTTAAGCTTACAGGTGAAGGTTAATAGTGCTGATATGTAAACATTACTATTCTTAAAGTTCTTTTGGATATTTTTGGTATTTACTTATAGTAGGACATATCACATATGATGTGTAGTATCTAAATCTCTACAAGATATATGTATGGTTGGAGGCTTGTATTGGCAGTCGTTTTCTGAATACAGGATTTTGAATTTCTCATCATTGATGAGCGTTTTTGTATTCTTTGCCGATTGTGTTAAACTGGCTATTTGAACTTGTTTTTCATTTTTCTGATGATTCGATTTGAGTAACATAGCCTTGCTGCACTGGTCGGTTTATAATACAACCATCTGTTTGAGTTTCTAAGTTTTGTTGAAAATCTGATGCATTTTTGCAGAAATTGAGCTTGTTATGATAATTTAATAGCTTATCAATGCTTTAGGCCTATAGCAAGTATTGAAATATGGTGCAAATCGTCTCTTATTTTTGTTTTCTTGGTTTGATACTAAATGACTTAATGATACAGTCAGATATACAATTTTCCACTTTTCTTTGAAGAAATTGAAAAACCGTAGAAATTAACAGCTTAAATAAAATTGACTAGAGGATTCACTTGGCTTATAATTACAATGTAAGAATCTATTCTGAGGCATAAGCTCATTTGAATGAATGATAAAACATTTTGAATGCGTCTTACGATATGAATATGTTTATTTAAATAATATGTTATCACCATTTCTGTTTTACTTACAATATTGTAATCTGAATTATCCCGCTCTGCTTATCTCTTGAGGTTTGCTATTTTTTTTTTCCTTCACATGTTGGCTAACATTATTTTCTCTGTTATGAAGCATACTGTGTTGTCGCGGTTGAAGCCATTGGCAGGCAGGTTCCAATCGCGTTTCTTGAGCGCATCAAGGACGACTTTACTAAGAAATATGGTGGTGGAAAAGCTGCAACAGCTACTGCCAACAGTCTGAGCAAAGAATTTGGGTATTCTCATTCTCCATTATAGTTGTCATCGTCTTTCATATCTGTCAAGTTTTGGTTCCCTAATTGTCATGCAATCTCACAAACGTTTTAAATATCAGCTCCAAGCTTAAGGAACAGATGCAATATTGTGTGGACCATCCAGAAGAGATCAGTAAGCTTTCAAAGGTCAAGGCTCAGGTGTCAGAAGTCAAAGGGGTGATGATGGAAAATATCGAGAAGGTACGGTGTGAATGATGTAAAATACACATCCCGTGTGTAACATTTGGTTAAGATATTGTAGGACATGAAGGTATCTAACTAGTTTGGAACTTATGATTTCGTTTTACTGTAGGTCCTTGACCGTGGAGAGAAAATTGAGGTTTTGGTTGATAAAACAGAGAACCTTCGCTCTCAGGTCAGTGAATTCAAATGATAATTATCTATTAGATTGTGAGCTTAAGATGAGGCTATTTCACCTTTTTCAACCGTTTTGTGATGAATACTGGTAAATAATGAAATATCTGCAATTTGATTATCACTATAATAGTATTCAAATGGGGTAACTACTTGACAAGCAGTTTCTTGAATAAGCATACTTATATTTTCTCCAACCAGCATCTCATTTTTTAGGGGGGCGGGTCTATTTTTATTGTGTGTGAATACTTTTTGTTGTTTCGGCTTACATTTAAATTTTAAAACATGTTCAAAAAATGGTATTTTTTTGGCAACATATAATATTCCGGAAAAATAAAATTCAACAATTGAGCATACATCATTTTGTAAGGGGCAGTTATAAATTGACCATTTGACATTGTTTCGGCTTACATTTAAATTTTAAAACCTGGTCAAAAAATGGTCTTTTTTGGCAACATATAATATTCCGGAAACATAAAATTCAACAATTGAGCATATGTCATTTTGTAATGGGAAGTTATAAATTGACCATTTGACATGGTTTTTTTCGATACTTTTTAAAATTGGTTTATATAAAGATTAATTGACTATTGACTTTTACGGGTTGAACATTCAAACTAATTCTATTTTTTAATTTTAGAATTTCATCATATATATATATATATATAAAAAAAATGTTTTCAGAGCATTTTAATTTTATTATCGTATATCAGATAATTTTTTACGTGATTGGTTCCATACCATGGTTAGCAATATCTGATTTTGTACTTGCTGATTTATCTAAATCGGATCTGCACACTTTAAGAAAGTTGTTCCACAATTGTATGCATATTTTCTCCCTAAAAGGCCATGGTAGTTCTTAGAGTTGCATGTTTATGGAAAGATTAACAAAAACAAAAATCACATGCTTGCACACACATCACTCTTCTTTCTTAAAATTGTCCACCCAATTGTTATTCCTACAAGACAATTACAAATTACTTTCAGTTTCTGGATTTCTTATGCTATTTTTTAACATTATTTTTGTACTTACTCTAAAATTGTAAATACACCTTCAACATATCGTCTTTTAGATATATGTTTAAAATATTCACTTCCCAAAAAGTGTATGCATCCATTATTCTCTCTAAGATATACTTTGTCGAAAAATCATATATCTACAAAGACTGCCTTTTTAAGGTCTCCCCGAAGTTATATATGCATGATCTAAAATTAATAGGTTCTTTTCCTTTACTATTTTAAATCATACCTTTTCATTTATAGTACTAGTTGGGGCAAAACTTACTCTTTTATATGAAATGGAATATGTGCAATTTGGGTTATATGACAAGTTCAAGCCAACTCATCTTGTGTCTCATCTTGCTAAACTTTGACGAACCCAAATTTAACCAAAACACGTAAAATGCAAAAGCCAATGCATCATAATTAGAGGTGGGTTGGGTGATGGGTCAAAACGGATTTGGGTTGAAATGAGTCATTTCTAATGCGGGTTGGCTTGGGTCAGACTGATCCAAAAAAACTTTTTGGTCCATTTTTATTTGATGCCACTTCTAGTTGCTAATTTGGGGGTTGTATATATTACAGGCACAAGATTTCAGGACGCAGGGGACTCAAATGAGAAGGAAAATGTGGTTGCAGAATATGAAGATAAAGCTGATCGTTCTTGGAATCATTATCGCTTTGATTCTTATTATAGTTCTATCCATATGCGGCGGCTTCAACTGTGGCAAGTGAAGCACATTTATGAATTAAAGAACTTTATTATTTCCATTCTTCTTTAGCTTATATTATTTTTTTGTTCTATTTGGATTGGTCGCCTATGTTCTATCTAAAAACTTATATTGTGAGACTTGTTTGTATAGCTTGTACCTTATTGTACTTTTTGATATACATAGTAGGATAAATCATTTCGATTGTGGCGTCTGGTTTTATATATTTATTTATTTGCTCATCATTTGGTTGTCTGATATGTCAAAACATATGATGAAGTATCGGTAAATTAGAATGTTATTTACGATTACAATTCCCAATTAAAAAGTTATTTATGATCGTTCGTGATATTACCAAAATGATTCGCATCCTTTCTTACATTTCTCCGCTAAATGTCGTGTGTCCCCTTTCAATTCGTCGATCCAAACCTCGACATCATGTAAAGGGCTTCGGTTCGGGTTGCACCTATCAATAACTTTTTTTTATGCAATGTATCAAATCAAGAAAAACAAATACTGTTTGGATTGAATATATGTATCATCAACGTATTTAGACTACGCGGTGTGGGGCGTTATCAGCCTCCACCACGCCTCCACGTCGACGAATAACGCCCCACCTCCACTCCGGTGGGGGCGTTATTGCTTGTTTTTGGGCCACGGCGTGAGTAGAAAAACGTCGTGGTAAGGGGAGAGGAGAGGTGCAACGGTCATGACACTTCATCTTTGGTGTTCACTCCTTCAACTTGAACCAATTGTGTTTGGATACTGGTTCGATTTTGATCTCTTGTAGCCGAGAATGGTGCCCCTCGTGTACAGGGCCGTTCCAAACAATATTTTGGCCCTGGGCGAAATCCTAGAAATGGGCCCTATAAAATATTTTTTTTCAAAAAAGTAAAATCCTATATAAAGATTACGAAGAAATAAAGAACTTACAATTGATTGATGTCGCCACTTTTGTTAATCTCTACTGTCAAGTCTTCAAAACTTTCTTGAACATTCTTCCCATTATTTTGTTGATAAAGTTTTTCATTTGACCCTCGAAAAGCTAAACATTTTTTTGATAGATATTTAACTCCCGAAATTATTCTTTTTAAAACTCGTCTCCAATGTTCTTTCTCTCTTTTAATTTCATTTTGTAAATCTTTATCAATTGTTTGATTCTTATCCAATCTTAGTTTGATTTCATGCCAAGAATTCATACACAATAAATGTTCCATACTATTCTCATGTTCTTTAAGTTTCTCACCAATGTGTTTCCAATCATTACTTCCCTCGTGTGCTAATGAACCTTTTTGATTAGTAGATTTAAACAATTTACAACCAAAACAAAACACTTTATCTACACGATTCGAGTAAATTAACCATTTTCTATCACTTGACTCTCCATTACTTAATTTTCTAGTAAAATGAATATAAGAAAAATGTCTTTTATCTTTATTCTTGGGATAGTCATTTTTAAATTCTCTTATCGGCCCCTTTTCAACTAAAATATCCCTTAACTTATTATCAACATTATTCCAAAAGCTAGGATCATAAATATCTTCTTGTTCTTCACTTTCTTTCGTATTAACATTATCATCTAAAGTAGTTTCATCTAAAGTAGTTTCATCATTACTTTCATCCATATTTGTGTTAGGTTGTTCATTCAAATCATTAGAAGGACTTGTCTTTTTAATAAATTTATCCATTGAACCTCTTAAAGATTTTTTTTCCTTTTCGATTTCTTCCCTTTTCTTTCTTTTTTGGCTACCCGATAAATATTTTTTAGAATTCATTATTAACAAATAACAATTATTCAATTAAACAAAATAATAGAAAGGAAGACAGGAAGTTTAACACCTGACACGAAGTTTGGCAATTGGCAAGTTTGGCAATTGGCAATTGTCTGTCGACTGTCGGCAAAATCAAGCCGGAATTCTAATCGGCAGCAGGCCAGCAGCGACTCAAGAGGCAATCGAAAATCGAAATTGGAAGGCAGCGCCTCAAGAGGCAATTGGAAGGCAGCGCCAATCACTCAATCAGTCAATCACGCAAATCTTGTGAGGAATTCTAATCGGCAGCAGCGACTCAAGAGAAATTAACGTTAAAAAAAAATGCAGTGAAATTCTAATAGGCTAAATGGATTGAATAGAAATTTTTGGGCCCCTAGAATTGATGGGCCCTGGGCGGTTGCCCTGGTGGCCCAGGCCCAGGGCCGGCCCTGCTCGTGTAGAGGCTGATAACGATTGATATTCAAACCCTAGATCATGTAACAAAATAATAAACCCTAGATCATGTAAGATGATAATATAGGTGTGGATTTTATTGGGTTAAGGGTTTGGGCTTGTCTGTGGCCCAATATTTTTTCAAATTTTTTTTACTTGTAATTTAAAAATCTTTTAGATACAAAACTTGAGACCAAAAGTCATGTTAGACGATATAACAAGTATTTGTTGTTTTACTACCCTTTTTAAATTTCATTTATATAAAAAAAATAATAAAAATACAACTTTGACAAAATAATCTCTATCACTCCACATCATCACTCACCGCTCCACCCATTTTCTATCACTCCACATCATCACACCTTCTTTCCTAAAATTACACTCTCTTTCCTTCAAATCACCTCTATCACTCCACATCATCATCACTTACCACTTACCACTCCGCATAGTCTTAGTGAAAGAATTACAAACTACATACAACTGAAAATGACCTTTCTACCCCTTAACTAAAGCGTAACTAACTTTTGTGTGGACCCAGGCTCATCAGGCCAATATCCAGCAGTTGTATGATGTACACGTGGCAGAGGACCTTCAGTTCCATGCACAACAATACCTTGATTAAACACTACATTCGTCCTCATAACCCTAACATTATTAATCCTCAACGCCGATAACCGTCCTCCACCTCCAGCCACCGTAACCACCAACATCTCACCGGCGACCATCGTCGGCAACAAAGAACCTACTTCCAAATCAACCAACTCCAGCGCCATCAATCTCCGATTTACAACGATATGAAACCTCCAATCAGAAACAAACACGTGGCCTTCACCAAACACTCCGCCGTCATCGACTGCGAATATCGTCATACTGTTCAACCGAGACAGCATGTCCACGTTTTGTTCGATCAAAAGTGCGAGAACTGTGTAGTCAGTGGTGACGCGTAGGTTATACACTGCATCGTTTAGCAATCCTCTCATGCGCATGATAGCAAACTGTAGTAACGGAAATGAGAGTGACGTCATATTTTGGATTTGGCATGAAAAGTTAGAGAGATGAGTTAGGTAGCCTTGGAGTTCATGAACGATGACGTGGCCGTCGTTGTAAAGGTCAGGGCGCGTGATCTTCACGCCGTTGATGAAGAGAGTGGAGTTTGTTGATTTGGTGAGAGTGAGGCAGAGAGGTGTGGAATGTGTGGAAGCTAGGGTTTGAAACTTGGTACCGAAGGTTAGGGTTTTGAGTAAACGGAATTGATAAAGGCCGGCGACGGAGTGTTCGAGAAGGAGGAGAGGGAGGGAGCAGGATGGACAGGAGCGGAGGGAGATGTCGGTTGGTGAAAAGATGGTGGTTGGATTGTTGGAGGAGGTGGTGACTGCCGCGGAGATGCCGTGGAAGCCAAGGGTGTTGAGGAGAGTTGTTAAGTTGTATGCTGGTGGTTGTGGAGATTGGTAGGGGGTGGCGGTGACGGCAGGCCAGATGATGACGTTGATGATGATGAAGATGGTGGAGAGGGTTTTCAAAAGAGTAGCCATTGATTATTGTTATTACAAAGATTATATGAAAGCAGTACTCAGATCCTTTATATGTATAGCGTGGGCATGTACAAGCTGGTCGACCGCTCCGAGGCTCCTAAATTTTTAGGGTCCCAAATTTGTATGTCTCAAGCTTCTATATTTAGTTAGTTTTTAGACCCAAAATTTTTTTGATATAAGAAAATACCCAAAAAAATTTGATATAGAAAAAGACTCAAAACAATTTTGATATAAAAAAAAGGCCCAAAAATTTTTTAATATAAAAAAAGTTTCAAAAAAATTGATAAAAAAGCCCAAAAATAATTAAATCATAAAAATTATACCTAAAAATGATTAGGGTTTTTCTAACGTGTGCCCTAAGGGCACACGTTAAGTAGAGAATATTCTCCTCGAAAATTGAAAAGGCAGGGAATATTCCATACTTTTTCAATTTTCGAGGAGAATATTCCCTGCTTTTTCAATTTTCGAGGAGAATATTCCCTGCTTTTTCAATTTTCGAGGAGAATATTCTCTACTCAAGGGCACACGTTAGAAAAACCCTTTATTTACAAAACCCAAGATTCCTTCCCTGACTCCTTCTCACTCGATTTTGCAATTGAAGTACAAAAAAATTCCTTTTTGTTTTTTATGATTCTAGTCTTACCCGATCCCACATTTTTCTTAATGTAAGTGGAATTTTTTTATAATATATTTTTTTAATAAATTTAGGTTTGTTTTATTATGTCATATCTAACTTATTTTAGCATCATTTTTGTGTGTATGGTTGCTTTATTATATCATATTTTTTTTTAATAAATGTAAGTGGTATTTTTCTTAGAGTTTTTCTGTTTTTGATTCAAGATTGAGTGAGAGTTGCTGTCTTGCTGAAAAACAAAGGTTGTTGGCTTGTTGTCTGTTGTCTGTGTCACTGATCGGCTTCTTCATAGCAGGTCTCAGGTCCGACTTTTCTCCCTCCCACCTCTCACTTCTGTGTAGTAATAATTAATAAAATGATGCCTAGAAAATATATGTCTGGACATGAAAAAAGGAAAAAAAAAAAACAGAAAATTTAACAATCTATAGAAAAACAAAAAGGATCTATGAATAAGTTTATAAAAAAAGTAGGCTCTTCTAGTTCTAGTGTTTTAAATGAACAAGAAAATGTAGCAAATGAATCCGCCAATATTACACATGAAAATGTCACTATTGATGATGAAATTAACAATAATGTAGATGAAAGTGTCACACATGAAGATGTTAATATTTAAAATGAAAATAACAATCATGAAGATGATAATGTCACACATGTTAATGAAAATAAAAATGAGCAATTTGTTCCGCCTTTAGATATTTATGATCCTATAAATTGGGAATATCTTAATGATAAATTAAGAGATATTTTAATTGAAAAAGGGCTTATAAGAGAATCAAATTTAGATTATCCTAAAGATAATATATCTAGACATTTTACTTATGCTGCTTATACTAGAAAATATGATAATGGAGATACTAGTGATCGAAATTGGCTAGTTTACTAAAAAAAATTGATAAAATATATTGTTTTTGTTGTAAGTTGTTTAAACCTAATAATAGTAATATTAGAGGTGCTTTAGGGAATGATGGATTTAACGATTGGAGACACCTTAGTGTTAGACTTAAAGAACATGAAAGTAGTGTCCAACATTTTATATGTATGAATTCTTGGGATGAACTAAAACAAAGATTGGATAATAATAAAACAATTGATAAAATTTACAACATCAAATTAATGTTGAGAAAGAACGTTGGAGACAAGTTTTAAAAAGAATAGTTGCCGTAATAAAGTTTTTATCAAAATACAATTTGGCTTTTCGTGGTTCTAATGAAAAACTTTTTCAAGAGTGTAATGGTAATTTTTTGGGTGTAATTCAAAGTATGACGGAATATGATGTTATAATGCAAGAGTATGTTAGGCGTATAGAAAATCAAGAAATTCATTATCATTATTTAGGCTCCACAATTCAAAATGAACTAATTTCTATTTTTGCCGAAAATGTTAGGAGTTCTATAATTAAAACTATCAAAAACAAATGACTCTAATTATTCGATGTGTGAACATGTCTAGTAACATATTAAAAGTTGAAGAATATTTTTTAGAATTTTTAAAGGTAGATGATACCTCGGGCTTAGGACTTTTTAATGTGTTAAAAGATGCAATTAAAAAACTAGTACTTGATATTAACCCGAGAGCATTTTATATGCCTTGTGCTTGTCATAGCCTTAACCTTACGGTTAGTGATATGGCACATTCTTGTGCGAAAGCTATTTCATTTTTTGGAATCGTGCAACGTATATATGTGTTATTTTCGAGCTCTACTAAAAGATGGAAAATATTATTTGATAATGTTTCTAATTTAACCGTAAAATCACTATGTAATACACGTTGGGAAAGTCGCATTAAAAGTGTAAAAGCTATTAGATATCAAGCTCCTCAAATAAGGGATGCATTGATAGCATTGGGTGAATCATGTGATGATGCATTATCAAAAAGTGAAGCCGAAAGTTTAGTTAGTGCTATCGAAAGTTATGAATTTTTACTTGGTAAGGTGATTTGGTATGATATTTTATTTTCTATTAATATGGTTAGTACAAAAGTTGCAAACTAAAACTCTTTGTCTTGATGCCACTATTGATCTATTAAACGATACCATGACATTTTTCAAAAATTATAGAAATAATGGTTTTGCCACTAGAATAGATAATGCCAAAGCTATTGCATTTGATATGGATGTTGAACCAATATTTCCAAAAAAACGTCGAGTTACTAGAAAAAGACAATTTGATGAAATCAATAATGAAGATGAATATATATATATATATATATATATATATATATGTATATATATATATATATATATATATATATATATATATATATATATATATATATATATATATATATATATATATGTATATATATATATATATATATATATATGGAAAAGTGAATATGGGGTTGTTACACATGTAATCCTACATGCAAAACTCATCAAAAAATATGTCGTTTTGTTAAAAATTCTTCAAATCTATATAATTTTAATCATATTTATTAAACTAACTTTACAAATTTTTATCTATTCACATCTTTTTCTTCATTAATCGTGTCATTCAAAAATATAATTTTTTTTGTCATCACTGGGCATCTATCGAAGTCACTTTTTATAACTTCTTCATAATAAACAATGACCCCCTGCATTTTGGGGATCACCTCTCCCTTGATGAATATAGGACAAATCAAGCGTTGAAAAGCATTTAAACCACAAAACGACATAGTATTTAATGAGTTTCGCATGTAACTTACATGTGTAACAGCCCCATATTCAATTCCCCCATATATATATATATATATATATATATATATATATATATATATATATATATATATATATATATGTATAATATATATATATATATATATATATGTATATATATATATATATAGGGTAGAGATATTGTAAAAAAAATTTACAATAAAAAGGATAAAAAGGGTTTCTAGCCACACATTTAGTCAACAAAAAGGAAATTCAAAAAAGTCAACGCGGTGATATTTTTGTAATATTTTCAAACTTTAATGCCCTTTTCGTAATAAGCAGAAATATGTTTTTTTTTTCTTTTCATTTTCCCAGATTACTCATTTTTTGAATCTCTGTGCATAAGTATTATCCAAATAACGTGTGCATCGATTTTATGTGCATAAAAAATTTCTATATAAAAATTACGAACATAGTGTATCGGTTTTTATAAAATAACTTGTGCATTAATTTTATGTAAGTTTTTTATACAAAAAATTACAAAACATTGTGCATAAAAATTAGATATATCTGTGCATAAAAATTAGATATATCTGTGCATAAAAATTACAAAAAAATTAGATATATCCACCGCCGCAGTTGCCGGAAACCACCAGCCGCCACAGTCAACGGAAACCACCAGCCGCCACAGTCACCTCCATCGCCGCCACAGTCACCTCCATCAGCACCAAATCCGTTCGTCACCTTCATTTTCCGGTCTTCGCCATAGTCACAGTCACCTCCACACACCACCTTCGTCACCTTCATTTTCCGGTCACCAAATCCGTTCCAAATCCGCCGCCACAGTCACCAAATCCGTTCCAAATCCGCCGCCACGGTAACGTTCATCATCATTTGTGAAAAAAAAAAAAACAGATCTGAAGAAAATAGGTGGCTTCACCGGCGGTTTGTCTTCAGCGGCGGTGTTTCAATTTCCGTGATGGCTTCAGCGGCGGTGGCGGCGGTGGCTTCTGCGGTGGTGGGGGCGGTGGCTTCAGCGGCGATGGCGGCGGTGGCTTCTGCTGTGGTGGCGGCGGTGTCTCCATAGGGTTAGGGTTAATTGATGTAATGAAGATGATGAAAAATGAGAGAAATTTGGGTATTTAATTGTGGTGTCAAAATGACCATTATACCTTTAATGATATAATAATGAGATTTTTTTTTTGCTGACACGTGTCAGCACCATAACCCTTCTTATTCTTTTTATTTCTAATCTTTTTTTATAATATCCTAATCCTATATATATATATATATATATATATATATATATACTAGCTTATGACCTGTGTTCTACACAGGATTTTTTGCTTAGCTCATAGAAACACAAAAATAAATTTAGATTAGTTTGAGCTTATGATTTCAGAGAAAACATAGATGAAGATGACAAATAAAATTGAGAAAAAGAAGAAGGTAAGCAAAGAATATAAGTTAATTTGAATAGCAAGAACAAGTTAATTTAAATTTCAAATTCTCGAGAAAAGAGAGCATGAGTGAGAAGTTTGAGGATTTTAAGATTTATTAGAAGTATTCAATACTCTTCTTTTTCCAATGTAGCATGTATTCTCAAAAAAGAAAAATATGAGATTAAATATAAATCGAAATTATATACCTATGAAATTGATTTATGACATCAGCGATATGAAGTGGAACCCTATGTGGACAACCTTAGAAGTCGCCACGTCAGTATTATGACGTAAGCGAAGACTCCCCTTTATTAGATAGAAAAGATATATATATATATATATATATATATATATATATATATATATATATATATATATATATATATATATATGTTAAAGTTCAAGGTTACGGTTAAGTTAGTTTAATCATCAGAACGCTATTGGCAGTTTAAATAACAAATATACATACACTCATTATAAAAGAGAAAAGGGTATCTCGGAGTCCATACCAACCCAGTCGACACAATGAAAAATAAATTACATATATATAACACTGGAAGAACACGTATGGCAATTCTTAAACCTTTGACCTTGTCACCAAATGTGATATCTTATGTTCTCTCTCTCTACACCATTTGATGAGCAGCTAGGTTGGATACATCCTTCTTCTCAAATAACCTTATGTAGCCATAAAAGTTATATGCAACCATGATGGTAAAAAGTGCGCATATGATTGAATATCCTATCCAGTTATGTTCGGAAGGAATGAATAACACGGGGATAAGGGAGAGCGGTGCAAGAATGGTAGAAAAGAGAAACACAGCTTTTAAAAGCTTGTAATATACTGAAGAGAGGTTTTTCCTATTTATGTTTTCTAGAGGATTATTTGTATAAAATAAAACCCCTGAAGTGACTATTGCTATGGGTAAGGCAACCAAAGACATGATTATAAAGAAAACATGTGTGTCAAAAGGAGAGTATTTCATGTTTTGAAACTTCACTTGAATGAATCCTATCAATGATACATACATGACGAAAAACGCCCCAGCATATACATGTTGTAACGTTCTCGAAAAATCTTGAAACCTGGCAAAATATTATATATATAGTCAGCCTCATCTTCACTATAATTTGTAACCAAATTTCACTCTTAATTTAAATCTTACTGAAATTTAGCTAAACTATGTAAAGTGTAAACAACTTTAAAAGTAAATATAATTGAATAAAAGTCCGGCTTTAACAGTTAATTAGGTATCTATCATACTCCATAGAGTAATAAAAACATGCATGTCAATTAGAATATCTCCTATAATCATATATAAAAAAAACCGAACCTGGGTCTAAATGCTACTATCAAACTCCATCGAAAAAACCTGAATCCGAAAAAAACTTAAACCGGACCCGCCGGTTTGAATCCGAGTTGCATATTAAAGTTGGGAACCGGGTCCAAAAACTGGTTCGAGAACCCGTTTTGAACCCGGTTTTGGGAGCTGCACAAATATTATTATCGTTTTTTTTTTTTTTTTTTTTTGTCTTTTTTGATTTTTAAAGCCGTTAAAAAGTGTTTTTTGACATTTTTTTTGTTTTTTTTTTTACTATTTTGTCATCCTAAATTTACTATAAGTATGTAGGTTGAGTTTGAAGTTAATCACACAATTCCGACTCTTTTAAAACACTCTCAAAACTCTAAAAACGTAAAAAATACGTTCAAAAATATTAGAAAAATCATCAACAATCAAATGACAACTCAAAGCTCTACTGCTTCCACCGGTTTCGGTTCCTCAAGCGAAAGAACGATTGAAGTCGTTCTCAAAACAATCCGAAACCGAGCCGTTTGGTGTCATTTCCGTGTGATGAAAAATTGTCGGATGACGAAAAGGTGGTGCATTGTAATCATTGCGTCAATTTTTTGAAAAGTGATTCCAACTCGACGTTGAAGCATCACATCGAGAGGCATTGCAAAGTACTCAATAAAGTTCCGAAAGCGGGTCAATCATCGATGAATCAAGACGAGACTATTTTTATATATTCGGTTGCATCGGATGAGTCAAAAGTTTACGGATTATATGATTCAATTCGTGTTGTCATATATATATATATATAAAAGGCAGAGAGACGATTTTAAATAAAAACTATTTAAATATTTAGAACATCAAATATTAACTAAATAAAATTAGTTAATACTTATACATATGCCTAAAAGGCTAAAACTAAAACGAGACATGACTGAAATATATAAACCAATAACTAAAAAGCGAAACATGTAGTGAACCGATTATCATGTAGTAAATGAAATCTTAAAATGATGACTGAAATTGAACTCACCTAACGAAGTTTTGATGTTTAATGGAAATGGGAAGCTGATGATCTCGAGTTCTTCCGGTGAAGATAATTGGATCGTGGTCTAAATTCTCCATTTGTAATGCTTCTTATGCAGATAGAAAAATGAATGAATAAAAGAGAAACGGGAGTTTTATAGCATGGAAGTTGGAACTGTAGCTGCGGTGAGTCGGTGACATGGTGGCCATGTAGGTATGCATGGGACCCACTGTACCGGTCGTTGTACAGGTATGTAACTAAAAGATGACATGGCGATACCATGAATAATGAAGTACATGTAGTAAGGCATGGAGTACAAGTCTTTGTATGGCCATTATATGTGATTGTACAGGTGTGTAACTAAAAGATGACATGGCGATACCATGAATAATGAAGTACATGTAGTAAGGCATGGAGTAAACCAAATCATATTTCAAATCCCACATTTCGACACCTCCTGCTACATATTTCCTACCATTTTAATAAATAAGTGGACCCCATTTATTTTAATAAATAAGTGGTACAAGTTAGAAAAATCCTATAAAAAATTACAATTAGATTTATTAAATATTATATTTTATACTAAAAAGTAAAAAAAAAAAAGTTAAAAATACATAAACAGAGTAAGAGTAGGGGGTACACTTATTTATTAAAATGGTAGGAAGGGTTTTTCTAACTTGTGCGCTAGGGCACATGTTAACACCATTTTAAATATTAAAAGTACAATCAAAAGTATCAAAAGTTAAGAAATCAATAAAAAATGGTACTTTTTGATACTTTTGATTTTTTTTAATATTTAAAAATGGTGTTAACATGTGCCCCTAGGGCACAAGTTAGAAAAACTTTTTTTCATAAATATGAGTATAGTTATTCACTTCTATTAAATCTAGTAAAAACAAATCTATTTTGTCTAACATAGTTGAGTATAGTCAAGGTTGTAAATAGCGTGAGCCATGACGTAGCGGCACTGCCACGCCTCAAGTCTTACAAGTTATAGCGAGGCTACGACGTTTGTTAAGGCGTGATATATAGCGACAATATTTAGTATACAAATAAACAAAATTAGTATACAAATATTTGTGTGTGAGTGTGATTGTGTGATACAGATTGGGTTTCACTTATTTATCTATTTTTTTTAGTTTATATGAGTGGTCCATTTGATATAAGTCCAAATAGGTGAATTGAAAAAGCCCAAATCTGAAATAACAATAAACGCTTCAAGAAAAGGCGCGACGCCACACGCAATAGCGCGCGATATGGCGCTATAGCGCGCCTTACATCACGCTACGCTTTAAGACAACGCTATTGACTGATTCGTGACGGCGATGCCACGCCTCGCGCCTTAGCGCGCTATTTAGAACCATGAGTATAGTATATACATATGTATATAATACGAGAAAAAAAAGCTTCTATAAAATTATATACGATCGTCCATAATGTACTCTATAAAACCCGACCCTAGAAAAGAGGGACAAAGTTGTCTATAAGGATTGTGTTATTGAAGATTCGAGACGAGTTTTTTAATCGGAAGAAATATGTGGGCAATTTATGTATCTTAGTCAAGAAGTTAATGTTAAAGTATGTTTTTCTATTTCACTTTTTTGTTAGTTATCTTTTTATAGTTTTCTTTGGTCTGTATGTATGTTAAATTATAAAAACGAGATATACGCTATGAACATTTTCCAATCTAAAATTGTTTGTAAAATATAACATTTATATAAAGAAAATGCAAAATAGTAGATTATTTAATAAATTGTTTATATAAATTTTAATGAAAATGGGGATATAGGTCCCACAATTTAAGCAATTTTCTTAACTTTTATAATATTTTAATATAAAGTTGAAAATGGTTGATCATTGCTTCATTATATAACCGGTTGATCATGGTTGATCATTGCTTCATTATATAACCGACCAGTTATATCTGTATCAATGAGACAAAGTTATACGTGTTTTCCACTCTGGCACGGTCCAAACTGGCCACAACCGAATGGTCCAATAGTGATCTTAAATGTGGCGGATATTTAGGATATAAAAATGTTTAATAAAAATATTTATAAAAATGTTTTTTATAAAAATGTTTTTATAAAAATATTTATATAATATAAAAATATATTTATAAAAATATTTATATAAATATTCATATAAAATGTGTTAATGGTTTAATTAAATGTGTTAATAGTTTAATTAAAATGTCTTGATCCTTGTTTATTTAATTTTTATAGATGTTCAGTACGCACAATGAGTTAACTGATTGGGCGCAAAATATAGCTCCAAAACCTAGGTTTTGTTATTGTTAAGCGAAGAACCAAACAAAAGGACGGGTATACAGATAAGATCGATTATATTTGTGAAAGGGTGGGCACAAATTCGACAAGATTTGTTGTAAGTTATAAATCTTAATAGGGATTTTACACCAATATATATTGTTTTTTATTATAACGAATATGTGAATAATTGAATACGAATGTTGCATTTTAATACACATTTTATTTTTTCGTTAAATTATGTATAATGTTTATTATTTTACGACATTTTATTTTTTGGTTAAATTATGTATAATGTTTGTTATTTTACGATACTTGAAAAAATTAAAAAAAAAAACATTAAAAAGACAAAAATAGGCAAAAGAAAACAAAAAAAATGTCACATCTATGACACATCTGTGTCATAGATGTGACTATGTCTCATAGATATGACATAAACTTGAAGGAGAAGTAGGGATAACCAATTAGGGGATGGAAAAAACCTAAAAGCCTGTAATAAACCACCAAAGTGAAGACTTAAGTGTTGGACCCATATTATTTGTGACCCTCATTGATCATTTATCCTTACTGATATGATGACTGACACTAACTGAAATCTGTGTCTAGTAAATATTCGATGGACGTATTTACCTTACCGACACTATAGATTTCCCATTAGGTGATCGGAACTATGAGAGCTTAAATATAAACACTTGTTAAACACCAGGGACTAAATAATAAATACTCCTAACTTGAGTATCTATATAAGGACTAACATAAACCCAAATAAGGGTTGGTCAATTCCATTATCACCATAGTGTTTTCTCTCTAATTCTCCATCCTAACACGATCATCTCAATTTGGGAATCATCGATGGCTAATCTATTCAACAACATCTCCGGATCATCTGCAGGAGGTATGTTAAATTTACATGAACCAATCTTATTTAATCCAACATGTGGTATCAGAGCCAATGGCTCGTGATTATCCATTGGTTCATGTTTATTTATCGCTTGGCTATTGCTATTATTGATTCTGCAACTTATTTGGCCGGCGGATTTTGATTTTTGGGCGAAAAATGGGGTTTTTTGAGACTGTGGCGGCTGGACTGCAACCCTAATTTCGACGAACTTCGTTCGTGCGAATGAAGGCTCATTCGTACGAACCTGATTTGCTCGTTCGTACGGATGAAGTCCTATTCGTACGAACCTGACTTGTTCATTAGTACAAATCTGATTTGTTCATACGCACGAACGTAACTGTTGATCCGTACGAATCTGGGCTAAATACGTGCGAACCTAGGCTTACATCCGTACGAACTTAAACCTTACATCCGTACGAACCTAGGCTTACATCCGCACGAACCTGGACTTACATCCGTACGAATCAATACTCATCCGTACGAATATAATCTCATCCGTACGGATGACTACAGACCCCGCAAGGGGGCGCAGCCCCCTTGACCCCTGCTTTACTGTCATGGTCACCTTATTTAGTCACCTTATTTATATGTGACCTTATTATACTTATGCACTACTTTTGTTGCCCAAAGGTCAAAGGTGATTCCTATGATTGCATTTTTCCTTTAGCATAATAAACACGTAGGATATTAATTCTGCCCAAAGGTGATTTAATATACTTGTGTGCTTGAAAGGATTCTTATTATGCTTTAAAACACGACGTTCTATTTTGTTGCCCAAAGGTCAAAAGACAAACGTTGTGTTGCATAAACCTTATGCTCATTATTTTACTTAGATATTAGTTATTTCTGCCCAAAGGTGATGTAACATCTAAGTAGAGCCTTACTTTAGCTTATTATTTTGGTGTTATCAATAGGCTTACCTATCACTAGCTTCATTACTAATATGGTCTTAGTCTCAGGAACATTACTATTAGGTCTACTTATTTTAGACATTACTCTAGTTCTATTACTTTAAGGGACATTACTTAGTCTGCCTTATATAGCTAACTCTGTCACTATAAAATCTTCTAAAATTCGTATCATAATCTTAAATCCTCCTTATTCTCCACTACAGCTTCGGCATTGAGGCACTTACTGGTGCTAATTTCGCTACTTGGAAGGATCAACTTTACTTAACTCTGGGAATGCTCGACATGGACTATGCTATTCGCCATGATGAACCCGCTGCTATTACTGCTGAGTCTACTGCTACTCAGAAAGCGGACTTTGAGAAGTGGGAAAGGGCGAATCGGCTGTCCCTAATGATGGTCAAGAACTCAATTCATCCCAGCATCCGAGGAGCTATCCCTGATAACGACAAAGTGAAAACTTACCTCACATTTGTTGAGGATCACTTTAAGGGATCGTCTAAGGCAACTGCGAGTAGTTTAATGCTACAGATGCTGACTCTTAAATATGAGGGTTCTAACGGTGTCCGTGAACACATAATGAAGATGGTTGACATGTCTCACAAGCTTAAGAATTTGCAAATGGAAGTCTCAGATAATTTTCTTGTGCACTTCATAATGACTTCCTTGCCTGCTCGGTTCGACACTTTCAAAGTGAATTATAACGGATAAATGGTCGATAAGTGAACTGATTGCTATGTGCGTTCAAGAGGAAGATCGTCTTAAGCACATTCAACCTGAAGCTGCTGTTCACCTTACTACCACTTCAAACCCCAAGAAGAGGAAGGGTAACTACTTTAATAAGACTGAACATAAAGTCCAAAATCATGGTGCTGCTACCTCTGGCCCTAAACCTTCAACAAGCAATACTAACTGCAAGTTCTGTCGCTCCAAAGGGCACGGACAGAAAGATTGCTCTAAATTCAAGGACTGGCTAGCTAAGAAAGGTAACATTCTTTACGTAATATTTGATTCCTTTACTACTGATGTTCCATTTAATACATGGTGGGGTGACTCTGGTTCTATGGTCCATGTGACAAATTCATTACAGGGATTCCTTACAATCCAGAAGCTACAAAAGGACCAAAGAAAACTTAGAGTTGGAAATGGTGATCTCTTAGATGTCGAAGCCATGGGGACTTTAAATTTACATATGAATACCGGAAAGTGTATTAGATTAATAGATACCTTATATGTACCGAGAATTACTCGGAACCTTGTATCTATATCTAGACTTGATCTTGAAGGTTATGTAATTACTCATGGTTGTGGCAGGATCACTTTTACTCTTAATAATGAATTATTTGGTTGTGGTTTTTTGGATGGATTACTGTATAAATTAGAACTAGATCATAATTTCTCACAATCTTTGTTGTCTCTTAATATTGATGACATAACTAAAACAAAGACAAAATCACCTAAACAAGCAGAGAATTCCTCCACATTGTGGCATAAACGTCTCGGCCACATCTCACGAGATCGCATGACACGACTCGTAAAAGAAGGAATATTACCCTCTCTTGATTTTAGTGATTTTGAAACATGTATTCAATGCCTCAAAGGCAAAATGGCTAAAGGGAATAAGAAAGGAGCCACCAGATGTTCCAACTTGTTGGAAATAATTCATACTGATATTAGTGTCCCCTATCCCGCATCAATAACAGGACATACATCATTTATTACATTCATTGACGATTATTCACGTTATATGCACCTTTATCTGATTAAAGAAAAATCTGAATCCTTACAAACTTTTGTCGATTATAAAACTTTGGTTGAAAACCAACTTGATCATAAGATAAAAGTTGTCCGATCAGATAGGGGAGGTGAGTATTACGGTAAACATACTGATATTGGTCAAGCTCCTGGTCCTTTCTATAATTTTTGCAAGGAACAGGGCATAATTAACCAATACACCATGCCAGGTTCTCCTCAACAGAATGGTGTTGCTGAAAGGAGAAACCGAACTTTGATGGACATGGTGAGAAGTATGCTCGCCAACACTAACCTACCCAAATTTCTTTTGGACTGAGGCCTTAAAAACAGCTGTTCATATACTCAATAGGGTTCCATCAAAATCTGTCCCTAAAACTCCTTATGAGATCTGGACAGGTAGGAAACCGAGTCTAAAATATATGAAAGTATGGGGCTGTCCTGCCGAAGCAAAGGTCTATAACCCTAACTTAAAGAAACTGGATTCTAAAACCCTTACATGTTTCTTTATTGGTTATCCCGAGAACTCAAAAGGTTATCGGTTTTACTGTCCTTCTCACTCTACCCGCATCATAGATACGCAACATGCCACTTTCCTCGAAAATTCAGAGATCAGTGGGAGCACAACAAATCCTGATTTAGACTTGCAAGAAGTACAAGAAGCGGGGGGAAACCACTCGTCGGTTATTATGATTCCTCCGATAATTCCTCTTGTACCCAACGCTGCTCCCGCTATACCTGGATCTCCTAATGAACCGGTTGAACCTCCTATGCCTCCTAATCTAAACGCCGAAGAACCGCTTGTTCCTGAAGAACCCGTAATTCAGCTCAGGAGATCATCAAGGGCTCGCAGAAACACAAATTTTGATGATTTCGAAACTTATCTGGCTGAAGTCGAAAACATTGGGAAACTTACTGATCCAACCTCTTACCGAGAAGCTATGAATAGTGATCAGGCCGCCCATTGGATTGAAGCCATGATTGAAGAGCTCAAATCCATGGAGCGTAATGGCGTTTGGGTATTGGTTCCACTCACTAAAGGATCCAAAGTAATTGGATGTAAATGGGTGTTCAAAACCAAATTAGACCCGAATGGAAACGTCGAACGCTATAAGGCCAGACTGGTTGCAAAAGGCTTTACTCAAAGGAAGGAATTGATTATCAAGAGACCTTTTCTCCTGTCTCTCGTAAAGATTCCCTAAGGATCGTCATGGCACTCGTAGCTCATTATGATTTAGAGTTACATCAGATGGATGTCAAGACCGCTTTCCTAAATGGTGACTTGCAAGAAGACGTATTCATGCAGCAACCTGAAGGATTTATTCCAGAAGGTAAAGAGCACATGGTCTGCAAGTTAAACAAATCGATATATGGGTTGAAACAAGCATCACGACAATGGTACCTTAAATTTGATGAAGTCGTAAAATCTGATGGCTTCCTAAAGAATCAAATGGATCAATGCACCTATCTCAAGATCAGTGGGAGTAACTTTATTATCCTTGTTTTGTATGTAGATGATATTCTGCTTGCAAGTAACAACTTGGATTTGCTACATGAGTCGAAGCGAATGCTTTCGCATAATTTCGACATGAAAGATCTTCGGTGATGCCTCTTATTTTTAGGTATCGAAATAAATCGAGATAGACGTAATGGTGTTCTAGGTCTTCCCAAGGGCTTATAATTGACGTATTCTATAACGCTATAACATGCAGCACTGCACACCCACTGTGGCTCCGGTAGTTTAAAGGGGACGTATTTGGACCTCATCAAACTCCGAGCACTGAAACTGAGAAGGCTGAAATGAGGATGATACCTTACTCATCTGTAGTTGGGAGCACTCAGGTCTGTACTCGACCAGATATCGCTTACATCGCTGGTATGCTGGGGCGTTACTTATCTAACCCCGGATTAGCACACTGGAAAGCGGCATAAAAGGTTCTACCGATATCTGAAAGGGACCAAAGACTATTAACTTATAGAAGAAGTGACAACTTGGAAGTAGTATGTTATTCTGATTCTGACTTTGCTAAAAGCAAAGAAGACCATAAATCTACTTCTGGGTATATTTACATGTTAGCTGGCGGACCAATCTCTTGGCGGAGTCATAAACAGAAACTGACCACAAGCGTCTACTATGATGGCTGAATATGTTGCCGTTTATAATGCAACATGTCATGGGATGTTGTTAAGGAACCTGATCAGTGGACTCAAAACTCGTCAACTCAATCTCTAGACCATTGAAGCTTTACTGTGATAACTCAGCTGCTGTAACTTTCTCGAACAGTAACAGTTCGACTGGCGCTGGGCTGTATCTCGACACAAAGTATCTGTTTGTACGCGAACGGGTTGAGGAAAATGCTCTTTGTGTTGAGTACATAAGTACACATGACATGCTAGCGGATCCGATGACCAAAGGTCTTCCTCCTAATATATTCGTAGGACACGTGTCGAATATGGGGCTTACAAAAATTTAATAGCATTGTTGTACTTATTGGTCATTATTATTTATTAATGAAAAATTTTCCTCCTTATTCAGATTTTGTTTGTCTATTATTTACACCTTATGCACATAACTGTGTTGGACATTATTATAACAAAATTTGTCTTAGTTGGTCTATCATTGCTTATTCAGTTTTGAATTTGAGTCATAGTTTGACTAGTGGGGGTCCTGAGTAGATGTTCTTCTCTACGACTGTACTTATCAACTATGATTTCGGTTTTAAACAAAATGAGTATTATCTCGTACGGGACTTATCAATACTCATAGATAAATGATCTACTCGGTCAAGTGGGAGAATGTTGGACCCATATTATTTGTGACCCTCATTGATCATTTATCCTTACTGATATGATGACTGACACTAACTGAAATCTGTGTCTAGTAAATATTCGATGGACGTATTTACCTTACCGACACTATAGATTTCCCATTAGGTGATCGGAACTATGAGAGCTTAAATATAAACACTTGTTAAACACCAGGGACTAAATAATAAATACTCCTAACTTGAGTATCTATATAAGGACTAACATAAACCCAAATAAGGGTTGGTCAATTCCATTATCACCATAGTGTTTTCTCTCTAATTCTCCATCCTAACACGATCATCTCAATTTGGGAATCATCGATGGCTAATCTATTCAACAACATCTCCGGATCATCTGCAGGAGGTATGTTAAATTTACATGAACCAATCTTATTTAATCCAACATTAAGGTGTATGTTGACACCGTACGTGTGTGTTTGATGTAAACGAGGCGATAATTGTCCACGTGGCGGAGTGGGTTTGAAATTATCATCACATTAGATATTTAATATTATATAACTAGCTTAGTACCCGTCTGATACACGGTGTTGTATGAAATATTAGGTTAAATAATTTCGAAAAAAAATGCTATAATCATAACTACTTTATATACAAAACGTTCCAAAAATGTTAACCTCAATTTGATTAATCATGTTATAGATGTTTAGAAAAAGTAAAAGATCTTTAAATAGAATAAAATGATGAATTCTAATTCTAAAAAGATACATTATTGAAAAACAATTAACCATATAATACATGTCATAATATAAACATGCAACAATAGACAAATGTGTTAAAAACATCGTGTCTATATCTTAATTGATTCAAACTAAAGCCAATATCCAAGTTTATAAACATAATGAGTAGCAACAGACATTATCGTAAATAGATTATGGGTAGGCAATGAAATTCATAATGTTCAATATCATCTCTAACACTTTGTTTATTTAACTTCAATTAGTCTTTTAGTACCTAATTGTTCCTAGCTATTTTTGAGAATTCTGTTAATATCGTAAATCATGGAGATATGTAGCGGGAGCTCTTTGATGTCACGAGATCAATTGAAACCAACTGCCACGATCTTAGGCTGAAAGCATAGAAACAAAATAGACTTAATAAATGACTATTTCAAGTACATAATTTCAACCCATTTACTTATTCTCAAATACATAATCTCATTTCCTATCCATACACAAATTAGTCATGTCAAGTTGTATCAAGAAGCCACAAATAAGTAGTTTGAGCCCTACATATACCTTCTAAATAAGCATTCTAAGCGTCACAACAGAAGCAACAAAAAAGCAATTTGAAGTTGACTATACATAAAAAAATGTCCAAATATAAAGAAAATAAGTATTACAAATAAGCTGCAAACTATAAAGTGTTCCAAATAGACTATAGACTAACAGTTTGAGATTTGAACAGTTCAAAAGAGCTCATAAGCAGTTTGCGTTGTCCAAATAAGCTCTAAGTAAGCAATCCAAAATAAGATAAAATAATCAGTTTACACTTGTCCAAATAAATAGTTTAAGTAGTCTAGATAAGTTCTATATAAATTGTCCGAAATAAGCTGCAAATAATCGGTTAAAGCTGTCCAAATAAGTAGTCTAGGTAATCCAAATAAGCTCTAAATAAGTGTCCAGACAACCAAAAATATCTTGCAAATAAGAACCTTATATGTAGACCGCCAAACCAAAGATCCAAAAAGGATAAACATAAAGTAATAGAAATAAGATACGTACGTTTGACAACATACATACCAATAAATTCGCAACTTAGGTTGCTTTAGAAACCGCTCATTTAGTCGCAACACATGGCCTTTTATCATACTTCTGTTGCATACAAAGAAAACCGAATAAGAAATCATCATTGAGGTGGCTAACAACTACGTAACCATTATATATACTAAACTGAGTAAAGATATAAAAAGACACTTTCGACACTTTAATTCTTTAAAGTCACTAAAAGTCAAATGGGTCGAAAAGGTAAATCTACAGCTTGAAATTTGAATGCTTTTCCACAAATCTTATACACTAATGATAATAGTTCCACAACTCCTCGAAGGAGAACAATAGACGTCTACTAAAGATTAAAAAAAATAAAAATAAAAATGGAACAATATTTATTAAAGGTACAATGAAGGGCTGCTACAGAAAACAAATAACCAAGTAGCATAAAAACTTACTTGGATATACCTGAATATTATCACCTCGAGGATTCGTGACAGTATCTTTTTACGCACATTCACCGTCTGCAGAAAATAGAACGGCTAAAAGCATTTTTTTACTGAGATAAAATCAGTTTAAGAGACAATATCAAACACCTTAAAAAGTAACACTATATTTTTACTGAATAAAGAATGTCATCCTAATTACGAACAAAGAGGAATATATCATTCTTGATCTTCAGGCCATTATATGAGCCACAATCTAAGTAGAATATGTGTTATTAAACTCAATTAAAGGAGCCGTTAACTCCTTTTGGAATCTTCATTCCTTTATTCATAATTAAGAACATATAGATGATATACCTGCCTTGAAAATAGATAGCGTCCAACATAATAACCCATATGATCAACCTGCATATTGTATTCACACATTAATAGAGACACACACATGTATAATCAAATCCCATTATCTTTCTTAGTGGAATTCAAAAACAATGACAACAAAAAACCAACAGAAAACTTCTTTTACACCTTTTCTTTTTTTTTTTGTTTGATGAACCAGAGCATCAAATACCCCTAAACAAATTCAAAAACAAAAAACCAACAAATTATATACAACTGGTCGAACGGTGAAAAGTTGTCCAAGGTGAATTTTAATGCATAAACCTCCTAAATCATGTAATTATGAAAATGATCATAACTTAGTAGATATGGTTTTGTTAATATACTTGACACACCCAGTATTCTCATTATTCATAAAGAAAAAAAATGGGACAAATAATATTACGCTCAACCTGACCCGCTTTAAATTCCTGTTACCCAACCCACTCCTCTGCCACTTATAAATTCATCCATTCAAACTCAAGAAAATATTATAAACCCATATTTAGGATCTTTTCATAATTATGTTATTGACATTTGCATTTCTCTGCCCTAGTGGTCATGGAAAAATATACTAAAGTCTACGGTTAGTTTCAGTTAAAGTGAAAAAAAGAAACATCTCACCATCGTTCACTGGCAAGCTTCAATTGGCAGTCCATATTGACTTCTGCAAGCTTATAGAGAGCCCCTACTGCAGCAACTTGTGCGTCCACAGCTGGAAAGCTCAAAAGATCAACCAATCGCTTGTAAATCTGCAAACCCCAACAAATAATATTTAGATGAAAAATACTGAACCAAAATACTTCAATTCAAAATCACTCAAATACATCTTTAATAGGGTTGCATAACGAACTCGAAATACCTGAGTATTTGATGAATCGAATGAGGTCCGGGAAGAAAAAATTGAAAATCAAAAAGTAATTTCAATTTAAAGAGATGGAAGATGGAGCGTAATTGGATGAAAAATCGGTGGCGTAATCCTCATTCATATCTTCCGTTATACACTTTTAGCATATCAAGAAGCGCACCTAATTCAATTCAAAAAATATTGATCTTGGTATGATTTTGGGAAGGATTCATGGATTCAATTTCTGACCAATGAAGATGTTTGTTGCTTCCAAAAAAAATTATCCGCCCAAGATACGCTACCTCCCTTTTTTAATAAAACTGATTAAATTTAGATTAAAAATAAAAAACTAACTTACTCAATTATGACATCATCAAATGTTAGTGCATTCCTAGGTGGACAGCTTAAGAACTCGCCACGTCAGCTTTATGACGTCATCCGTAACTCCCATTTATTAGATAAAAGAGATTATTCTTTATTGATATAAAATTTGAATGAATATATAAATAATTAAAACATTTTATATTGATACTCATATTTTTAAATACCATCTGTTTTCTTTTTATATTTAAAAAATAAAAAAGCTTTGTCTTTTCATGAAAAAGACTATAATATCGCTAAGGGGGTGTCATTTTTATCCGAACCCGAATAACATATCCGATTCAAAATGTGTTCGAGTTAAATAGGTCATGTTTAATGGGTTAAACGGGTTAAATGGGTCAAACACGAATAACCCGAAGTTTATATGGGTATAAGTACGGTCTATTTATTTTCATTTAGTTAACCCGCATAACCCATATAACCCGATTAAATTAACTCCTCTATAAGTATTAATAGCTTATGTCCAATTTTATTAGTTATGCTTAATGAAATTATTATTAGTTGTCTTTTATTAGTTTGTTTTTATTTTCATAAAATATAAAAATGTTAAAAAAAGTTATTCAAAAATAAATATTTGTTTTATTTTTGGTTGTGTAAGATGAAATGGTTATAAAACGGCAAATCGGCGATAAGTTGAACATATTTTATATGTTGTGAGTTTGACCTATTTCATTAATATGTAAATTATAACTAGATATACTATCTTAGTCAAAATTCAATTAGTTGTAAACCATATTTGTTGTTAATCTGGTTAAATGGGTTAAAAAGGTTAAACCCGGATAACCCAGATCCGACAACTCAAAACCCAAATAATTTAACGAAAAGAAAAATAATAATTTAACGTAAAGTTACTAAAAGTTATTTAATTAAGATTCTCCCAAAGAAAATCTAAAAAATATGTATTTTGATGATTTATTTGTTCATTTTAATGTCTTTTTGGTCGCTTGTCTCTAGTTAGGTTGTGTTTAGTGGGTGTTTTGTTGGTTGTTTGTTTGTGTGTCTTGGGGTTCTTATCTCCAAGTTTTTTCGGTGATGATTCTTTTGTTTCATCCTTTTCTGTAACAGTTTTATTTAATATATTTTGCCGGGTTTTTTTCCCCTTTAGCGAATATATATATATATATATATATATATATATATATATATATATATATATATATATATATATATATATATATATATATATATATATATATATGGAAAAGTGAATATGAGGTTGTTACACATGTAAGCTTACATGCAAAACTCATCAAAAAATATATCATTATGTTAAAAATTCTTCAAATCTATATAATTTTAATCATATTTATTAAACTAACTTTACAAATTTTTATCTATTCACATCTTTTTCTTCATTAATCGTGTCTTTCAACAATATAAGTTTTTTTCTCATCACTGGGCATCTATCGAAGTCACTTTTTATAACTTCTTCATAATAAACAATGACCATCTGCATTTTGGGGATCACCTTTCCCTTGATGAATATAAGACAATCAAGCGTTAAAAATCATTTAAACCACAAAACGACATTGTTTTTAATGAGTTTCGCATATAAGCTTACATGTGTAACAACCCCATATTCACTTTCCCCATATATATATATATATATATATATATATATATATATATATATATATATATATATATATATATATATATATAGAGAGAGAGAGAGAGAATGTGGATTATGTAAAAATTGGATAACAAATAAAAACAAGAGTAAATTACATAGATCGTCCCTAAGGTTTATATGCAATTACGGATTTCGTCCCTAACTTTGAAAAGTTGCATAGATCGTCCCATCGTTTAAACTAATTACTCATTTCGTCCCTAATTTGAATGTCCGTTAATTTCCACCGTTAGCCTTCCCTCACGTGTTAAACACGTGAGGGGTATTTTAGTCATTTTACACTCTTCTTTTTCATTTTAACAAAACCCCAAAAGTCAGATTCATAATCACAAAAGTCAAAATCAGATCCAAAAATCACCAATCTTCTTTTTCATTTTATCAAAACCCCAAATCAAAAATCCCTTTCTTTCTTCTTCATGTTCATTAGTCATCATCGATCTCTAGATCCATTCTTTGATTTCATCGCTCCAAAACCCCTTTTTGTATCTTTTTCCATAATTCATTTATACCCAACTAACTAACTAACTATTTTGTAGCTTTTTTCTGGGTTTTTTGTTCTTAAAATTACCCACTTTTTTTTTTATACTGAGATCTATAATTTTTTTTATATAGCATCGGATCGATTCGATGGCTAGGCCTATACCTTTGGGACAAAAACATCTTGTTGGAGATGATTTGGAAGCTAATTTGGCTTTAAAACTATTGATTACTCAACCAAAAATCCCCCCTATTGATGATGACGAAGACAAGAAAACCTCTGAAAAAACAAGTGTCAAGAATAGCTCTGTCTCGGGTAAAATCAGTGATGGAAACAGTAGCATTGCAAAGACCAGTGGGATGGAGGACAGTAGTAAAACTAGTATGTGTAGAGGAAGCACGAGTAGTAATGTGAGTGACGATAGCAGTTGTAGTAGTTTCAGTAGCGGTATGAACAAGCCACATAAATCAAATGATATGCGGTGGAAATCTATTCAACTACTCCGAACAATAGATGGATCTTTGGGTTTGACCCATTTTAGATTGTTGAAAAGATTACAGCTCCGGCAGCATAATCAACCGGCGATTGAAGTGAACCGTCGCCGGCGATTGAAGTGAACCGTACCACCACCACCACCATCAGCCGCCGGTGACTCAATCCGGCGGTGAAGACAATAAATCGATTTGGGTTGGTGACCTTCATAATTGGATGGATGAAGATTATATAAGTAATTGCTTCAGTGTGTGTGTGTGTATTTGAGTGTGTGTTTGTGTGTGAAGTAGAAGCTGGTAAAGAGAAATGAAATTAGGTTAAAATTAGGTTAAAATTAGAAAAGGGGGCTAAAAGGGGTAATAAATTGAAAACGGCGAAAAGACTAAAATACCCCTCACGTGTTTAACACGTGAGGGAAGGCTAACGGTGGAAATTAACGGACATCCAAATTAGGGACGAAATGAGTAATTAGTTTAAACAATGGGACGATCCATGCAACTTTTCAAAGTTAGGGACGAAATCCGTAATTGCATATAAACCTTAGGGACGATCTATGTAATTTACTCTAAAAACAATAAAAACGTCTCTAATATCCATCCAATAAAACCTAAAATTTAAATTAACATATTTAGAGTATAAATAGCTTTTAGAAAAAACTAATTATACCGTTAGAAGGGTCATTAAATTGTCTTTTCATAAAGTACCCACTTGATATAATTTTGACGATTTTTGTTTTTTGAAAAAAAAAATGCATCTAATATTTTAAAAATGCATCTAAGTTTTTGAAAAATGCATCTAATTTTTTGAAACGTGTATCTAACTTTTGAAAAAATGCATCTAATTTTGAAAAAAGTGCATATAGTTTCGGAGTAAAAAAAACAACAATTTTTTTTTTTTTTTTTAACATTAAAAGTTTATAAATGCTACCTAATAGGATTCTTCCAAAGAAATCTTCCAAAAAATGTTTTTTAATAAGGTTTTTTTATTTATTATTTTGTTGTGTTTTTACCGTTTTTATATTTAAGTTTGTTTTTACATGAACCTCACCCTATTTGAGTTTCTCCGAAACAATTTTGAAAAAAACATTTTTTTTTTTACTATTTTTAGATTAAGTTTAAGTATAGAGTGTCGCGAAACCTCAACGTGTATATATATATATATATATATATATATATATATATATATATATATATATATATAGGGTGAGGTTCGGGTAAGAACAGCCCAAAGTATAGGAACGGTAAGAACCAATGCTGACCGTCCGATTAAGTGATGATCATCAGCAGTAACCTTACTACTGATCAGTAGTAACCTTACTACTGATCAGTAGAAGGGTACCACTGATCAGTAGAAGGGTACCACTGATCAGTAGAAGGGTACCACTGATCAGTAAAAGGGTACTACTGATCAGTAGTAAGGTTACTACTGATCAGTAGTAAGGTTACTGCTGATGATCATCACTTAATCGGACGGTCTGCATTGGTTCTTACCGTTCCTATACTTTGGGTTGTTCTTACCCGATCCAATTCCTATATATATATATATATATATATATATATATATATATATATATATATATATATATATATATATATATATATATATATATATATATATATATATATATATATATATATATATATATATATTAATTTAATCAACTTTTTATTGCTATAATGATATTTATCTTATATCGTTTATTGGTATTTTAAATTAAATATTTTTAATATATCAAATAAAACATAAAACACAAAAATATGTGAAAAAAGGGTAAGATAAATAGTGTGTTTGGTAGGGGCTTCTAAACGGTTTCTAGGTATTTCAAACTTTTAAATTCAAACATAAAAGTTCTCTGTAAAAGTTTTTAAAAAAGTTTGAGATTTTCAAAAAATAAAAAGTTCAGTTTCCAGGTTGCAGCTACAACATGTAGCTTTTACCCCATTTTCATCAAACACACCCTATAAAAAAAATGAATATAAAAAAAATGAATAAAATAAACAAATAAAATAAAGAAATAATGGAGAGGGTTGTAAACTTAATAATTCAGATGTGCTTTCGTTTATTTATGTTGGAAAATGTTAATGAGAAAATGCGGTTTTCATCAACTTTGGACCTCTATAAATAATACATATTTAATATTTACGATTAAAATTTTATATGTATGCGTAGCCCTTAGAAAGAGCTTCGCAACGATATATGATACGTCCAAAACGGAGTTAAGGTGAATGAGATATCGACGCCTAAAGATAGGTGTTTGGTGCAAATTTGGTTTTGTTTGAAGCTTGTCCCACATCGGTGGTGGAGACAATCTTTGTGTTGTTTATAAGCAAGAATTTTGAACACTTGTTCAATTAGCTTGTGACTTATACACACACAAGCTCACGGCCTCGCGCGCAGGGGGGGGGGGTGCAAATTTCTGGTCCGAAAGGGCTTGGGTTGAAAACTCATGCGTGCCCGCGCGACCTGCGGACACGAATGCAGCTCCAAAATCTCGAGCATGCGCGGTCCAGTTTTTGCTACGCGTTATTCTTTACAAGAATGAAGTTGAGAATCAACTCAACAAGAAAATCAAGGTTGTTAGAAGTGATAGAGGAGGTGAATATGTGTCACCATTTGCTAACTTGTGTGAGCAACATGGTATTAGACATGAACTCACCGCCCCCTATTCACCTCAACAAAACGGTATTGCCGAAAGAAAGAACCGTACCTTGAAAGAAATGGTTAATGCCATGTTGATAAGTTCTGGATTAAGTCCAAACATGTGGGGGGAAGCTATCTTGTCAGCTTCTTATCTTTTAAATAAGCTTCCTCGAAAGAATAAGGAAGAAACTCCATATGAACTATGGATGGGAAGAAAACCATCATACAAATACCTACGAGTGTGGGGGTGCCTAGCTAAAGTATTAGTGCCGGCGCCTAAGGTTTTAAAGATAGGGCCCAAAACTGTGGATTGCATATTCATTGGATATGCTCACAATAGTAGTGCCTATCGATTTCTTGTGCATGATTCTAAGAATCCCGATATACACAAGAACACGATAATGGAATCAAGGAGTGCTACATTCTTCGAAAATATATTTCCTTGTCTAAACACGGAAATTGGAAGTTCCTCTAAACCTGTTGGTGAGACTGTCCAAGATGAGGGACAAGAACAACATGTGGAAGAAGAGGTTGAGCCTAGAAGAAGTAAAAGGGCAAGGGTTGAGAAATCGTTTGGTTCCGATTTCTTGACATTCATGGTGGAACATGAACCTAGAACTTACCGCGAAGCGGTTACTTCTTCAGAAGCACTTCAATGGAAAGAAGCCATCAAAAGTGAAATAGAATCTATTTTACAAAACCATACGTGGGAAATACAGGACCTTCCTCAAGGTTGTATTGCACTAGACTATCTATGGCTCTTTAAGAAGAAGATGAGGGCGGATGGAAGTATTGAGAAATACAAAGCAAGATTGGTGATCAAAGGGTATAGACAACGAGAAGGTCTAGATTACTTTGATACGTATTCGCCTGTAACGCGAATTACCTCCATCAGGATGGTACTTGCTATTGCCGCCATAAGAAATTTGGAAGTTCACCAAATGGATGTAAAAACTGCTTTCCTAAATGGCGATTTAGAGGAAGAAATTTACATGAAACAACCTGAGGGATTCATTGCCCCTGGACAAGAGAACAAAGTTTGCAAGCTCGTTAAGTCATTATATGGCCTAAAGCAAGCTCCCAAACAATGGCATCAAAAGTTTGATCACGTCATGTTAGAATGTGGTTTCAAAATAAATGAATGTGACAAGTGTGTTTACGTGAAAGACTCACCAAATGGATACGTTATCTTATGTCTCTATGTAGATGATATGCTTATCATGGGTAGTGACGATAAGATAATAACATCAACAAAGGATATGTTGAAATCAAAATTTGACATGAAAGACATGGGTCTAGCGGATGTGATCCTTGGAATCAAGATCACACGAACCCCAAATGGTCTTGTGTTAAATCAAACACATTATGTCGACAAGATTCTAGAGCGATTCAATGTGGGGGATTCCGGCCTAGCTAGAACTCCAATTGACACCAGTCAACATCTATCTAAGAATAGAGGTGAAGGTGTTTCCCAACTAGAATACTCAAGAATCATTGGTAGTCTAATGTATCTAATGAGTTGTACCAGACCCGACTTAGCATACGCTGTTAGTAGGCTAAGTAGGTACACAAGCAATCCGAGTTCTGATCATTGGAAAAGTATGACAAGATTACTTCGGTATTTAAGATACACGCGAGAGTCTTCACTATAATAGACATCCAGCTGTTATCGAAGGATACACTGATGCAAACTGGATATCTGATATAAAAGATTCTCGATCAACAAGTGGATACGTGTTTACACTTGGAGGTGCTGCTGTAGCATGGAAATCTTGCAAACAGACGGTTATAGCAAGATCAACGATGGAATCTGAATTCATTGCCCTCGACAAATGTGGAGAAGAGGCAGAGTGGTTGCGTCAATTTGTAGAAGACATACCAAGATGGCCTAAGCCGGTAACGGCCGTATGTATACATTGTGATAGCCAATCGGCAATTGGCAGAGCTCATAGCATAATGTATAACGGTAAGTCAAGACATATTCGACGTAGACATAACACGATACGACAACTACTCTCAACAGGAGTTATCTCAATTGACTATGTGAAGTCAAAGGATAACATAGCGGATCCGCTTACGAAAGGCTTAAGCAGAGAGTTAGTTAGCAAGTCGTCAAAAGGAATGGGACTAAAGCCCTTGAATATGCAAAGGAAACCTAACCCAGTTGACTGGAGATCCCAAGATCTGGGTTCAATAGGACAACCTAGTTGTATGAATGAAGGGAGGTCACTGTGGGGGTAGTTTACCTACCTCCTAAACCATCTAAGGGAGTTCATAAATCACGAACTTCCTAGTCCATTCCTAAGATCAGTGACAAGGAGAAGGATAAGCATACGGCTTTTAATGATTCTAAGAGATAACCATATGTGGTATAATGATTTCTAAAGAATCACCTATGTTAGAGAGAAGTGGGGTCGCTTCGAAGGGAATTATAAGGGCGTAATTCCTAAAAGCTCTCGCAGAACCAGGAAAGTGTTCATGACCATAACGAACACGACTATGAGGAGTTGACATTGTCAGGAAGAGTCCTGTGTGAAATGTATTGTCGTCTACGCTAATAACAGCTCAGTTCAAAGACATCAAGTTCTACTGACAGTCAGGAGGCTAAGTGCATTTCATAAGGGAAGGTTCAAAGGGTAACATGCAGGATTCAACCGCCGAAGTTTCATCGGGAATAAGCGTTGTTAAGTTCGATCTCCATTCATGTGGGGGATTGTTGGAAAATGTTAATGAAAAAATGCGGTTTTCATCAACTTTGGACCTCTATAAATAATACATATTTAATATTTACGATTAAAATTTTATATGTATGCGTAGCCCTTAGAAAGAGCTTCGCAACGATATATGATACGTCCAAAACGGAGTTAAGGTGAATGAGATATCGACGCCTAAAGATAGGTGTTTGGTGCAAATTTGGTTTTGTTTGAAGCTTGTCCCACATCGGTGGTGGAGACAAACTTTGTGTTGTTTATAAGCAAGAATTTTGAACACTTGTTCAATTAGCTTGTGACTTATACACACACAAGCTCACGGCCTCGCGCGCAGGGGGGGGGGGTGCAAATTTCTGGTCCGAAAGGGCTTGGGTTGAAAACTCATGAGTGCCCGCGCGACCTGCGGACACGAATGCAGCTCCGAAATCTCGCTACGCGTTTTGATCATTTAATGCAGTAAATGTTTGTTTGAATTGGTGACAGCCAATTAATATTTTTGGTAACTGCAATCAGTTATGATTTGTGTTTAATTCGATCATTACTGCAATTAAATGTCAAAAACGCTCCCCCTTTTGAGCATATAAACCGAGACTCTCAGTTCAGTAGACACACCCTTAATCTCTCTTCTTTTTCTGCTATTATTCCGACGAACTTTCAGGCAAGTGATAAGCTCCGGCAGTTTAGAGCATAAGCTGTTTTCGCCATTGTACCCTGGGAAACAAAACGTGTAATACACGCGGAATTTGTTTTTAAGGGAATCGTGTTATATCACGAGCCTTGGCAGATTACCCGATTACATTTGCTGTTTGTCATTTTGTTTAACTTATTGTTATTGTAAACGGTATTCTCTCCTACAGTCTTAAAACAAATTTTTTCAATTATAATACCGTTTATAATCAGAAAAGATTGGATTCAAACGAGTTTTGTTTCACATCAGCTTTCGTTCATCACAAACCAGTTTTGTTTTGAACGTTGCCGATTAAACGATTATTTCAGAATTCTACGTGCAATCTTCATTTCAAATTGCTATTTGGAACTAGTTTTATAAACAGATTGCATAACAGACTGTCAAATAATCAGTTTTTATTCATATGTAAGCTTAACTTTGATAAACAGATTATTACTTTAAGTCATTTATAAGCTGACGGTTTAAAAAGATTGTTACAATATTCTGTTTATAACAGTCGATCATAAACAGATTATTATCTCATAAACAGATTATTATCTCGAAACAGATTATTATTTCGAACAGCTTATTTATTCAGTGGACATTTTCTAAAAAATAAGAATAACAATAAAACAGATTGTTTTATTGTTATAAACAGATTATTATTGTTATCTATTGTTAACAATTGTAAAGCGAGATGTCTAATTCTTTAAATTTGCGAATTTTCAGAATGTCGACTCAATCTCTTGTGACCTCAACTGTGGATCATGACATCCGCGACAACGGTGAGCTCAATGGTGGGAGTACCACTAGCGAACACCGTTGCTAATCACGCGGAAAGACCCGAAAAGTTCTCGGGTTTGCACTTTAAGCGTTGGCAGCAGAAGATGTTCTTCTACTTGACCACGTTGAACCTTGCTAGGTTTTTGACCGAATCCGCTCCCCAACTTAACGAAGGGGAGACCGATGCTCAAGCTGTGAGTGCGGTAGATGCTTGGAAGCATTCGGAATTCTTATGCCGCAACTATGTTTTGAATGGTTTGGTGGATGCGTTATATAACGTGTATTGTAACTGTAAGACTGCCAAAGAATTATGGGAGTCATTGGATCACAAGTACAAAACTGAAGATGCCGGTGCAAAGAAATTTGTAGTGGCTCGCTTCTTGGACTACAAAATGGTTGATGCGAAAACCGTGATTAGTCAAGTACAAGATCTCCAAGTTCTCTTACACGAGCTCCACTCCGAAGGAATGACACTTAGTGAGACATTCCAAGTTGCGGCAATCATTGAGTAGTTACCTCCTAGTTGGGTGGAATTCAAAAACTACCTTAAGCATAAGCGAAAGGAGATTAGCGTTGAGGAACTTGTAGTTCGCCTTCGTATCGAAGAGGACAACAAGAAAGCTCTTAAGGGAAGTTACTTGCCAACTTCGGAAAAAGCCAATGTTGTTGAACATGGTCAATCCTCGAGGGGTAACAAAAGCAAGGATGGTGGGAAAGGCAAAGCTAAGGTCGGGAATCTCCGACCTAAAGCTGGGGATATGAAGAAAAGGTATCAAAAGCCCCAAAAGCCTCACAAGTTTGATGGTGTGTGCTATAACTGTGATCAGCCGGGTCATAGAGCTGCTAGTTGCAAGATGCCAAAACGGGAGAATCCCCGCCAAGCTAATATGGTGAATGAAGACATGGATTTTGCAGCTATGGTGACCGATGTCACTAATATGATCTCCGAAGTCAATTTGGTTGGATCTAACACAAAGGAATGGTGGATTGACACGGGTGCTACCCGTCATGTTTGCTCTGACAAGAACATGTTTACCACCTTCAAGGATGTCGAGACTGGGGAAAAGTTGTTTATGGGCAACTCGGCTACGGCCGATATCAAAGGGGAAGGAAATGTGATACTGAAGATGACCTCGGAGAAGGAGCTCACTTTGAGAAATGTGCTATATGTTCCGGAGATTCGTAAGAATCTTGTGTCGGGTTGGCTTCTCAACAAGTTTGGTTTTCGTTTAGTGTTTGAATCTGATAAGGTCGTGTTGACCAAAAATGGTGTGTATGTTGGTAAGGGATATGCCCTTAATGGCATGTTCAAATTAAATGTAATGGTGATCAAGCATGATATTAATAAGATTGGTTCTTCTTCCGCATACTTGCTTGAGTCTTCTAATATTTGGCATGCACGTCTTGGTCATGTTAATTTTAATTCCATTCGTAGGTTAATTAAATTTAAATGCATACCATCATTCCATATTGATTCAAACTATAAATGTCAAACATGTGTTGAGGCCAAACAAACAAGGTCATCGTTTAAATCGGTTTGAAAGAATAACCGAACCCCTTGATATGATTCACACCGACATATGTGACTTAAAATCGGTTCCCACAAGAGGTGGAAATAAATACTTCATCACCTTTATCGATGATAGCACGAAATATTGCTATGTATACTTACTTAAAAGTAAGGATGAAGCCATTGATAAGTTTATTCTTTACAAGAATGAAGTTGAGAATCAACTCAACAAGAAAATCAAGGTTGTTAGAAGTGATAGAGGAGGTGAATATGTGTCACCATTTGCTAACTTGTGTGAGCAACATGGTATTAGACATGAACTCACCGCCCCCTATTCACCTCAACAAAACGGTATTGCCGAAAGAAAGAACCGTACCTTGAAAGAAATGGTTAATGCCATGTTGATAAGTTCTGGATTAAGTCCAAACATGTGGGGGGAAGCTATCTTGTCAGCTTCTTATCTTTTAAATAAGCTTCCTCGAAAGAATAAGGAAGAAACTCCATATGAACTATGGATGGAAGAAAACCATCATACAATACCTACGAGTGTGGGGGTGCCTAGCTAAAGTATTAGTGCCGGCGCCTAAGGTTTTAAAGATAGGGCCCAAAACTGTGGATTGCATATTCATTGGATATGCTCACAATAGTAGTGCCTATCGATTTCTTGTGCATGATTCTAAGAATCCCGATATACACAAGAACACGATAATGGAATCAAGGAGTGCTACATTCTTCGAAAATATATTTCCTTGTCTAACACGGAAATTGGAAGTTCCTCTAAACCTGTTGGTGAGACTGTCCAAGATGAGGGACAAGAACAACATGTGGAAGAAGAGGTTGAGCCTAGAAGAAGTAAAAGGGCAAGGGTTGAGAAATCGTTTGGTTCCGATTTCTTGACATTCATGGTGGAACATGAACCTAGAACTTACCGCGAAGCGGTTACTTCTTCAGAAGCACTTCAATGGAAAGAAGCCATCAAAAGTGAAATAGAATCTATTTTACAAAACCATACGTGGGAAATACAGGACCTTCCTCAAGGTTGTATTGCACTAGACTATCTATGGCTCTTTAAGAAGAAGATGAGGGCGGATGGAAGTATTGAGAAATACAAAGCAAGATTGGTGATCAAAGGGTATAGACAACGAGAAGGTCTAGATTACTTTGATACGTATTCGCCTGTAACGCGAATTACCTCCATCAGGATGGTACTTGCTATTGCCGCCATAAGAAATTTGGAAGTTCACCAAATGGATGTAAAAACTGCTTTCCTAAATGGCGATTTAGAGGAAGAAATTTACATGAAACAACCTGAGGGATTCATTGCCCCTGGACAAGAGAACAAAGTTTGCAAGCTCGTTAAGTCATTATATGGCCTAAAGCAAGCTCCCAAACAATGGCATCAAAAGTTTGATCACGTCATGTTAGAATGTGGTTTCAAAATAAATGAATGTGACAAGTGTGTTTACGTGAAAGACTCACCAAATGGATACGTTATCTTATGTCTCTATGTAGATGATATGCTTATCATGGGTAGTGACGATAAGATAATAACATCAACAAAGGATATGTTGAAATCAAAATTTGACATGAAAGACATGGGTCTAGCGGATGTGATCCTTGGAATCAAGATCACACGAACCCCAAATGGTCTTGTGTTAAATCAAACACATTATGTCGACAAGATTCTAGAGCGATTCAATGTGGGGGATTCCGGCCTAGCTAGAACTCCAATTGACACCAGTCAACATCTATCTAAGAATAGAGGTGAAGGTGTTTCCCAACTAGAATACTCAAGAATCATTGGTAGTCTAATGTATCTAATGAGTTGTACCAGACCCGACTTAGCATACGCTGTTAGTAGGCTAAGTAGGTACACAAGCAATCCGAGTTCTGATCATTGGAAAAGTATGACAAGATTACTTCGGTATTTAAGATACACGCGAGAGTATGGACTTCACTATAATAGACATCCAGCTGTTATCGAAGGATACACTGATGCAAACTGGATATCTGATATAAAAGATTCTCGATCAACAAGTGGATACGTGTTTACACTTGGAGGTGCTGCTGTAGCATGGAAATCTTGCAAACAGACGGTTATAGCAAGATCAACGATGGAATCTGAATTCATTGCCCTCGACAAATGTGGAGAAGAGGCAGAGTGGTTGCGTCAATTTGTAGAAGACATACCAAGATGGCCTAAGCCGGTAACGGCCGTATGTATACATTGTGATAGCCAATCGGCAATTGGCAGAGCTCATAGCATAATGTATAACGGTAAGTCAAGACATATTCGACGTAGACATAACACGATACGACAACTACTCTCAACAGGAGTTATCTCAATTGACTATGTGAAGTCAAAGGATAACATAGCGGATCCGCTTACGAAAGGCTTAAGCAGAGAGTTAGTTAGCAAGTCGTCAAAAGGAATGGGACTAAAGCCCTTGAATGAACAAGTTTATGCAAAGGAAACCTAACCCAGTTGACTGGAGATCCCAAGATCTGGGTTCAATAGGACAACCTAGTTGTATGAATGAAGGGAGGTCACTGTGGGGGTAGTTTACCTACCTCCTAAACCATCTAAGGGAGTTCATAAATCACGAACTTCCTAGTCCATTCCTAAGATCAGTGACAAGGAGAAGGATAAGCATACGGCTTTTAATGATTCTAAGAGATAACCATATGTGGTATAATGATTTCTAAAGAATCACCTATGTTAGAGAGAAGTGGGGTCGCTTCGAAGGGAATTATAAGGGCGTAATTCCTAAAAGCTCTCGCAGAACCAGGAAAGTGTTCATGACCATAACGAACACGACTATGAGGAGTTGACATTGTCAGGAAGAGTCCTGTGTGAAATGTATTGTCGTCTACGCTAATAACAGCTCAGTTCAAAGACATCAAGTTCTACTGACAGTTAGGAGGCTAAGTGCATTTCATAAGGGAAGGTTCAAAGGGTAACACCTACCTATCCTATGCAGGATTCAACCGCCGAAGTTTCATCGGGAATAAGCGTTGTTAAGTTCGATCTCCATTCATGTGGGGGATTGTTGGAAAATGTTAATGAAAAAATGCGGTTTTCATCAACTTTGGACCTCTATAAATAATACATATTTAATATTTACGATTAAAATTTTATATGTATGCGTAGCCCTTAGAAAGAGCTTCGCAACGATATATGATACGTCCAAAACGGAGTTAAGGTGAATGAGATATCGACGCCTAAAGATAGGTGTTTGGTGCAAATTTGGTTTTGTTTGAAGCTTGTCCCACATCGGTGGTGGAGACAAACTTTGTGTTGTTTATAAGCAAGAATTTTGAACACTTGTTCAATTAGCTTGTGACTTATACACACACAAGCTCACGGCCTCGCGCGCAGGGGGGGGGGGTGCAAATTTCTGGTCCGAAAGGGCTTGGGTTGAAAACTCATGAGTGCCCGCGCGACCTGCGGACACGAATGCAGCTCCGAAATCTCGAGCATGCGCGGTCCAGTTTTTGCTACGCGTTTTGATCATTTAATGCAGTAAATGTTTGTTTGAATTGGTGACAGCCAATTAATATTTTTGGTAACTGCAATCAGTTATGATTTGTGTTTAATTCGATCATTACTGCAATTAAATGTCAAAAACGCTCCCCCTTTTGAGCATATAAACCGAGACTCTCAGTTCAGTAGACACACCCTTAATCTCTCTTCTTTTTCTGCTATTATTCCGACGAACTTTCAGGCAAGTGATAAGCTCCGGCAGTTTAGAGCATAAGCTGTTTTCGCCATTGTACCCTGGGAAACAAAACGTGTAATACACGCGGAATTTGTTTTAAGGGAATCGTGTTATATCACGAGCCTTGGCAGATTACCCGATTACATTTGCTGTTTGTCATTTTGTTTAACTTATTGTTATTGTAAACGGTATTCTCTCCTACAGTCTTAAAACAAATTTTTTCAATTATAATACCGTTTATAATCAGAAAAGATTGGATTCAAACGAGTTTTGTTTCGATTACTTTTCTAAACATCAGCTTTCGTTCATCACAAACCAGTTTTGTTTTGAACGTTGCCGATTAAACGATTATTTCAGAATTCTACGTGCAATCTTCATTTCAAATTGCTATTTGGAACTAGTTTTATAAACAGATTGCATAACAGACTGTCAAATAATCAGTTTTTATTCATATGTAAGCTTAACTTTGATAAACAGATTATTACTTTAAGTCATTTATAAGCTGACGGTTTAAAAAGATTGTTACAATATTCTGTTTATAACAGTCGATCATAAACAGATTATTATCTCATAAACAGATTATTATCTCGAAACAGATTATTATTTCGAAACAGCTTATTTATTCAGTGGACATTTTCTAAAAAATAAGAATAACAATAAAACAGATTATTTTTATTGTTATAAACAGATTATTATTGTTATCTATTGTTAACAATTGTAAAGCGAGATGTCTAATTCTTTAAATTTGCGAATTTTCAGAATGTCGACTCAATCTCTTGTGACCTCAACTGTGCTCGCACCGATCATGACATCCGCGACAACGGTGAGCTCAATGGTGGGAGTACCACTAGCGAACACCGTTGCTAATCACGCGGAAAGACCCGAAAAGTTCTCGGGTTTGCACTTTAAGCGTTGGCAGCAGAAGATGTTCTTCTACTTGACCACGTTGAACCTTGCTAGGTTTTTGACCGAATCCGCTCCCCAACTTAACGAAGGGGAGACCGATGCTCAAGCTGTGAGTGCGGTAGATGCTTGGAAGCATTCGGAATTCTTATGCCGCAACTATGTTTTGAATGGTTTGGTGGATGCGTTATATAACGTGTATTGTAACTGTAAGACTGCCAAAGAATTATGGGAGTCATTGGATCACAAGTACAAAACTGAAGATGCCGGTGCAAAGAAATTTGTAGTGGCTCGCTTCTTGGACTACAAAATGGTTGATGCGAAAACCGTGATTAGTCAAGTACAAGATCTCCAAGTTCTCTTACACGAGCTCCACTCCGAAGGAATGACACTTAGTGAGACATTCCAAGTTGCGGCAATCATTGAGTAGTTACCTCCTAGTTGGGTGGAATTCAAAAACTACCTTAAGCATAAGCGAAAGGAGATTAGCGTTGAGGAACTTGTAGTTCGCCTTCGTATCGAAGAGGACAACAAGAAAGCTCTTAAGGGAAGTTACTTGCCAACTTCGGAAAAAGCCAATGTTGTTGAACATGGTCAATCCTCGAGGGGTAACAAAAGCAAGGATGGTGGGAAAGGCAAAGCTAAGGTCGGGAATCTCCGACCTAAAGCTGGGGATATGAAGAAAAGGTATCAAAAGCCCCAAAAGCCTCACAAGTTTGATGGTGTGTGCTATAACTGTGATCAGCCGGGTCATAGAGCTGCTAGTTGCAAGATGCCAAAACGGGAGAATCCCCGCCAAGCTAATATGGTGAATGAAGACATGGATTTTGCAGCTATGGTGACCGATGTCACTAATATGATCTCCGAAGTCAATTTGGTTGGATCTAACACAAAGGAATGGTGGATTGACACGGGTGCTACCCGTCATGTTTGCTCTGACAAGAACATGTTTACCACCTTCAAGGATGTCGAGACTGGGGAAAAGTTGTTTATGGGCAACTCGGCTACGGCCGATATCAAAGGGGAAGGAAATGTGATACTGAAGATGACCTCGGAGAAGGAGCTCACTTTGAGAAATGTGCTATATGTTCCGGAGATTCGTAAGAATCTTGTGTCGGGTTGGCTTCTCAACAAGTTTGGTTTTCGTTTAGTGTTTGAATCTGATAAGGTCGTGTTGACCAAAAATGGTGTGTATGTTGGTAAGGGATATGCCCTTAATGGCATGTTCAAATTAAATGTAATGGTGATCAAGCATGATATTAATAAGATTGGTTCTTCTTCCGCATACTTGCTTGAGTCTTCTAATATTTGGCATGCACGTCTTGGTCATGTTAATTTTAATTCCATTCGTAGGTAATTAAATTTAAATGCATACCATCATTCCATATTGATTCAAACTATAAATGTCAAACATGTGTTGAGGCCAAACAAACAAGGTCATCGTTTAAATCGGTTGAAAGAATAACCGAACCCCTTGATATGATTCACACCGACATATGTGACTTAAAATCGGTTCCCACAAGAGGTGGAAATAAATACTTCATCACCTTTATCGATGATAGCACGAAATATTGCTATGTATACTTACTTAAAAGTAAGGATGAAGCCATTGATAAGTTTATTCTTTACAAGAATGAAGTTGAGAATCAACTCAACAAGAAAATCAAGGTTGTTAGAAGTGATAGAGGAGGTGAATATGTGTCACCATTTGCTAACTTGTGTGAGCAACATGGTATTAGACATGAACTCACCGCCCCCTATTCACCTCAACAAAACGGTATTGCCGAAAGAAAGAACCGTACCTTGAAAGAAATGGTTAATGCCAGGTTGATAAGTTCTGGATTAAGTCCAAACATGTGGGGGGAAGCTATCTTGTCAGCTTCTTATCTTTTAAATAAGCTTCCTCGAAAGAATAAGGAAGAAACTCCATATGAACTATGGATGGGAAGAAAACCATCATACAAATACCTACGAGTGTGGGGGTGCCTAGCTAAAGTATTAGTGCCGGCGCCTAAGGTTTTAAAGATAGGGCCCAAAACTGTGGATTGCATATTCATTGGATATGCTCACAATAGTAGTGCCTATCGATTTCTTGTGCATGATTCTAAGAATCCCGATATACACAAGAACACGATAATGGAATCAAGGAGTGCTACATTCTTCGAAAATATATTTCCTTGTCTAAACACGGAAATTGGAAGTTCCTCTAAACCTGTTGGTGAGACTGTCCAAGATGAGGGACAAGAACAACATGTGGAAGAAGAGGTTGAGCCTAGAAGAAGTAAAAGGGCAAGGGTTGAGAAATCGTTTGGTTCCGATTTCTTGACATTCATGGTGGAACATGAACCTAGAACTCTTACCGCGAAGCGGTTACTTCTTCAGAAGCACTTCAATGGAAAGAAGCCATCAAAAGTGAAATAGAATCTATTTACAAAACCATACGTGGGAAATACAGGACCTTCCTCAAGGTTGTATTGCACTAGACTATCTATGGCTCTTTAAGAAGAAGATGAGGGCGGATGGAAGTATTGAGAAATACAAAGCAAGATTGGTGATCAAAGGGTATAGACAACGAGAAGGTCTAGATTACTTTGATACGTATTCGCCTGTAACGCGAATTACCTCCATCAGGATGGTACTTGCTATTGCCGCCATAAGAAATTTGGAAGTTCACCAAATGGATGTAAAAACTGCTTTCCTAAATGGCGATTTAGAGGAAGAAATTTACATGAAACAACCTGAGGGATTCATTGCCCCTGGACAAGAGAACAAAGTTGCAAGCTCGTTAAGTCATTATATGGCCTAAAGCAAGCTCCCAAACAATGGCATCAAAAGTTTGATCACGTCATGTTAGAATGTGGTTTCAAAATAAATGAATGTGACAAGTGTGTTTACGTGAAAGACTCACCAAATGGATACGTTATCTTATGTCTCTATGTAGATGATATGCTTATCATGGGTAGTGACGATAAGATAATAACATCAACAAAGGATATGTTGAAATCAAAATTTGACATGAAAGACATGGGTCTAGCGGATGTGATCCTTGGAATCAAGATCACACGAACCCCAAATGGTCTTGTGTTAAATCAAACACATTATGTCGACAAGATTCTAGAGCGATTCAATGTGGGGGATTCCGGCCTAGCTAGAACTCCAATTGACACCAGTCAACATCTATCTAAGAATAGAGGTGAAGGTGTTTCCCAACTAGAATACTCAAGAATCATTGGTAGTCTAATGTATCTAATGAGTTGTACCAGACCCGACTTAGCATACGCTGTTAGTAGGCTAAGTAGGTACACAAGCAATCCGAGTTCTGATCATTGGAAAAGTATGACAAGATTACTTCGGTATTTAAGATACACGCGAGAGTATGGACTACACTATAATAGACATCCAGCTGTTATCGAAGGATACACTGATGCAAACTGGATATCTGATATAAAAGATTCTCGATCAACAAGTGGATACGTGTTTACACTTGGAGGTGCTGCTGTAGCATGGAAATCTTGCAAACAGACGGTTATAGCAAGATCAACGATGGAATCTGAATTCATTGCCCTCGACAAATGTGGAGAAGAGGCAGAGTGGTTGCGTCAATTTGTAGAAGACATACCAAGATGGCCTAAGCCGGTAACGGCCGTATGTATACATTGTGATAGCCAATCGGCAATTGGCAGAGCTCATAGCATAATGTATAACGGTAAGTCAAGACATATTCGACGTAGACATAACACGATACGACAACTACTCTCAACAGGAGTTATCTCAATTGACTATGTGAAGTCAAAGGATAACATAGCGGATCCGCTTACGAAAGGCTTAAGCAGAGAGTTAGTTAGCAAGTCGTCAAAAGGAATGGGACTAAAGCCCTTGAATGAACAAGTTTATGCAAAGGAAACCTAACCCAGTTGACTGGAGATCCCAAGATCTGGGTTCAATAGGACAACCTAGTTGTATGAATGAAGGGAGGTCACTGTGGGGGTAGTTTACCTACCTCCTAAACCATCCAAGGGAGTTCATAAATCACGAACTTCCTAGTCCATTCCTAAGATCAGTGACAAGGAGAAGGATAAGCATACGGCTTTTAATGATTCTAAGAGATAACCATATGTGGTATAATGATTTCTAAAGAATCACCTATGTTAGAGAGAAGTGGGGTCGCTTCGAAGGGAATTATAAGGGCGTAATTCCTAAAAGCTCTCGCAGAACCAGGAAAGTGTTCATGACCATAACGAACACGACTATGAGGAGTTGACATTGTCAGGAAGAGTCCTGTGTGAAATGTATTGTCGTCTACGCTAATAACAGCTCAGTTCAAAGACATCAAGTTCTACTGACAGTTAGGAGGCTAAGTGCATTTCATAAGGGAAGGTTCAAAGGGTAACACCTACCTATCCTATGCAGGATTCAACCGCCGAAGTTTCATCGGGAATAAGCGTTGTTAAGTTCGATCTCCATTCATGTGGGGATTGTTGGAAAATGTTAATGAAAAAATGCGGTTTTCATCAACTTTGGACCTCTATAAATAATACATATTTAATATTTACGATTAAAATTTTATATGTATGCGTAGCCCTTAGAAAGAGCTTCGCAACGATATATGATACGTCCAAAACGGAGTTAAGGTGAATGAGATATCGACGCCTAAAGATAGGTGTTTGGTGCAAATTTGGTTTTGTTTGAAGCTTGTCCCACATCGGTGGTGGAGACAAACTTTGTGTTGTTTATAAGCAAGAATTTTGAACACTTGTTCAATTAGCTTGTGACTTATACACACACAAGCTCACGGCCTCGCGCGCAGGGGGGGGGGGTGCAAATTTCTGGTCCGAAAGGGCTTGGGTTGAAAACTCATGCGTGCCCGCGCGACCTGCGGACACGAATGCAGCTCCGAAATCTCGAGCATGCGCGGTCCAGTTTTTGCTACGCGTTTTGATCATTTAATGCAGTAAATGTTTGTTTGAATTGGTGACAGCCAATTAATATTTTTGGTAACTGCAATCAGTTATGATTTGTGTTTAATTCGATCATTACTGCAATTAAATGTCAAAAACGCTCCCCCTTTTGAGCATATAAACCGAGACTCTCAGTTCAGTAGACACACCCTTAATCTCTCTTCTTTTTCTGCTATTATTCCGACGAACTTTCAGGCAAGTGATAAGCTCCGGCAGTTTAGAGCATAAGCTGTTTTCGCCATTGTACCCTGGGAAACAAAACGTGTAATACACGCGGAATTTGTTTTAAGGGAATCGTGTTATATCACGAGCCTTGGCAGATTACCCGATTACATTTGCTGTTTGTCATTTTGTTTAACTTATTGTTATTGTAAACGGTATTCTCTCCTACAATTTAAAACTAGTTTATAACTTGTGATAGCGCGAAAAAGTATAGAAATTGATAACAATACTAACGTCAGCAATATGAATTTCATGTAATATTTTATCCAATTAAGATCATGTAAACCTTCACACACATTATTTGAAGTTAACATTTATGCATGTTACAATACGTTTATTAAAAGACGGAAGAAAATAGTATATTCGTAACATAGGTTTATAAACGTAAAGCAGTGTTGTATGTATAAATGTAATGAAAAAATAAAATACATTGCAATTCAAGTTAGCACGTTTCAACCTTTAATACCATATTAACACATTTTCATCCTTAAGACCAATCTCAATGGTTGCGGGACAGTCACAATCAGGTTTTACCAAATCAGTTTCATGTCAGCAGTCACTAAACTAACTAAAACTAAGTTACTGCCAACAATAACTCATCATTTAGTTTTTTGAAGACCACATACTTATTTATTTTAAATACAAACTCAATAAATAATGTAACATCCTAGTTACGAGAAAGAATAGTTTGTAAGTTTTTATTTATTTCTAATAAGTATTTGTTAGAATGTAAGTTTAAGAAAAGGACTAACTTGGTAAGAAATATAGTTAACTTGAGTTAAAAAGGATGAAGAATGATAATTATTTTGGTTAGATATTAAGTTAGTTAATTTTGAAAGATGGAGGACTAGAAGTGTAAATCTGAAAATTTACATATGGTTAGTCTAAGTTAGAAACCATTTTCCAGAATTTTTAGAGAGAGAGAGTCGGTTAGGGAAGAAGAAGGAGAAAGAGGGAAAAGCTTGATTAACCCGAATTGAAGCTTAAATTTCATAGAATTCATCAATTAGAACAAAGATAAGAAGATTAAGAACCTTTGTTTTTGGTTTTAGAAGGTATGATTTTATATTCAATTTAATTTGATGAAATTGAGCTTATATTTGGTGTTATAACATCATTTAGATGTTTATTTGATAAGTAGGAGTGTTTAATTTGACTTATTTAGATAAATGATTATTTTGGGGATAATCATGAAGTTGGAAAAATTGATAGAATTAAGCTTGTTCATATGTTAATTTGATGTTAGTAATTTATAGAAAAGTGTAGAAGATTTAAAGATTTGTTATATGAATTTTGTAAAAATTCATATGTTGTAAGTTTTAGTGAAGAAGTGAAGAATTTGTTAGATGAATTAATCATTGTAAGAATTATGTTAAAATGATTAGTTTGAAGTATATGAAAGGAAAGAATTGAAGAAAGTTACTTAATTTGTAGTTTGGATAAATTGGGGATAGTGTTATCCTAGTTGCCAAACGGGTCGTTTAGACCGTTGAAAATGGCGAATGGGTAGGAAATGGGTAGAAGGAAGAATTTATTACTTGCAATGTGTTACTTGTGAGTTATGTAATGTGTGTAAGATGTTTATAATGTAAGTTTGTGCATTTGATGCCAAACGGGTCAAAAGACCTAAAGAGTGGCAAGATGGGTAGAAGCTATCAAACTTGATTTGGTTAGGAGTTAAAGAGATAGGAAATAAATATATATATGTTTAATGTGTATAAAGGGTTCTAATGCATAATTAGACATTAGAATGAGTAATGGGTCAAAAGACCCAAAATAGTGGCAACTTGGGTAAAAGTTGCCAAACATGTCTAGAAAGAGTTAGAAAGGGTTAGAAAGAGTTGTAATGAAGTTAATACATGTATTTATATGTATGTAAGATATATTTAAAGGAAAATTTGTGTTTTGGTATAAAAAACGCAGATTTGGAGAATAGAAGTGCAAGGAGAAAGAGTCGTGTATGTTGTAGTTTAATTCTACATCGAGGTGAGTATACTAGACTCATTTTCATATGGTTTTGTGTTTAAACTTTGTATTAATGTATTAAAGATTGATAGGTAAGTTATTCCAAGTTATAGTTAGTGTTGTTAGCGGAAATAAGGAGTTAAAGTGGCGTAAACTAACATGTAAGTGCAGGAAACGTTTGAAAAACGAAAATCAGCCAGAATGGGCCCCGAATGCGTCGCCTGTGAATGCGAGGCATTCGGAGCTCAGTGGCTGATGTGGAGTTTTGTCATGTTGAATGCGTCGCCTATGGGTCCGAATGCGTCGCATTCGACCCCTAGACCAGTTTTTAGTGTATTTTAAGGTGGTTTAAGTAGAGAAATGATATATTAACTTATCATTATGATAGAGAAGAATGGAGAAGACATTTACATGTCGATAAGAAAGAGAATCGACCTTAATAGTCGGAAATAATTAGAGTTAACTATGTATATACCGCGAGGGTATGTAATTGAGTTTTAATAGTCGGAAAGAATTAAGAACCAACTTTATATAGTTGGAAGAAGAGAAAGATGAGACTTAAATTAGTCTTGGTATATGTTGTAGTCAATGATAAAGTTATATTATTTGAGCATATAATGAGAATTAAATCATAGAAGCTTTGTTATGATTGTTAGTTATATTATGGTGGTTGTTATTGTTATGTTATGTTATTTTGTGTGTGGAGTATGTTATATATTGCTATGGTTAGACACGACAATTTGATTGTCGGGAAAGAAAAGAAGTCGACTTTCAGTAGTCGAGAAGAAGTAGCATTAACTTTACATACCGCGAGGGTATGTATAAGTGTTAGATATGACATTTAGTTGTCGGGAAAGAGAAGAAGTAATAGATACGACATTTAGTTGTCGGGAAAGAGAAGAAATGATAGATACGACATTTAGTTGTCGGGAAAGAGAAGAAATGATAGATACGACATTTAGTTGTCGGGAAAGAGAAGAAGTAATAGATACGACATTTAGTTGTCGGGAAAGAGAACAAGTGTTAGATACGACAATATAATTGTCGTGAAGAGAAAAGAAGCAATTGTATAGAAAGAAAGAATAGATTTTTAAAGTAGTCATGTTAGATGAGATTAACATAATCATAAGGTATACTCACTAGCTTAACGCTAATATATTATGTTAATTGTATGTTTTGTAGGTAATCGAACTTAATGGCAAGGCAAGCTAAAGAAGAAGGGAATGTAGAGATTAAATGTTTAAAAATGTTTTTGTAAGAGCTTCCGCTCAATTGTAAAATGAGATGAAATCAGTAACACCTTAGAATATTAATTACATGTTTTGTAAAAAAAAAAAAAAAATATAGTGTATTTGGTTCCGGGTGTTTCAAGTTGGTATCAGAGCCTTGACTTGTGTGATTTGGGTATCGTGAGGATACCTGAACTCAAGTTGAGGCTTTGAAGAAGAAAGATCAATGGGAAGAAAAGCTTGCCTTGCAGGAACAAAAAGAATAAGAAAGAAATTTTGTAAGAATTGGTAGAACGCCTTAGTCAGAGATGTGCATTGATTTTATTGGGTATACAAGAGTTAATATTGTTTGAAATTAACGTCTGGCCAACGGTAATTTCGAGCATATTATACGATAGTATATCCGATATGGTCAATGTATGTTAAGGACGAAGGGCAAATGGGTAAGAGAGTGTAAGAAGTATATAACTATAATTTATATGCTATAGTATTTTGTAGTAGAAATGGAAAGAGAAGAAGGTAGTCATCGGGTGGATGACGTAAAGAAAAAAAAATAGGGATGTTCAGATGATATAAGCTAAAGAGATTAGTCAAATTTTTGAGAAAGAAATACTATTTGTTATTTGTTGGGTTAAAGAAAAAGTTGCAGAAAATTGAAGATGAGAAGATTGATAGAATATTGGTAGAGAAAGAATTAGAGTAGAAAGAAAAGGAAGATTCACAGAATGAAGATAATCACCCCGATCAGCAGGAAGAATTGGTAGAAAGGTATAAGAAATGAAGATTTTAAGAAGCAATCTGTGTAATATTTTGTCCACCTTTTATAGTGAACAAAGTTACTTGAGAATTTTGGAAATTGAACAGAAAAATAAGATTTGTGAAAGAGATAATAAATGATTTGCTGAAAGAGCAGGATTTTGTTTAGAATATGTGGTAAGTGAGAAGATAAAGATGGATCGTTATATGTCGTGCTTTAATCAAGACATATGCGATCATGTTTTAACTTTTAATCCTCTAACTTTTGAGGATAAGATTGAGGTGGCAAGAAAAAGAGAGTTAGAAATTTTAAATTGCTCTAAAGAGGAGAAAAAGAAACGAAAGGTAGAGTATATGCTAGAATCATCGAAGAAAGGTAAGAGTATGAGAAGAAACTTTGATAGAAAGATTAAGAATTTTGGAAGAAAATTTGAGAAGAATGAGTCATCGGTCATTTGTAGAAAGTGTGACAAAGAAATGTTTATAGTGAATGAAGACTTGTTGCAAATGGGTTATTACTTATGTGGAAAGCCCGTTTATGTTAACATAGAATGTCCTAATCCGATCAAGAACGTGTTATTAGTGAAAGGAGATAGAGTATATTTAATGAAATTATTCGAAGTTGTCATAGAATTTAAAAGATTTTGACCGAACCGAGAAACTCCTTTATTATTCAAAAGAGAAAACAGTAAAGAAGAAAGGTAAAGATTTTATTCGCCACATTTATTCTTCTTAGGGTGCACCAATTTTGTTTGAGAAGAAGAAGAGATGGCAGTATGTGTATAGATTTATGATAACTTAACAAGTTAACAGTGAAGAATAGGTACCCGTTATCCAATATATAGATGATCATTTTGATCAGTTGAAAGTGGAAGAAGAAGATGTACCGAAAGAAGTTTTCGTATGAAGAGTAAGAAAGAGAATGATAAGTATTTGAGTCAGATTTTGGAGATTCTTAGACGAGAAGGATTGTGTGCAAAATTCTCTAAATGTGAATTTTGGCTAGAAGAAATCCAACTTTTGGGTTAGGAAGTTAATGTGGAAAGTATAAGGGTAGACCCGATGAAAGATTTGGAAGTTACATGATGCCTTTTATTAGGTTTTGTTTTAATACAATATGGAAGAATTATTTGCTTATGCGTAGAAGCAGATGAAAGAATACGAAAAGAAGTATTTTGATACAAGATTTAAAATTGGAAGTTATTGTGTTTGTCTTGAAGGTTTAAGGGCATTACCCTTGTAGAGAAAGATTTGAAGGTGAATGTTATTGTAGAGGTAATGAGTAGAAAGAATTTATAACTGAAAAATGAAACTTAAATTTTTGGCTTCGTTTGTTAAAGCGGTTTAGTTAGAAGCAATTAAAGAAGAATAATTGAAAGAGAGAGAGAATGTAGGGTCAAGTGCAGAATTTTGTAGAAGATAATTGAAGTTTAAAGACTTGATTTGGCAGAATTTAGATTTTGAATTCATCAAGGTGTAAGAAGATTTGGTTAGATGGAGCTTATAAGTCTAAATATTGCATTTACTTCGATAGAAAGAAAATATATAGGGATTTGGAAGAAGATTATTGGCGGCTAAGTATGAAAAGAGATATTGTGAAGTAAGTAGAAAGATGTTTAATATGTTTGAAGATCAAAGCAAAGCATCAAAAGTCTTATGGTAAAATGCAACCGTTAGAATTACCGGTTTGAAAGTCGGAAGAGATTGTGGTACATTTGGTGACGAAGTTACCAAAGTCTAAAAGAAAGACTATTGGGTGATCGTGGATAGATTGACGAAGAATGTTCATTTTTGCAAGATAAAGATGTTAAATTTTAGAGAAAATGGCGGAAATGTTTGTAAAGAAAATTTTGGGAAGATATAGAGTTTTAGTATTGGTAGCATAGGATAGAAGAAAAAGAAGATCGGTAGAGTTTTTAATGTTGATGATTTGTTATTGTTGAAAGTTCTACCATGAAAAAGAGAGTGATGCGTTCGAAAAGAGAAGAAGGTTGAGTCAAGATTTGGAAAGAGTAATGGGGAAAAGCTATTTACCGTTAGAATTTTCGAGAAGTTAAGTAAGATATATCTTTATCTTCATTTATTTCATTTAAGGAAATGTTTAGTGGAATAATCATTTTTGTTCCATTAAGATGAAGAAGAAATGGATTAAAAGTTGTGATATGTAGGAGAATCGATAGCTATTCATGACCGAAAAGTGAAGTAGTTTTGGTATAAGAAGATTGATATGGTTAAAATACATTGGAAACATAGAAGAAGATACAATTTTATTCGGAAGCCGGAGATAGAAATGAGGAAGTTTTGTCCTCAATCGTTTGAAGAATAGATTTCGGGGACGAAATCTTTAGAAGGAGGGAAGAGTTGTAACATCCTAGTTACGAGAAAGAATAGTTTGTAAGTTTTTATTTATTTCTAATAAGTATTTGTTAGAATGTAAGTTTAAGAAAATGACTAACTTGGTAAGAAATATAGTTAACTTGAGTTAAAAAGGATGAAGAATGATAATTATTTTGGTTAGATATTAAGTTAGTTAATTTTGAAAGATGGAGGACTAGAAGTGTAAATCTGAAAATTTACATATGGTTAGTCTAAGTTAGAAACCATTTTCCAGAATTTTTAGAGAGAGAGAGTCGGTTAGGGAAGAAGAAGGAGAAAGAGGGAAAAGCTTGATTAACCCGAATTGAAGCTTAAATTTCATAGAATTTATCAATTAGAACAAAGATAAGAAGATTAAGAACCTTAGTTTTTGGTTCTAGAAGGTATGATTTTATATTCAATTTAATTTGATGAAATTGAGCTTATATTTGGTGTTATAACATCATTTAGATGTTTATTTGATAAGTAGGAGTGTTTAATTTGACTTATTTAGATAAATGATTATTTTGGGGATAATCATGAAGTTGGAAAAATTGATAGAATTAAGCTTGTTTATATGTTAATTTGATGTTAGTAATTTATAGAAAAGTGTAGAAGATTTAAAGATTTGTTATATGAATTTTGTAAAAATTCATATGTTGTAAGTTTTAGTGAAGAAGTGAAGAATTGGTTAGATGAATTAATCATTGTAAGAATTATGTTAAAATGATTAGTTTGAAGTATATGAAAGGAAAGAATTGAAGAAAGTTACTTAATTTGTAGTTTGGATAAATTGGGGATAGTGTTATCCTAGTTGCCAAACGGGTCGTTTAGACCTTTGAAAATGGCGAATGGGTAGGAAATGGGTAGAAGGAAGAATTTATTACTTGCAATGTGTTACTTGTGAGTTATGTAATGTGTGTAAGATGTTTATAATGTAAGTTTGTGCATTTGATGCCAAACGGGTCAAAAGACCTAAAGAGTGGCAAGATGGGTAGAAGCTATCAAACTTGATTTGGTTAGGAGTTAAAGAGATAGAATGAAATAAATATATATATGTTTAATGTGTATAAAGGGTTCTAATGCATAATTAGACATTAGAATGAGTAATGGGTCAAAAGACCCAAAATAGTGGCAACTTGGGTAAAAGTTGCCAAACATGTCTAGAAAGAGTTAGAAAGAGTTAGAAAGGGTTAGAAAGAGTTGTAATGAAGTTAATACATGTATTTATATGTATGTAAGATATATTTAAAGGAAAATTTGTGTTTTGGTATAAAAAACGCAGATTTGGAGAATAGAAGTGCAAGGAGAAAGAGTCGTGTATGTTGTAGTTTAATTCTACATTGAGGTGAGTATACTAGACTCATTTTCATATGGTTTTGTGTTTAAACTTTGTATTAATGTATTAAAGATTGATAGGTAAGTTATTCCAAGTTATAGTTAGTGTTGTTAGCGGAAATAAGGAGTTAAAGTGGCGTAAACTAACATGTAAGTGCAGGAAACGTTTGAAAAACGAAAATCAGCCAGAATGAGCCCCGAATGCGTCGCCTGTGGGCTGAATGCGAGGCATTCGGAGCTCAGTGGCTGATGTGGAGTTTTGTCATGTTGAATGCGTCGCCTATGGGTCCGAATGCGTCGCATTCGACCCCTAGACCAGTTTTTAGTGTATTTTAAGGTGGTTTAAGTAGAGAAATGATATATTAACTTATCATTATGATAGAGAAGAATGGAGAAGACATTTACATGTCGATAAGAAAGAGAATCGACCTTAATAGTCGGAAATAATTAGAGTTAACTATGTATATACCGCGAGGGTATGTAATTGAGTTTTAATAGTCGGAAAGAATTAAGAACCAACTTTATATAGTTGGAAGAAGAGAAAGATGAGACTTAAATTAGTCTTGGTATATGTTGTAGTCAATGATAAAGTTATATTATTTGAGCATATAATGAGAATTAAATCATAGAAGCTTTGTTATGATTGTTAGTTATATTATGGTGGTTGTTATTGTTATGTTATTTATTTTGTGTGTGGAGTATGTTATATATTGCTATAATGAAAAGAATGGTTAGACACGACAATTTGATTGTCGGGAAAGAAAAGAAGTCGACTTTCAGTAGTCGAGAAGAAGTAGCATTAACTTTACATACCGCGAGGGTATGTATAAGTGTTAGATATGACATTTAGTTGTCGGGAAAGAGAAGAAGTAATAGATACGACATTTAGTTGTCGGGAAAGAGAAGAAGTAATAGATACGACATTTAGTTGTCGGGAAAGAGAAGAAATGATAGATACGACATTTAGTTGTCGGGAAAGAGAAGAAATGATAGATACGACATTTAGTTGTCGGGAAAGAGAAGAAGTAATAGATACGACATTTAGTTGTCGGGAAAGAGAACAAGTGTTAGATACGACAATATAATTGTCGTGAAGAGAAAAGAAGCAATTGTATAGAAAGAAAGAATAGATTTTTAAAGTAGTCATGTTAGATGAGATTAACATAATCATAAGGTATACTCACTAGCTTAACGCTAATATATTATGTTAATTGTATGTTTTGTAGGTAATCGAACTTAATGGCAAGGCAAGCTAAAGAAGAAGGGAAGGGGACCGTTGTAGAGATTAAATGTTTAAAAATGTTTTTGTAAGAGCTTCCGCTCAATTGTAAAATGAGATGAAATCAGTAACACCTTAGAATATTAATTACATGTTTTGTAAAAAAAAAAAAAAAATATAGTGTATTTGGTTCCGGGTGTTTCAAATAAAAACATTATATCTATCAAAAAAGAACCTTTATTGAAAAAAACATTTCAATAAAAGAAAAAAATTACACTTATAAAAAAAAATACAATTACTAAAATAGTTAACGATTATGGAAATTTGTTGGGAGAGTCGCAATGTATTGGATAAGAGCGCCACGAAGTGTATGATGTATTTTTCGATCACACAACTCTCTATCCATACGCCTATATGTTGCAAGCATGTCTTCCCACGTACGCGTCAGCCTATTTTCCTTTTTTTTTAGATAATCTTTCCCCAATCAATACATGTTGCTACCATTGTCATGGTTTATCATGTTGTGTAAAATCACTCAACAATACATGATTTATTTAATCTTGTTGGTGTTATAGGCTCTTGCGGGATTTTTAATAATTCCCCAACGCCCTTGAAGCACTCAGATTGCTCGTTCCACATCTTTTCTTGCAGATTTTTTGAATCTCGAAAGCCTTATTTCTTCGTCCGTCATCGGATACTTATACGATTTGATAAGTGCTGATCAATCCGGATAAATTACGCCGGCGAGATAATATCCTTTTGTGAATTACGCCCGACAATATTGTTCCTTACTGTTGGAGCCATGTCTTGGAGTAAATAGTTGAATAAATATGAACTATTCAGCACGTTGATGTCGTTGTTTAAACCCATAGGGCCAAAGTAAGTGTGTCAAATCCACAAATCATAAGATGGAATCGCTTCGTCCATGATCATTAGACGACCTTGATCACCTTTATATGTATTGACCTTACCATGCCACCGGATAATTCATCTAAGTAAAGAATTCAAAGGGAAATTAACTTTTAGATTGTGAGCTTAAGATAAGGTTATTTCACCTTTTTCAACCGTGTTATGACTAATAGTGGTAAATAATGAAATATAAGCCATTCAATTATCACCAATAGTACACAATGGGTTGACTAACTGACAAATAGTTTCTTGAATAAGCATACTGATATTTTAAGTTTTAATAATAACAAACTCTATAGGTTGGTTAAATACCGAGGGAAGCTTGGTTGAAAATAGGTAATGGGAAAGGGAAAGGGAAAGGACATACTAAGAAATGCAATGAATATACTCTTTGACATTGATGTTGCTTGGTTGTAGTAATTCTTTTATATGCATAATTTTAGGAGTTTGGGGTGGTTGATGTCTCGGAGGTTAAGTGGATAATGAATCAAATTACCCTCAATTTGATGCGGAATGAAGGATTGGCCAATAGTGGTCAATGGATCATTGTATTGTAGGCCACCGATCACCATTTTTTATTATGATTGTCATTCTCTAACTCTTATATCCTCTAACCAAACACACCATAAAACATATATTAGTTAGCTATATATTGAAATATCCACCTATATATTTAGAAAATGACCTCCAGAATTTAAAAATATACAAAATTTTAAAACATATCCTTACTTATAAACCACAACTTATAATACTATAATTATCAACACACTAATATTTTCTTCAACCAGCATCACATTTTATGTCTATATTATTGAGTGTGAATGCATTAACTCAAATAAAATGTTTTTAAGTATCCACTAACAATTAAATATTATTTGGAAGGTGACCGGTACACCAAAGATTTTTATTATACCTCATTAATATTTGGTCTTTGACTACTATGCCCTTATAACACTTACTATTTTATTGGTTTACACAATATCCCTTTATACTAAAAAAATGGAAATGCTTCTACTCGATCGTTGTTTTTGTTGGAAAATTGAAAAAAAAGTTGATTTTCACCATACTTTAGACTATATAACTATATACATATATTATATGTCTAAAATAAAATTGAGATAATTGAATATCGATGCTCAAAAATGGTATATGGAACGAAGAATTTTGGTTAGCTTTCTTAATGATTACGAGGTATTAAACTCGTGTTTAATATAGTGGACTCGTAACATCAAACAGTAAACCTCAATTAATTTGTTTAATTGAGAATTAAAACAATTTGATGGTGATTTAAGGAAGTTTAATGTATGTTGTTTCTCTTTACATTATATAATCAAGACTTGTATGTAATTCCAATATGAAGAAAATAAGAAAATACCAAAAACACACTTTAGTATGAAGTGCACATACAAAAGTTTGTTCATCATCTTGTTAACACACAAGAAAATTCGGACGAAGTTTTGGGCATCGGGTTCAAGTCCGACAGTATTACTGCTTCGGCCGTTGTACCCTGGGAGACAGACGACGAATCTGTTTTAAGGGAACCGTGTGAAACACGAGCTTCGACTATATCGTTCTTCGATATTCTTAAGTTTAAGGGAACCGTGTGAAACACGGGCCTCGGCGAGACATGACGTTTTTCAAGACGTGACAATATCGCAAAATTTTAATATATTTTATAATTTTATATACGATTTTTTATATGTTTTTACTATATTTAAGTTATATAACTATAAAAATCGTTATTTTAACGTTTTAATATACATTAATCTTAAATATAGTCACCAATATACAATTAAATGATCTTTATATTCATTTTAAACTATTTTTAGGGTTTTTTTTTTAAATTTTCGTAACGCGTTACAAAAAAACTCCTGTTAAAGCGCGCCTTGACACATTTTTTGGACGCTTTTTAGAACCTTGTATACATGTGTGTACTTGTTGAATGACGTAATTTATGTTTTCTTATATATTTCATATATGCTTTTTTTGAGTACCAACAAATGTATGATACTCGATTTTTACATCATTTAAAAAAAGTTGTGAACCATTTCACACACTCTATCTTTGTACTAATCTAGGTTAGGGGTGAGTATAAGTACCGAAATACCGGTACCGTATTGGTACCAAACCGGTACCGGTACCAACCGAATACAAGCGGTACGGTACTCGGTACCACATTTTTTAAAAGTTCGTATTCGGCACCAATGGTACCGGTACTTTACCGTTTTTTTCATTATTTTGTATGGTACCGTACCGACCGGTACCGAACCAGTTTATTTCAGTACGGTATTCGGTACAAAAAAATGGGTAAAATATTACCGGTAACAACCAGTTCGGTACGGGACTTGTACCACGCTCACCTATAATCTAGGTTATATTTATGATAACCAAAATTCATCGCTATCCGTAAATTTATTTTCAAGAAAAAACGATTACCGAAAAAAATCAAATTGAATATATATTTTAAATAACTATAGTTGATCCAACACACGGATATTCTAATATATATATATATATATATATATATATATATATATATATATATATATATATATATATATATATATATATATATATATATATATATAGGTTCACTAGTGATCTTTAAAAAATCAGAGGTCCAGAGATGACCTTCTTGGCCATAATATTTAATTTAAACTAGGGGACAAGCGTGCGTTGCACGAGGTCCGGTCGCCTTATCGAAACTGTACGATGTGTCCTGATCTGTAGCTTTGAAGAGTTGTATTTAGGAGGTGCTTCATTATACAAAAGAATGTCTAGTTTATAACAAAAATACGAGACTAAATATCTTCATCTAAAAAGTTAGCAGATCACAAAAGTAGACCATTGAATAAAAATTTGTTCTTCGATATCATCTTTCTGAAAACTGCTATCAAAAATGTATCTCACGCCTTTCAGCAAAGAATCTGCCACTGATACATATATCAGCAAGCAGGGAAAGCCATATTGCTGTATCAGCACCTTCTTCGGGCGTAACTTGACCCACCCAACCAGTCATGGCTGTCTTGACCCTACCCGAGCAATAGCAGTTGACGTAAATCTTTTCACCTTCGGGCCGGTCTGCCAGTTCACGGGACACCAGCCTTGTGGGTACGTTTACTGCAAGTTTTGACAGCGAATAATCTATATTGTTTGGAGGCCATCCTCCTGAAGTCCAACTCCCGTCTTCCACTTGTTCCAAAAACTTGTTCACTGTTCCATTGCCTCATCGGAAATCCTCTGATATCATCTTTTATATATTAATTGCAAGAAAAATAATTTCAAGAAAAAGTAACTAAAAAACCAAAGCTTTTTCTTACATTTTCTCTGCCATTAAGTCTTCCCAGTCGTGAACTCACTGTCACAATCCGAGCTCCTGCAGCATTAGGCTTCCGCATTATTCAAAACCATTTGAATTACTCGGGGAAAATGGAAATTTCTAAAGTAAAACTCGATACTCATATACTGATGGACCTATTGGAACTTGGTTGGAACGAAGATCGGCAGTCATCGAATCTGGAGAGTGGAATACTGGAGGTCCGACAGTTGGATAAAAACGTTTCATCCAAGTGTTAGACCTCCGGCATTCCACTCCCCACATTCGGTAGCTGCCGATCCACCTTCCAACGAAGCTCAAGCAGCTCCATCAGCATATGAGTTGTTATTTCCATTTTTCCCGGGCAATTCAAATGTTTCTGAATTTTGTTTGTCAATTAGCACAGTTTAGCAACTTTTTCGTATATAAACACTATTAAAAGATTACGTACTTATTAAGTTTAGAGTTACCTTGAATGCGGTATGTCATTAGATCACGACACCGAATACAGTGATTGACGTTGTTCAAAACCATTTGAATTGCTTGGAGAAAATGGAAATTTCCAAAGTTAAACTCCGTCCTTACATATTAATGAAGTAATGCGAGCTTGGCTGAAAGGAAAATCAGTATCCGTCGAAACTGGAAAACGGAATACAGGAGGTAAAACATGTGGATGAAAAAAAATTTCATCCAAATATTTAGCCTGCTATATCCCGTCCTCAAATTTCGATAGCAACTAATGTTTGTTCCAACGAAGCTCAAGTGACCTCATCAACATGTCAGTAAAGAGTTTCACTTTGGGAATTTCCACTTTCTCCAAGCAATTCAAGTGGTCTTAAACTCCGTTGATCACTTTGCATAAGAAAATACAAGTAGAACGTTTATATGTACCACGTCAGTTAAAGCTGAGCATCTGGCCGCAGTTAAAGAAAAAAGTGAAGGCTGGTCAGAAGGAGTGACAGCAACCTCCGAAGCCATAGAGTACACCGCACCCTATGACGTACGTGGTTCCTGTTCCTAGTTCCTAGCAGCTTTCACTTTTTCCTCTAACTACGGGCAGCTGCTCAACTTCAACTGACATGTGCCTAAAAACAAAACACGAAAACGAAGAAGACAAAACAAACCAAAATTGAAGAACTGAAAAAGATGAATTATGAGGTAGAACTGAAAATTAGGGTTTCTGAAAAGAGGTTTTTGGATTTGAATGTCAGGGTTTTGAGTTTGGAAAATTTGAGTAAAGAGTCGATGAGTCGGCAACAAAAAAAATTGTCTCCGCGTGTCCGTGCTGCTATCTAGTGCGAAAGACACATCACGGTCCGCAGCAGCACGGAAACTCGGAGACGAATTTTTTTGCTGCTGACTCAACAACTCTCTACCTAAATTTTCCAAACCCAAAACCCTAATATTCAAATCGAGAAACCTCTTTTCAGAAACCCCAATTTTCAGCTGATACTCACAATGCATCTTTTTCAGCCCTTCAATTTTTGTTTGTTTTGTGTTCTACCTTTTCACATTTTGTTTTTGGGTAATTATGTTATTTAAAAACAATGATAGACGAAACAATTTATGCGTACAATGAAAAATAAATCAATTACCTCACCCTTGTTTATTATACCACATGCTAGTAGCATATACGTCTTTGACATTTTGCTGACTTTTTCTGCCACGAACAGATTCTTTTAGCAAGCCCTGAAATTGATCACGAAGAAAGTATCAACAAACACACAAAATAATCAATAATTTATTAAGAAAATTCGTTCTTTCCTAACCTATTAGTCACAACTGCTGATGTCTTGTCAGCAAGGAGAGATGCAAGCCGATTTTTTGCAAGCTTTGTCTTGGCACAAAGTAAAATCCCTGTCACGGAGAATAATCAAACGACAAGCCAATACTTACAGTTCAGTTAATATTGAACGAATGTTACCTGATCTGCCTCGCCCAAGCCGATGAACTGGAACAGAACAGCAAAGAAAACCATATACATCAGACTTCTTTCTCTCAGGTAACAAACAAAGTAACAACTACGGTATTGCAGGAAATTCAAAGTGAATGAAATCAAAAATCCTCTCGAATCTAACAACAAATGGGGACTTCCTGTTTTGCTGATTTTCAAAATCGTAACAAACAAATGAAATATCAATCTTATCGTTGAAAACATTAACAGGTTCAACAACACGAATCTGAGTTATTGATATTCTTACCTGCCCTTTCACATTTTTTGGGAAGCAGATTGGTCTTTGCTGCAATAAAAACCCAAATTTCCTCTTTCCCTTAGTATTCTGCCATCACAACGCAATACCAAAAACAAAACAACATCAACAATCAACATGCATATACATAAACAACAAAAGCCGAAAAAGAGTATCACTACCCCATTCTTTAGTATATAAATGAAAAAAAAAACACCAAAATCAGAAACGATGTTTCCATACCTCCGAACGGACAGCAAAACCTCCACACCTGTTATTAGAGTCGAGAAGATGTTTGATTTTATTCACTCTAAAGTTACTACAATCCTTCCAATTCAAGCTTCGCCGGAGCAAGACAGTCCTCTATAAACGTAAGAGTCACCATCTTCGTCACCTCCGCAACCTGAACACCTGTTTACTCTACATTTCAGATTTTATATCTATGAACTAATTAAAAAAAACATAATAACAATTACCTTATCCGCCTGAGATATTAGCCGGAGACTATCCCAGAACGAAAATCTGGAAATCAATTACGAACGGCAACTACAGAGGCGATTTCTTCGACGGACGTCATTGAAACAGATAAACAGTGAGCAACGGTTACTCATCGGAGTACCAGCCGGCGATTTCGTCATGCAATTCGGCGTTCAGATCTATCACTTTCGAAAGAGAGAGAAAGAATATTGTCTAGAGAAGAAATAGAGAGGCGGGAGAAACAGAGAGGCAGAAAACGCAGGGAAAAGAAGACACGGAGGAAAAGCAGTGGACGCGTGGAAGACACGTGGAGGAACAATACCCAAACCCATACCAGATTAATACCCAACCCGACCCAAACCCAACCCGGGCGCGAAAACCAAGTCAAAGACGGGATTTGAATAGAAGATGAATAGAAAGAGCACGGAGGGGTATTTTCATCCAATCACTAAAGTTGACCGGTCCAAATAAGTCCCACTTTCTCTCTTTCCTTTTCACAGATGTCACACACCAACATCTCGCCGGAGTTTTGTCACAGAAACTTCCCTTCTTCGTCGCCACCTGTCTAGACGGAGTTCCACCACCTCCACCACCGGAATATGCAGTTCCGTCACACCACTGCATATCGAGGTCGAACCACCGCTCACATCGAAGCTCACTACTAGCCACGTCATTACCACCTTTCCGATTGTAAATTCGTCATCTCACAGCCACCAATCGATTGGTAGATTGTTCTTTGTTACAAATTTGAGGCCCATATTTAAACATACAGATTTATGTATGCCCATGAATTTCATTAACTATTTCACATGTGATGTCACCAGTTATATATATTCTAGGTTAGTGACCTCATAAGCTAATCTCGATCGTTTCATCACATGTGAACGAGGAAATTTGACTAAATCGAATTGAAGGGGATAATGAATTTGAATTTGAATCATTCAATTTATTGTTGTGAAACTGATTTGCATTTGGGCCAATTTTGATTAACACATCACTATGTTTTTTTACTTAAAAAAATATTTTAGTTAATTGATTATGAAATGTATCTAAAGCAGGATCATATACATACTATGCTTCAGGTGGATCTGATGTTTATGATGAAAAATGAATTCTTTCGTGTCTACATTAAGCGTTGCGCTTTGGGTAGTGCCCAACCAACTGCGGAGGATGTGTCTGATAATGATATGTTATGATTATTGTGTTCATAAAACTGAATATAAGAAATTTGAACTATAAAAAAACAAGATACATTTCTAATAATTACAAATTCTGTTAATTGAACATAGACCGTAAGGTGTTTTAACTTTTGCACATGTTTTGGAGGGAACTTATAATTACGTTACAAGACGCAAGTCTCCCGCAATGGGAACATTGCTAAACTTCAAGCGGGTTAAGTCTTTCCAGAGGTAGGTTCTTATGTTTTCATCTTTGAGAAATAATTGCTTTTTCTAAACGGGTTTGCTTTCACTTTAGGACTTGAACGAATTAAAAATAGTATTCTTAAGAACCCCAAAAGCAAAATCTAAATCAACTATAACTGGCCTTGGTCCTAACTAGCAACAGAAGAATCAATCATGTTGGGTGAGTTTCTGGTCAGGAGCATAAGTTAGTGTTGGGGTTGTATGGATCTTAATACGTCAACGTTATACCAATAACCTTGCGGATGTAGACTATTGATTATCTAGCGAATATGAAACCTTCGGAAACGGAATCAAACCAACGATAGTTGATAAGATCGGACCTAAGGAAGACTATTCGGATGATTGTTTATACGTTACTAACACTTTGGAACACGAGAAAACACAGCAGCAGCAATTCGGCACGAATGTGAAAACCCTAGCAAACCTTAGCGAATGCAGAATTCTAGCTGGGTATATATAGGCCCAGCTTTTCATCCGTACGGATGTGATCTCATCCGTACGAATGAGATCCTATTCGTGCGGACATCATCCTCGTCCGTACGAATGTGACTTGTTAATAAACACATTGTTTACTTAACCGATTCGTGCGAATGTAATCTTCATGCGCACGGATATCATCCTTATCCGTGCGAATGAGTCTGAATATTATTAAACATCACAAAACACATATTTGATTAATTCATAACAACGTAAACGTTCAAGCATATAATTAATCAAACATTCAATATCAATATTCAATCAAACAATACAAAGACTGATATAAACGTTAATTACATACGAATCTAGTAACTACATAAATGCACCTACAAACTCCCCCTAGGAACTAGATTCTATGTTTTCAGTCTTCAAAAATATCTGCTGCTTCCCAAAACACGTCGTCGACCTGCCCTCTTAAGCATGGATCTTGTAAGCGAAACATACACGTGCAACCTTGTTGAAACGCATCGCTTGATCCATATCCTTGACATCAAAGAATATAGGACATTCGAACAGACAGAAAATATCATCATCAGAGAAATTTCTAATCCACATCGGATCAAAAATTCTCATTGTTTCCCAAACCCCTTTGCGCTCCATCACGATCACAGCTTCGGTGGTTCGATCATCATAGTACCACCACTTGAATCTTCGATGAAAACCAGCTTGCATTTTGCGTAGTGGAATATTCTCAATCACCTTAGGCGCTTGGTACTTGACATGCTTCACAGCTTTACCTGTTCTCCGATTCGTTCGATCCTTGGAGTAGGTAATCTGTGGATACTGCGGCCTTAGGAATTTCCACTTATTTCTGAACTCAAAGTGAAGCTGCTTCTCCAACCAAGTTGCTTTGTCATCCTTCTCACTGTATAGCAACTTAAAACGAGCCAACTGCAACATGTCAAAATATGGCAGCGTCTTCAAATCGTGAGCGCGGTTAAAGTAATCTATGCCTCTTTCTCTCTTGACTGCATAGACCTTCAAATCCTCCAAGTATGCCCAACTAATAATCCGACCTTCAGTCTTTGCACCCTTCAAGGAATAAAACTTTGTATACGCTGGTTGGACAACTTGTTGAGGTGGGCGGAAACATTCTTTCATCGCCTGAAGCCACTCAGCTTTCTTGACACGCATTGCTTCTTCATTTGGTGTAGCTTGACTGGCTGTCGGAAGTTTCTCTAACTTCCGATTTAGATCTTCATCATTTACATTAAACATCTCATCGTCATTTGGAAGATCTTGAAAATCGTGTGACTGATAGATAGGTTCAGCTGAATCAGCATTTTGTTCGAACTCTATCTCATCATCATCAGCTTCAGAATCAGGAGGATTAACTTCAGAAACAGATGCAGACTCGTCAGACACAACATCATCAGGATTCATCTCAAATAGTTCTGCAATCTGCTCTTTAGACAAGCTATGTACGATCTCTCCTTCTTCTGCATCATGGTCAACGTTGAACCTAATTACCCCCTGCATATCCAAAATGTAAGTTAAATTGGACTTTTTGTGAGATATGGGAGTAATGTCATGCTGTGATTCACTCTGATGTTCTTTACCCTCGTCATCAGACACCGTGTGTTCACTGTCTTCACCAGCCGGGTCAGCAGATGCATCGGCTGGTGCTTTGATTCTGAATACTCCATCATCCCCTGCAATCATAGAGTCTTGAATTGTATTGGTAGCTTCCTCCAAAATCTCGATCTTTTCTTTAAAAAGCTCCAACTGCTTGTTCTGATCCTCAATCATCTTCTTCTGAGAATCAAGCAATAGATTCTGATCATCAATCTTCTTTGACATTGCTGCTCTCTCGGCTTCCCCTTTAGCCATCAACTCATTCAATCTCTTAATCTCTTCATCCTGTGTTTGCTGTCTCAATAAAACACCCATCATCATAGAATTCAGAGTAGAGAGCTGAACTGAAGCAGATATCTCCACTGACGACGACGACTGTTCTCTCGTGATTGTAGTTGTCGTGGCTGTCGTCATGATGGGCTCGCTCTGTTGAGGACCTTGCTGTTGTTGAGAGGCCATACGAGGACGTACTGGAGGTGCTGTGCCGGCAGTTGTTGGTGGAATAAGATCAGTACGTTTTACATGCTTGAAACGTTTTGAAGCTTTTCCTTTGTTGCTGATTAGATCTCTTAATGATGTTCCTGCAGCTTTCCTTTTCTTTACTGAAGGATTCGGCTCAGCACTCAAAATAACATCGTCTTCATCTCGTAACTCCACCTGAGATGACGATGTACCGGTAGCGGGAGATTCAGCAGAAATAACCTCCTCATCAGAGTCAGATTGGGGAGGCACAACAATATCCTCAACACCTGAGTCGCTGTCATCATGTCTCCACTTCCTTTTCCTCGGACAAACATACTCTGGATTTGCAAGATGTCCGATCAACTTTTTCTCCTTAGGCGTCTCCTTGCCCTTGTATGAAAGCATGCGCATCATAGTTCCATCATTCATATCGTCTAGCTTGATGGCATCTTCATCATTCTTTTGCAAGTTAGGAATCTTTGCATCCAGGATCATCTGCACAAATCTGGCATACATTAAATACTTATGCTTGTTCTTGATCTCCAGGTTCTCTATCATGTGCTGCAAAACCATTGCTGAAAAATTGAATGGAATGTTCAACACCAGTGCGACAAACGCGCTCTGAAGTGTCTCTCGCATCTCGTCATGTCCTGCTTTCCTAGGACCTAAGCAGTGTTGCAACACGTGGCACAGATACTTGTATTGTATACTGAACCCGGACTTCGTGATCACTCCTTTGTTAATATCCCCATCATACTGCACTCTCAATAACAACCCTCTGATCAAGTACATGTTCAGCCTCGTTGGCATTCCAGCTTCATCTCCAAAACCAATGACTTCTCGTATGACTTGCTCATCGATCATTACATCAGTCCCGAGAACAGAACTGTGTATTTGCACCTTTCCATCTTCACGTATAACTTTAGCGTTTTCCCAGAATGCTGAAATATGAGTCAAATATGGTACACGCTCAGTGGAAATAGCTTTGAAGATTCTTGAACGCTTCAGGAATTGAATGATTCCAGCAAACTTAGTGGAATTCCTGTGTCTTTTCATCGAGGTGAGCGCACATGTTATTCTTCGTGCCAACTATTAAACTAGCGCTTTGAGATTGAGAGGATTCAGCCATTTTCTGCAAACAGAAGTTTAAACATCGAGCGCAAAACATTTAGAATAAGATTCAAACGTTTTAAAGTTTCTGTTATGCACATCCGTACGAATGAACAATTTCATTCGTACGAATCAACATGTATCCGTACGAATGAATGAAACAAAACAGACGGATTACATTTTTCACATTCGTACGAATGACATAGTCATTCGCACGAATGAAGAACCTATTCGCATGAATGAAATCACATTCGTGCGAATGGAGTTCATCGAAACTGTTTGTTTTTCCAAAACCTAGATTTTTTTAAAACAACAGTTTTAAGCCACAAATTTAACATCAAATTGGTCGCAATACCCCGATTTGCAAAACCCCTAACCCAAATTGCCATTACAAACACATCTAAATGGTCAATTTGATTTGAGTTCATTCAGATTTAAAATTTAACAATTTATCACTCAACCGATCGTTATACCTTAAGTGGTGTATATGGTTTTGATCGCAAGACAAAGATACACAATAAAACAAACGTCAAAAACTCTTTCTCACACTTTTAAAAATTTAGGTAAAATTCTCTTGATTCGGACGAATGAACAAATGACGGTGAACAGCTCAAACGGATATCAACCATATATATACCCATTTCACATTCGTACGAATGTGAAAGACATTCGCACGAATGTGATGATAGTTCGCACGAATGTGATGTGGTTCGCACGGAGGAGAAATTTCTGTCTAAACAATACTTTCCCTCTGATTCGTACGGATGACTCGTTTATTCGTACGTATGTAATTTACATCCGTACGTACGTCGCTGTATAACTCATAAACTTCAAAAATTTCGCTTATCTTCAAAACTCAAACATCCAGTAAACGTTAAGCACATAAAATTATCAATTTCAGAAAGAATAAACGTTTTGCTTAATAAAACATAATTCCAAACACTTCATCAACAATTTTGACTTTACGAATTTGTCATTAAACTCTGTTTCACATTTAGGTCTCAAGTCACGACAAGTAACCGTAAAACTAACAAAATGAAAAATAAAGAAAAACTAAAAATTAAAATCTTTTTGTATTTTTCTGTTTTGGTAAATCAAAGAAAATTTTAACTACGACAAACTACTGAAATAACAACTAAATAAAACTGAAACTTTCACATTCTTTTTGCGTTTTTCGAATAAGGGATCAGACTGATACTGAAACATAGCATTGTCATTCAATTTTCGTAGTAACTATTAACATATCAGTTGACGATTATTGGTATATTTGTCCTCTTAAACTTAAACAAACATTCACTTGACATTTTTATTTCAAAATGGTTATCTCGCTAAGATCTCCCAATATTTTGAACATAGTAATCAACACACATTTTGAATTTTAACAGTCATCAAAATTATATCATAATTAGAATTGCACGTATGTTTGTGTATTTGTCCTCTTAACTTTTCGGCCTTTTCAATTCTATATTCATAAACACCAGATGTAATATCATAATATTTATTTCGTATGTCAGTATGACATCCACTGCACAGGCAATAAGGACCTGTGATTCTTGATTGTTAAAACGTTTAAGTTACACCATTCAGAGAATAAGCTCTTCGTCACCCTTTATTTGGAATGCTCGAGTTATGATCATTCTTTCGACCTTATAACTCTGTTCATCCATCAAGGTATTTTTGAAGATTTTAAGTACTTCCTCACCCTTTATTTGGAATGCTCGAAGTATGATCATTCTTTCGACCTTATACTTCTGTTCATCCATCAAGGTATTTTTGAAGTTGTTACTTATCTCTTACTTTGTATTTGATCTTGAATAGACTATGTCTATTTTGGTGTTCACATTATTTCTTTAAATTCATTGATCTTGATCAAATCATTCAAGAATGTTATTCCAAAATCACTGTAATGGTCCTTAATTGCTTCAATATATACTGACATACTGTATTTATTTTCTGATATTACACCTAATATTTACTATTTTCGAATTAATCCAGCGAAAAGCCACAAACACTACAAGACAAAAGCTAATCATAATATATTAGACATTTAATTTCGACTGTTTTGTGTTGTATACAGTGTTCTCAATTGTTATTGATCTCCAGATATCATTTAGACAGTCTTTGAGACATATCCATAAAGATTCAAATTAAATTTGATATCTGCGACAACCAATTTAAAATTGATTAATTTTCGTCAAGTTTCAGTGAGATAAGCCTACCAATATATCCTACAACTGACATGTATAACCGTTACGTTCAGCATACTTTTGACAATTTACATGTTCAGTTTTAGTTCAGTATTTCCTCACTTCCCCCGTTTTTTTTTTTTTTTTTTTTTTTTTTTTTTTTTTTTTTTAACTTATGATTATTTCTCCCCCTAAAATTCTAAAAATAAAAATCTTTTTGTATTTTTGAAATTTTATAATAACTGAAAAGTAGAAATTAAAATAAAATAAGAAAAATTCTTAACGTAGTGTACAAAAGCAAACCAGGTTACTTGTCTGACTTTTCTTCCTCAATCACATCACTCTTTTTAACAACACCATTTTCTAGCAGTAAAAACCCAAACCTAGACTTATCAAATGCTTTGGTAAAAATATCAGCTTTTTGAAACATCGTTTCGATATAAATTACGTCAATTAAATGTTTTTCAAAGCAATCACGAATGAAATGATATTTTACGCCTATGTGTTTGGTTTTAGGATGGTGCACGGGATTCTTAGTGACAGCTATGGCAGCAGAATTATCAACATAGATAGGAGTAGTAGTGATAGACAAACCGTAATCACGTAGTTGTTGTTGAATCCAGATAACCTGTGAACAGCAACTAGCCGCAGCTACGTATTCAGCCTCACACGTGGACAATGCTACAGCGGTCTGTTTCTTGCACTGCCATGTGATGAGACGCGTTCCGAGAAACTGACATCCTCCTGAAGTTGATTTAGCATCCTTCTTGCAACCTCCATAGTCCGAATCACTGAAAGCAGACAATTCAAAATTATCATCATTAGAATACCAAAGACCTAAATCTGGAGTACCCTTTAGATATTGCATAATTCGCTTCACTGCTTGAAGATGAATAACAGTTGGTGCTGCTTGGTATCGGGAACACAAGCACACAGGGAACATAATATCTGGACGAGACGCGGTGAGGTACATAAGAGAACCGATCATAGAGCGATAGAGTGACTGATCAATTAGCTCCCCCGTAGCTTCTGGTGATATCCCGTGATTCACCGATAGGGGAGTAGAGGCTGACTTCGTTTCCGACATTTCAAACCGTTTCAAAATGTCGTTGACATATTTTGTCTGATGAATAAAAATTCCCTCTGCAGTTTGATCTACTTGTAGCCCTAAAAAGAATTTAATCGGACCCATAGAACTCATTTCGAACTTGCTTGTCATCACCGCTTCAAACTCTTTACATAACTCTTGATTTGTGGAACCAAAAATGATGTCGTCCACATACACTTGCACCAGCAGAATATCTTCACCTCTTTCCTTAATGAACAGCGTACAATCGATGACACCTCGACGAAAGCCATTGTCGAGCAGATGATTTGCCAGTGTCTCATACCAGGCGCGCGGTGCTTGATGCAGACCATAAAGTGCTTTATCGAGAATGTACACTTTATCCGGATGTAATGGATCTACAAAACCTGGCGGTTGATTAACGTACACTGTCTCTCTAATATTTCCGTAAAGAAAAGCGCTCTTTACATCCATCTGGTAAACAGTGAACTTCTTATATGATGCAAAGGCTAGAAAAATACGAATTGCCTCCAATCTCGCAACCGGAGCAAACACTTCATTATAATCAAGTTCAGGTATTTGTCGAAAACCCTGAACCACTAGCCTTGACTTGTTCCTGACAACTATACCCTGATCATCCCGTTTGCAGCGATGGACCCAACGACAACCCAATGACTTGGCACCTTTTGGCTTAGCGACAAGCCTCCAGACACCCAGCTTCTTAAACTGTAGCAATTCCTCTTGCATCGAGTTGATCCAATTGTCATCCAATAGAGCTTCTTCAATGTTAGTTGGTTCAATCTGAGAAATAAAACATGCATGTGCGCAGTAGGTGACATCCCCAGATTTAAACAGATCAATGTAAACGTCGCTTTGAATCTGTCTTTTGGTTCGAGCTCCAGCCAGATAAGTTTCATAATCATCAAAATTTGTGGTTCTGCGAGCCCTTTGATGATCTCCGGAGCTGACTTACTGGTTCTTCGACGTTTAGATTAGGAGGAATCGCAACGTTAGGATCCAAGTTATTAACATCAGGAGCTTCAACTTCCTCTACATTTTCAATCGGCTCATTAACTTTAACTGAGCCATCAGAATCTGAATCATCATCATTTGCGTGAGAATCTGCAGGATTGTCTTGTGCACTAGGAGGAGTACCGGTTGATGGAGTTACTGTATCTTGAGGAGTAGGAATATCCAAACCTTCGTTGTGAGAGTAATATCTTGCAATATCTTCATCTGAAAACTCAGGAAGATTAAATGACTCGAATAACGAATCATAGTCAAACATCCACGGATATCCTTTGGAAGGAATGGGTTTAGAATACTTCTGAACATCCACCTCATACCATTCTTCAATAGCTTTAGTAGATGGATTCCAAACTCTCTTGTTAGGAGTGCTGTATCCCAGAAATATCCTTTCTACTGCCTTTTCATCGAATTTTCCCTCTGATTTACGCTTGAGCATAGTACACGGAGCTCCAAAGGGTTCCAAGTACTGCAAATTAGGCTTTCTTTTCTGCAACAATTCATAGCAGGTTTTCCCATGACGCTTCACTACTAGCACTCGGTTTAAAGTATAACATGCATTGGCTACTGCTTCATTCCAAAAACGTACTGGCAGTGTCGAATCAGCCAACATCGTCCTAGCTGCTTCAATCAACGTTCTATTCTTTCTTTCTGCAACCCCGTTCATTTGTGGAGTATAGGCTGCACTGAATTGCTGTTGAATTCCTCTGTCCTTGCATAAATCGTCCATCCTCTGATTCTTAAATTCTGTACCGTTATCAGTTCTAAATCGTCGAACCTTTAACTTATACAGTGTCTCCAATGAAGTAACTAACAGCTTGATATTCTCGTATGTTTCAGATTTCTCCCGTAAAAACATGACCCAAGAGAATCGAGAATAATCATCAGTCACCACTAAACAGTATTTATCCCCTGCAACACTCGAATATTTGATAGGGCCAAACAGATCCATGTGTAGAAGTTCAAGTGGAGTATCGATGGTATGGAACTTCTTTGCTTTGTGAGACTTTTTGGACTGCTTTCCCTTCTTGCATGAAATACAAACTTCCGGCAACTGGAAGCTTTTTACATTAACTCTCATAACCAAATCCTTGTGCATCAGATGATTCATCTTTCTCAAACTAAGGTGTCCCATTCGTTTGTGCCACAAAATTGATTCACGTTCAGTAGCTTTGGAGATAAAAGCTTGATGTTCAGTCGAATTCACAGTAGTCTTCGACATGTCGAGCACATACAAATCTCCAACCCTTGGTGAAGTTGTAATAACTAATTCTTCGGGAACCTTGAAATCTTTACTCATGATGTAACATTGAAAATCGTCAAAAATCACTTTAAATTTCTTGTCGCAAATCTGAGACACAGACAACAAGTTGTTGACAAGTGCCTGAACAAAATTCACTTTATCGAAGCTGATCTTGTTATTTGCAACCAATCCCTGGGCTGAGATAAAACCTCCCTTGTCTCCAGCAAAAGAAACATAACCTCCTTTAATAGATCTGACATTTGAAAGTAATTTCATGTTTCCTGTCATGTGCCTAGACGCCCCACAATCAACAATCCATGTATTCTTGATAGGATCATAGACGACCTGCACATCAAATTGAAACGATTAGTTTGCGATGCAAACCCAAGCCTTAATGGATGTGGGTTTACCATCACCACCTAAAACCTGTAAGTCTACCCATTTTCCCGTTGAACCGTCAGGTACATTTGACGGTCCAGCACCTTTAGGTTTCCATGATTCATGAGTAGAACGTTTGACATAACCATTTGGTTTATGAGTCGGTGATAATGAACGTTTTTCAATTTGTTTAACAGGAGATTGCTGTTTGGGTTTACCAGCAGGAAGCAACTCACTGTTTTGTTTAGGAAATGATGACCTGTTGTTTGAAAATCTATTTCGATTTGGGCTAGAAAATCGACTTCCACTGGACATTCTATTTTGGTCAACATTATTCCTAGGCCTTTGATTTAAATTTGGACAATTATAGTTAACATGGCCTTTCTCCCCACAATCAAAACAAGTTCTCCATTCATTAAGATTTTGAGAACTTCGCGTCATTCTCCGATGATGTGTAAGAGGTTTGGAGAACATAGCATTAGGACGCATGAAGCCGTTATGTTGTTGAACATTTTGTGGCTTCTGGGGATTTGTGGTTGTCTTTCTCCTATGAGGTGGTATGAATTTTGCTTGATCAGTTTCTTTTGTCTCAACTGCTACTGATGATTCTCCGGTTTTGACAAATTTTGGTCCTTTAAGTTCAGGTCTTTTCAAAATTCTAACTTGTTTAGGTTGGCTTGAAGTTTTATTCGGTAACTGATAACCTAAACCCGTTTTATTTTGGAACTTGCGACCCAAATCCGTTTTATTTGGTAACTGATGACCCAAACCTGAACCCTTTTCTTCATCATCTGAGTCAGAAACCCAATCTTCAACCAATACAGTTTCTTTAACTTTTTCGGTTTTAGCACTTTGAGCATTTGGTGTTTGGACACTAGGGGTTTGGACAGCTGGGTCTGGTTGTTGAAGAATGAATTCAACATCCCCTTCCTCCTTTGGAGCCTTAATCAGTTTGTTAAAGATGGGAGGTGGACAAGCTTTGTAGTCAACCCCTGGTTTCCCTTCCCCATTCTCAGGACGTTTTTCTTTCAAGATATGATCTAAAAGGTATGATGCAGTGGAATAACTTCTAACTTGTTGGTTTAAAGTTTCAAAACTAATTTTAATAGAAGCATTTTCACGTTTAAGAGCATCAATATCTTTTAAATATTTGTTAATCGAGTCCTGTTTGTTTAACAATGCTATTTCCAAATCACTCACTTGTTTTGCCAAAAGTTTGTTCTTTTCAGAAAACAGTTTTTCATTTCCTTTAACAATCTTATTTTTACGAAGTTCCTCAACAAGATTGTTATTTTCCTTTATTAGCTCATTTACGCATTCATCTAAAACAAAACACTTAGTACAAGAAGTGATTTTAGTTTCAGATTGTACCTTAGAAGACTCTGCAGTACCAGCCATCATTGCAAACTCCCTTTTAGTCACTGGTGCTTCTGATTCTGTCGAAGATTCCTCAGATGATTCTTCAGATGTAACAGACTCCTCCCCGTCACTTTCTTCATTTAGATTCAAAATCTTCTCAACGTTGACTTCAGCATCAGATTGATTGTCACTAATTTGAAATTGCCAATCCAAACCTTCGTCAGATTGAAAGACCAAGGCCTTAACATCTGAATTCTCTGTACCAGTAGAGATATTCGAGCCAGTCGTCACCAAAGCAGTATTCTTGTTCGCCTCAGGAGCATTTCTGTTCACATTCCTGTTTTGTTGATCTCTGAACGGATTCTGAACAGTTCTTGGTCGTTTTGGCTTTTCACAGTTACGAGCAAAATGACCCTTTTCTCCACAGTTGTGACAAGTAATGGCTGACATGTCGAAACCATACTTAGTTTCTTTGTTGGCTCCGATTGTGTTACCAGTCTTTTTCACATACTCTTTTGCCCTCCTAACAAGATTAGCGAAGCCCCACATAATGTCGATTCGTTCCATCTCATCACGATCAATCTGCTCATAATCCTCCCCAGTTAAATGTATATTTCCAATTTTACCCTGCAGCAACGTGTCATAGGATCCTACTAAAGCACTCAACATAGCCATATCTTCATTTACACCTTCCACATTTCCTTTATGAAAGTGCTCGATCTTCAAACTTGTAAATGTTGATTCTGAAGTAGCTTGAGCTTGAGACTTCTGAACCGGAGTACTTTGACTTGAACTTGAGTTTGAACACCCTGAATTTCCTGAATGACTTGAGGCGTTAGCAGAAAACGTTGTCTTCAGTGGAGCATGAGTAGGAGTGGCTGGAGTGGGATCAGCGTAGTACATCGAGGGATCTTGAGTGTGTCCCTTTCTTTGAGCACGAAACTTGTCATCCTGCTCCTTCTCTCTTAGCTTGGTAAATAGATCGTTTAAAGTTGTGCGAGCAAGATAGCCACTTTCCTTTAACATCTCAATATATCCATTCCAGCTTTCTGGCAAAGCGTCAGCAAAGCGTTCTACTCTTTCTGCACCAGTTGTAACCACCGAATATCCGTGCATCTCACTGATCAAATGTTGAAAACGTCTGATAAGGTCGAACAGTGATTCTCCACGTAAGCAGGTAAAATTATCGAATTCCTTTTTCAGTGCTCTTCCCTTCATAGACTTCAACTTGTTGTTTCCCTCACAGTCCAATTCAAAAGCATCCCATAACTGTTTCGATAACTTGTATGTCTTGTACTGGTGAAACACAGATCTAGGAATAGCCTGACATAAATGAGAATAAGCCTTTTTCTCTATATCATAACTCTTCCTTTGTTCCTCCGTATATCTATGAATGGGAATAAGGTCTCCATTTTCACCAACTGGTTCATTATATCCATTTTGAATCATATCCCACATTTTTGAATCCAGTCCTTGGATGTGAATTTCGAATCGAGGTTTCCAGTGTGGATAATCGTCCATCGAAATGAGTTTTGGGACCTTGTTTATACTTCCAGTTTCAGCATCATTTATTAACATTTCAGACATTTTAGAGTTTGTACTAGCCATAGCGTATTCCATTTTAAAAGTGAAAATTAAATCTGGAACTGGTTCGTGCGGATGAAGGACTTCTTACGTACGAATGAAAGTGATTCGTACGAATGGGACAGAAAATCTAAACTCTATACGAATGAGTTATTCGCACGGATGAACTGACAGATACGCACGGATGAAAATCTTATTCGTACGGAGGAAACCTATTCGTACGAATGAACTAAACTTTAAACTTTTTCAACAAAAACTTAGGTTCGCACGAATGACACCTAGATCCGCACGTAAGAAAGCCTATTCGTGCGGATGTGAACTTTTTAAGAACTTGGTTCGTATGCGCCGCTGAAACTTTAGGGTTTTGCTAGAATTCGATCTACAACTCGATTTTACTAACCAAAACGATTCCTATTTGCCCACATCTTAATCTAAACTACCCAGAAACGTTTTAAGACAATAAAAACACGGTTTTGAACGTAAAATTCCAAACTTTAAGAATCAATCAAAAACGAAAAATCTTAAGAATCGCTAGAAGAACGTTGATTTCTACAACCAACGCTCTGATACCACTTTGTTGGGGTTGTATTGATCTTAATACGTCAACGTTATACCAATAACCTAGCGGAAATAGACTATTGATTATCTAGCGAATATGAAACCTTCGGAAACGGAATCAAACCAACGATAGTTGATAAGATCGGACCTAAGGAAGACTATTCGGATGATTGTTTATACGTTACTAACACTTTGGAACACGAGAAAACACAGCAGCAGCAATTCGGCACGAATGTGAAAACCCTAGCAAACCTTAGCGAATGCAGAATTCTAGCTGGGTATATATAGGCCCAGCTTTTCATCCGTACGGATGTGATCTCATCCGTACGAATGAGATCCTATTCGTGCGGACATCATCCTCGTCCGTACGAATGTGACTTGTTAATAAACACATTGTTTACTTAACCGATTCGTGCGAATGTAATCTTCATGCGCACGGATATCATCCTTATCCGTGCGAATGAGTCTGAATATTATTAAACATCACAAAACACATATTTGATTAATTCATAACAACGTAAACGTTCAAGCATATAATTAATCAAACATTCAATATCAATATTCAATCAAACAATACAAAGACTGATATAAACGTTAATTACATACGAATCTAGTAACTACATAAATGCACCTACAGTTAGTTTGTATCTTATTGGAAAAAATGTTTGCCTTCAATCCGAAAACTTCCAAAGATATTAGGCATCTACGCAATAGAGTTGTGGTTTTCATGCGACTCGAAAATATGTTAACTGGTTTCATAAATACCGTTGAAGCTTGATTAGTTCTATAATAATAATGAAAGTCAAATGGGCCGGTTAGGTAAGTCGAACTGGTCGGGTCAGAGGATTTTTTCCACCAACAATTTTTTAAATTTACAAATAGTTAATGTGTTGTATATCCATATAGAAACTTTATGTGAATGAACGTAAATGATTTGCGTTTGCAGGACAAGTAATTGGTTATTACGATGGAGGGCAAGAAACTTGTTAGTGGTGGTAGTCTCAGACTCAGATCAGATGGACCAACAGTCGAAACTGTTGCTTGACCCGTGGACTTGTCGTGTGCATATTTTTTGGGTTACATGTGTTGAATGATGCTCTGATAGACTCTGAGCGTGTTAATGGAAAAGAAGTGTTCAAAACTAAAGAAAGTAAAAAAAAAAAAAAAAAAAAAATGTATTGTTTTTGTAATCCATTTTAATACCATATTTTGTGACATGAAAATATAATAAAAACATATGTGGTAGTGGTGTAATGAAAATATAATAATAAGTTATAGTATAAAATTAAGGCTCCTAAAACTTAATGTGATAGATAAATAGTTTTTTAACACATTAAGAATGAAATAATTAATTTTATTTTAATCTAATAGCTAAATTTTTATCAAAACTCATTTTTTTATGGGTATAAGATTGTAACGAAAAAGTTATATTTATATGTGATTTTAATACTAATAAGAAAATTGTATAAAAACGAATTACTAAAATTATAAATTACCTAAATGTAGAAAAAAAGATCTTGATGACTTCTTTTTCTTCGTTTTTTAACATACATGATAGTACTACAATCACTTTTTAATGTACTAAAATATTGCAATATAAATTATATGTGATTTTAATATGTATATAAAGTTTTAAAACCTTATAGGGCAATAACATATAATTTTAATTCCAAAAACTCATTTTAATTTACTTTGTTTGAAAATTAACCATCTCAAAAAACCGTAAATATATTAAAGAAATAAATTACACTATTAAAACGAGCATTGTATCCTCTTTTTATAGAACACCAACTCGATATATACTTATAGCGGAAAAAAATTCGGGTTTCTTGACGGGTTTTGAAAAATTTATATCACTTGTGATTTAAGTAGTTTGACTTATAATTTTATATTTTTTCCTTTCAGTTTTAGTTAAATATACATCATATAATATATCACCATTTATACCTTTATTCGTATGGTCAAGCCTAAAACATTTCACCAATTATTTTACAAAAACATAATATAAATCTAACAAATTAAACTATTACGACGTATGTTATAGAAAATCACTTGAATATTACTATTTAACTAGTTTTTACATTTTTAAATTTATAACACCAGATCACATATAATTTTATTAGTATCACATTTGATTTCTTTTGAATTTCTACTTCTATTCCATTTTTAGGGGATTCTAAATCGTATGTGATTTTATAAAAACACTTGTGATATTAATTTAAATCACATGTGAATTTTAAAACACAAAAATATTGTAAATCATACGAAATCACATGTAATATGACTAAAAACACATGTGATATTAATGTAAATCATATGGGATTTTATAATATACGTAGTATTAATAAGCCAATAACACATATGATTTTAACCTTAAATGTGAATTTTAAAACACAAAAATATTGTATTAGGTCATAATCTATGTAGATGCGTGAAAAAAATCGATGACGACATTGTATTTTTTCGTTTTTGGTTGAATGTTAATGTTCGTTAGGTAATCACATGTGATTTAAACACTAAATGTGGATTTCAAAATCTAGATATATAGTATTTTGTATATTTAGTTAGAATCGAAAAGAAAAACACAAAAATTATAATCCAAATTACAAAAGTCACATCAGATATAATTGTAATTTTATTATATAATTTTTTCAAAACACATCAAAAAGTTATCTATTGATGTTATATCAAATGTGATTTTAGTATTATCACATGTGAAATTAAATGAAAGTGTGAAACAGGTGAGGAAAAATCATAGAGATTGACGAAAATGCCCCTTTATGTGATTTTTTAAGAAATAACTTAAAACCCATATTTAATCTTCACCACACATTTAATTGAATCTACTCACTATAAAGGTGATCCTTATACGGAGTACCTCTTTTTCTTCTTTCTAGAGATCCCTAATGAACCCATATATATATATATATATATATATATATATATATATATATATATATATATTGTAAAAAGGAATTAAAAATAGGAATAATTGTGAGAGTGACATGTGGGATCCTTAGGGAAAAAAAAAACAATTCGGGAAAGAAAAAGTTTTTTGGTTCGAAAAAAGTTATGCACGAAAAATTTATCAAAAGTCATGCAGAAGAATTACTTTTTTTTTGAAAACTAATGTACGAAAAATCTTTTTTAATCGAACTTATAAAAAAATCATTTTTTTATAAAATGATGCACCAAAATTGTCATTTTTTGTAAAATGATGCACAAAAAATCACTTCTTTACATGGTGCATCACTTTTTCGTGTATATTATGCACGAAAATGATGACGTTTTCACCAAAAAAAAATTTATTGAATAAATAATATTTTTTTTACTAAATAAAATAAAATAATAATTTTTTCTTTTATAATGTCTTTAAGCATATCACATGTTATTCTCATTTTTTTTTTCTATATTTAATATTTTTAAACTCTTTTTATAGTATCTTAGTCCTATTTTTTAAAGTTATGGAATTCATTCACTATTACAATGTTTTTTTAGTTTAGTGTAATTTATTCATGCCAATTTCGGTCTAGACTTGACGGACAGGTGAATCGGATTAGGACCCGCGTGTGACTAGATTGAAAGGGATTTAGAGAATTATGGTCTCATGGAATAATCAATGCGTAATGATCACCTTTTAGTAACAAATAAGTGCCTGTGTAGTTCTATCCATTTAATTATCGACCATCTTCTCTAACCTATCATTTTAAAAATCTTAGAGAAATATTAGAATTTGATAAACTTTGGTTATAGGATTATTTTTAAATCTTGAATCACTTTCTCAATCACGTATTTCGAATATTTATTGTCTTAGGTTCACAAAATTGAAATTGAAATTGCGATAAGACAAAAACGCACTTCGGTTCAAGCAATTCGATATCAAAGCAAATATATCCATGGAGCTATGTATTTGTGTAGGTTAATATGAAACCCACACACTGTCTAAATAACAGTCAACGTGGTTAAATTTTGGTTATGTAGGTTGAAATGAAATATCCAGCCAATGACGAGAAATATCATTTCATATATTGAACGGGAATTTTTTAATATGCAACTTAAAAGTGCATGTATATGTGCAAAAAAGTACTAGTAAAAACCTAGATTTTGTAATTTAAAGATATTTTGTTAGAAATTCGTCGAAAATCGATTGAGAAAGGAGTTTTTCCAACGGATTTCCGTAGGAAATTTACAACCAATTTTTCTGTAGGAAAGTTTTGTAAAACTAGGCATGTTTTCTAGTAGTATAGAGTACCACTACAAGGGGCCAAACCCCTCGTTTATTTTAGAGATGGTAGTGAATTAGCTTGAAACGAGCATTCACTTTGTAACCTCCTAACTTGTCATTGAGCTTAAGTAGAAAAATTTTAGGCTTAAAATATATCATACTTAGCTAATATAATTGTTGATAACACTAAATTTTCCCATAAAAGTTAGATGGTTAAAAAGTATCTATCAAAATGTTTATACTTAGCAAATAATTTCATCTCTACTCACATATTCTAAAAAGATGATAGTTATTGGAGAAGAAATCTTAACCCCATATATGAGGTTACATGGTTATAAATTTGACCAAAGAGTGACAACTTACATTGGTTGGTGTCGAAAGGATTTGTCGCAAATACAATGACCACTTTACTTGGTCATTAAACCATACTGACCTGTTTCAAGTTCCGTAGAGACCAAGATTCTTTCATCACAAGTGAAGACGTTTCTAAAAGACGAAAATGTGTGTTCTTTTAGAACGTCAAATCTTTGTTGATGCTAGAATGAGATGGACCTTACGATAGTCTGTCTCTTTTGTCTCTGAATAAGAGTTATCATAAATACATATGACAATAACCACAAAAGCCTTACAAAGAAAGTAACTATAGTAAAAATATGCATCATACTACAACAATAGTTTTACAAGAAATAAGGTTATAAATATTATGTAAAATTGCTTATTGCTTAACTGCGATAGCTTCTTGTCTCTAAACCATCTGATGAGCTTCAACGTTGGATACATCTTTCTTCTTAAGTAACAAAATGTAGCCATAAGAGTTATATGCAACCATGATGGCAAAAAGTGAGCATATGATTGAATACCCAATCCAGTTATGTTCAGAAGGAATGAATAACACTGGGACAAGGGAGAGCGGTGCAAGAATGGTAGAAAAGATAAAAACAACTTTTAAAAACATGTAATGTAGAGGAGAGATGTGTTTCGTATATTTATTTTCTAAAGGATTATTTGTATAAAACAAAACCCCCGAAGTCACTATTGCAATGGGTAACGCAACCAATGACATGATTATAAAGAAAACATGTGTTTCAAAAGGAGAGTATTTTAAGCTTTGAAACTTTACTTGAATAAGGCCTATCATTGATACATACATGACGGAAAAGGCCCCGGCGTATACATGGTGTAACATTCTTGGATAATCTTGAAACCTGACAAAAACAACTATATCAATCGATATTTCATCATAGTCTTAGTTTAATACGGAGTACTAATGAGTAACCAAATTACACTCTCAAATCTTTAGTGAAATTCAGCAAGGCCCCCGAGGGTCATGCTGGGGGCCGTGGAGGGCTACCTCAAGACCCAATACACCAAAAGGCACATATTTCTTTTTAATTCTTTTTTGCTTAACTTTTTTATAACAGTTATCATCAGTTAGGTATCAATAATATTAGAAATATGTCAATTATATAAATAACCATTGATTAAGATTCAACATAAGTACAAATAATTAATATAGTTAATTAATATCTTTTTTCAAAACTATAACTAAATAGTTTGGTAGCTCGCAAGGCTCATAACCTTGAAGTTACGGCCTTACGGGTTCCAAATTTGTCTCTGCAATAGTACCTTTTGTCAAAAGAATAGTATGTTTAACTTGGTAACTAGTAATTAGTTATTAACACTTTCTCTTTTGGATAAAAGGAAAGGGGGATGATATAATTAGTACACTATGATGGCTAACTACACCAAATCCTAAGACTTCAAATGTTAACTAATAAAAATAGTAGACGAATTCAATGAGCAGGAAAAGCAATATAAACACAGTTTGTCATTATCGATGCATTTGAAAAGAGTGACATATTGAGTAAATGAAATTTTACAATGATAACAGTAATTGAACTCACCGAGCAAAGTTTTGATGTTTAATGGGAATGGGTAGCTGATCTTGGGTTCTTCCGGTGAGGATAAACGGATCATGGTCTAAATTCTCCATTTGAAATGTTTGTTTTGTAAGTTATGCAGAGGACTCCATTTCTACTAATCCAAAAATGTAGGAACTAAAGGGTCTTTGTAGCAAGAATGGCATAACACCACGTAGGCAGAAATACACGTAAATTGTAATTGTAAACGTCATTAGATGTATCACGTAAATCTTCTTTTTGTCGAATCTACACTTGAGATTTGGTCAGTAGTCGTTGTCTTTCTCCATCTCTATCAATTCTAAATGGCACTATTATATGTCTTCACTCACTAATGCATATTAGTTAGTCCACATTCTGACTTAGTAATCCATGTTAGCTAGGTGATCCATTTTGACTCCTTTTTCATCTTTCTTTATCATTAATATTAATATTCGATAGAATTAGTCATATGCTGCATACATATATATGATATATCCTAGGAGTATTCATGTTAGTTTAGTTGGTGATTCGTTTAATCGGTTCAATATTCTCTTGAGCTAAATACATCACAAACGTTTTAGCGGACCCTTTACTTTTCGAAAATTACTTCAAGAACAAAAAAGATACGAATTTTGGTTTACAAATTATACTCATGTATCTTTTGAGATAGAAACTAATCCTCTCATGTTAGTAATGTCTTTACGAAACATGAACATTACATATATTAAAACATGTTTTACGAGCATTATACTTCATTTATCAGATCATTGTATATTAGGCATAGAAGTTGGTTCTTGTAAAACAAACTTTAAGGTAAAATAAGTAAAAAAATATTAAAAAATAATTTATAACGTTAGATATTTTGGATTATCGTTCATTTTAACCATATATCAAACTTTAAAAAACGAAGTTTTGTTGAACATCAAAAAATGGGTAGTTTTATCGTTGTGGATCAAATTTGAATATTTACTACACAAAAACAATGAATTTGATGCACATCTCCTAAACGGCATATATTTTGATACATATCAAAACTTATTTTTTTAAAGTTTGTTATAATTGAATAAATAAACATAATACAAAATTACACATATTATAAATTATTTTTTTCATATTTTTTTACTTATTTTACTTTAAATATTGGTTTATAAGAAACGCCTCCATTAGGCATATATAATATATAATTATGAGTATTAGACGCATATTAAAATTTTGTACGTTATTGATTTTTCTTAAAAGTAGAGGGCGATATCATAAACGCAGAGTGTGTTATTGAAACGATATACATAATTAATTGATGTGTGTTTGCAATATTTTAACGACTAGAAGAACATACATGAGACTATACAGTATACTAATATTAACACGACAATAGAAAGAAAGTAAAAAATCCAAAAAGAATTAAGAAACTACATAACAAAACATTCGAAATTCGGTGGGGCCACGACCAAAATCTCCTTTTAAACACACAGAATCGACACATTACATCTATTATGGCTCTATTTCCACTGACATTGACATTGAAGTACATGGAAATCACATAAAAGAAAAAAACAATAGATCTATTTAGCTTATATTTATAGATTCCCTTGTTCCACAAGAACGCGTAGATATGCAAATCTTTATAACCCCGCCATTTTCTAACCAATAGTCTAATTAGAGAAATAGATTGTAATAAAATACAAAGAATTTTTTTAATAAACATTAATAAATACCATAAAAACTTATAGCCTAAAGATATGTGAGTTGACACTAACTAAGTGGTAGTTAATATCTGCTAAAATCGTCTTCTAACCAATATATGTTCATGATTATTCTCGCTTTTCAAAAACACTTTATAAGTTGGACTTCTTTTATCTTCTATTTATCTTACTTCGTATGAAATTTGTTCTCATGTAGCTATCCAGTGAATTATTCTTAAGTTAGGGGTTGTTTGATAAAACTTTGTAATTTAGCGCTGAATCAATTGAAGATGTTGAATGATTTAACTGTTCTTAATGACTGTTGGAGTATATATGCATATACTCCAAAAAGCCACATTCATCCCGTTGGGGGATGAAGCATCTATAACATCTGTATCCCATTTGAGGATGGAGCTTCGGCTCCATCCCATTATTGAAAATTTGATGGAGCTTCGGCTCCATCCCATTATTGAATAATTGATGGAGCTTCGGCTCCATCCCATTATTGAAGAATTGATGGAGCTTCGGCTCCATCCCATTATTGAAAAGTTGATGGAGCTTCGGCTCCATCCCATTATTGAAAAGTTGATGGAGCTTCGGCTCCATCCCATTATTGAAGAATTGATGGAGCTTCGGCTCCATCCGATTATTGAAAAGTTGATGGAGCTTCGGCTCCATCCCATTATTGAAGAATTGATGGAGCTTCAGCTCCATCCCATTATTGAAGAGTTGATGGAGCTTCGGCTCCATCCCATTATTGAAGACTTGATGGAGCTTCGGCTCCATCCCATTATTGAAGAGTTGATGGAGCTTCGGCTCCATCCCATTATTGAAGACTTGATGGAGCTTCGGCTCCATCCCATTATTGAAGAGTTGATGGAGCTTCGGCTCCATCCCATTATTGAAGAATTGATGGAGCTTCGGCTCCATCCCATTATTGAAGAGTTGATGGAGCTTCGGCTCCATCCCATTATTGAAGAATTGATGGAGCTTCGGCTCCATCCCATTATTGAAGAATTGATGGAGCTTCGGCTCCATCCCATTATTGAAGAGTTGATGGAGCTTCGGCTCCATCCCATTATTGAAGAGTTGATGGAGCTTCGGCTCCATCCCATTATTGAAGAGTTGATGGAGCTTCGGCTCCATCCCATTATTGAAGAGTTGATGGAGCTTCGGCTCCATCCCATTATTGAAGAGTTGATGGAGCTTCGGCTCCATCCCATTATTGAAGAGTTGATGGAGCTTCGGCTCCATCCCATTATTGAAGAGTTGATGGAGCTTCGGCTCCATCCCATTATTGAAGAATTGATGGAGCTTCGGCTCCATCCCATTATTGAAGAGTTGATGGAGCTTCAGCTCCATCCCATTATTGAAGAATTGATGGAGCTTCGGCTCCATCCCACTGATGAAGCACTGGAGCTTCGGCTCCATCCTACTGATGAAGCGCTGGAGCTTCGGCTCCATCCCACTGATGAAGCACTGGAGCTTCAGCTCCATCCCACTGATGGAGCTACTGCTCCATCCCATTTATGGTCATGGTCAAACCAGCCCCACCAACTATTGTGACATGTGACATGTGAACTCTATAAATAGAGCTCTCCCTCATGGTAAAAAGGGGTCTTCTCCCCTCTCCTTACTCTCTCTCTCTAGATTCTCTCTCTCTAAACTCTTTCTCTAAACCATTGATTCTCGGACATCGTGGCGTACAACACCTTTTCACGGAAAAGGTGTTACCTCTAGGGAATCGCCACCCGACAGGGTTAAAACCCTCGGGTCCTTGGATTATGGAACCCGATACCAATTTCGGTGTCGGGTCTCTTTCTAACTAATTATTTACTGTTTGTCGTATAATCTAAGCTCGGGGTGACGAGGAACGGCACCTCTTGGTCGTTGACACCAACCCGGCGGATTTTTACTTCAACAATGACTATGATTTTAAATGAAAATAAATGTTTGGTAAGGGTTATAAATAAAAATAGAAAAGTACTATTTTAATTCATCTGCTAATCTAATGTTGAATAAAATATGTTTGTTTGTTTAGTAACTGAACTATTCTTTTATTTTCAAATACATATATTTTCTGAGTACAAACATAATTTCGTCATATATCATTACTATATTGAACTCGATTTTAGTTTTCCAAATAGTTATTGAAACTCGTCAACAAATCATAATATATTATTACTATATTGGATTCGACTTTTCGGAAGAAATAAAAAATTGGTATCCCAAAACATGAAAGAAGAACAAGACGTATAAAAAATCTTAATCCATAAAAACTTAAACATAGCAAAAACTTGATATGTAAATTAAAGATGTAAATTGAAAATATATAAAAAAATTATTATATGGATAGAATCAATAGAATAATGATGTTTTGAGATTGAGGGACCACTAACTTCTAAGCTGTGAGGAGGTAGAGAGGAGAGTGGGGAGAACTGGAGAAGGGTATATATGGAAAACTAACATACGCTGAATGATGAAGAACAGAATGGACCCATTCAGTAACTGTTTTTATAGTTAAGGGTTGTGTGCGGACTCGGTTCATGGTCTGTACGTCTGATAAGTTCATGAAAAGCTCGGACCACGGACCGAGTTTGTGATTTTGCGTCGTTCTGGGCCTGTGATTTTTTAAGAGGACTGAGTCCGAGGCAAAATCACTGACTATGTCCGTGATCCGAGTTTTTAATGAACTTATCAAACGTATAGATCACGGACCGAGTCTGCAATCCAAATATGTTTGTGATTACAAATAGCGTGTTATAAGCATTATATTAAAGTAGTGGAGATGTTTGTTGTGTTTTGAACCGTCTATTTTTCTTAATCTATCCAACTGCATACCCAAGTAATAATTAGGTTGGAGTGTATATATTGGCTTTTTAATAGTTTAATAATTAAAATTGGAGTAAATTACAAATGAATTTACAAGGGGTCCAGCTTTTCAATAAAGGAAGATACAGAGAATAATGAGGTGATCTTTGATACTCTTACTAGCTTATTCCCCGTGTTATACACGGGGTTATATAAAAAATATATCAAAAGAAAGTTGTTACATATCAACAAATAAAGCTAGTTTATTTAACTAAAAAGTTGAAAAATCTGGAAAATTACTCATATTATTATAATGACATCACACTATTTTAATGTTGTCTTAGGTGGACAACCTTATTACTTGCCATGTCACCTTTATGACATCATACCTAACTCCCCTTTATTAGATTAGAAAGATTATTAACACTAATTAACATTAACATTATTAATTAACATATATATTAATTTTCAAACAAAGTTAAAGTGAATAGTAAATAAGATTACATATGTCTTTTTATATATATTCTTTTATATATATTGTTCTATTTTATTTAAAGGGGCTAATATATAGTATGTATGTTTTTTATATTATATTATCTTATCTTAATATATAATAAAAGAGAGACCTAAAATAATATTTGCCAAAGTAATAGCCATTAGATGTAAGTCGAACTTTAATTTGAACCATTAGATCATTTTGATAATTTCATTTTAACCCATTTACTTTAAATAATTTAACCCTTATTTTAAATAGTAATAATTAAATAAAACTAATTAATCTTTCTACTTTAAATAATATAACACATGTATTTTAAATTAATTCTAAAATATATAAAACATATTTTTTCTTCACACACATATTTTTAGTATAAAAAGAAACTAAAATTATTTTATTATTTTACGGGTGTTTTGCATATAAACGTAAAACATATCATATAAAAAAATCTTCTGTATTTTTTTTGTCCTATTTATCCAATATTTTTAGTTCTTTTATATATAATAAAAAGAAAATATAATTATTTTATTGTTTACGAGTGTTTTGCATATAAACGAAAAACATATCATATAAAAAAATCTTCTGTTTTTTTTTTCGTCCTATTTACAAATATTTTTAGTTTTTTTATTTATTATAATTATTTTATTTGTAATAATGTTTTTTCCGAATTACATAGTAAAAATTTTTTTAACTTTACAATTGCTAACATAATCATTTTGTCTACATGACTAATAGCTTTCTATTAATCTTTTTATATAATTATATGTTCTTTGTTAACATTATATATTTTTTTGATATAATTCTTCACGTATTAGGCGGGTCGATAAGCTAGTTTTATATAAAAAAAAGTTAGATAAATCTTTTCATATATATTATTTCACATAAAGTTAAGGTAACAACAATACTTTTCCTTTTATAAGTTTTAGATAATACATGATAATCTCGACTTCATTTTCGTATCACACGCGAACATAGACACAATCAAAATAATAATATAGTCCCGACGCGAAGCGCAAGCAAGAAAAATCTCGTTTATTATATGAATTAGCAAATTTTTTATGAATTGAATAGTGTTTTGAGGTATAAATGTCATTTACTTCTACTAACTAATTTAATTACAAGGCTTAGTGTTAAAATTTGAAAGGAAAGAGAGGTATTTAACTTTTTAATTCAATTTCCAGCATTATTGTTTTATTTGAGCGTCATAACACCTAAACGTTCGGTGTTATGACCACGTCAGTATAACTCAACTTATAACATAACATCAAAAATATCTCTCAATCATAACTCAGGATTTTTAATTTTCTTTTCTTTTTTTATTTAGTTTATCGTTAGAAAAGAAAAGAAAACAAAAGAATTTCGTTTAACGCGCATTGCGTATGTAACGCGGCCGACCAGCCATGGCGACGCCTATAACGTCGCCGACCAGCCATGGCGACGTTATGGATATGTTTAACGCGGGGTTTTAACACCCTGCTGCGTACCCTCTTATGGTTGCTAGTGGTTTGTTATTTTTACTTCGTTTAGAGCGCTCGCACTCATAACACTGTTTCACCCGGTGTTGGGCAACGTCAACATTACTCAGCCCATAACATAACATCAAAAATACATCACAACCATAAGTCAGAATTCTGGGACCCGTCAATTTTTTTTATTTTTTTATTTTTTAGTTTTACTCATATTATTTATAATACATTAAATAATAAAATAACTTATTTTTTATAAGAAAATAATTGATAAAATTACAAAATTACATTAATAAATTTAATATTAAAAATAATTAGCTAGATAATTGTATGGGTCTCGGGTTCGGGGTAATCTGATCTCACTCGTAGGACCAAGACGCTGAGACAATGACGATCTTTGGACCACATTTCCTGAGGCTGGTAGGTGGTAGCGATGTCAATTGGTACCAAAGATACACGGGATTAGAGAGTATTCGCCGAAATTCTCAGAGATATAATATTAAAAAGAAATTAACAATAAAAAGAATAATTTATAATATATATAATGAGTGGCATTAATGTAAATACTAAGTTACTTTTAACAAATTTCCAAAAAGTTAAGACTTTTTTTCTTCCTTCTTCTTCATATCTCCAAATTCTTAAATCAACTAGCTTAATACCCGTGTGATACACGGAACATTATAAAAATGTTATGTTAAAATATACGAAATAGGTTGGAAAGAACAGTTAAAGACTGAATTTTTTTTAGAATTAGTAGTAGAACTAATTTCATTATCTTATTATAAGTTAAAATTCTTTTAATAAAATAATTTATTATAACACCTTATAAAACTAAACTATAAATGGTTCATGAATAAAAATAAACAATTAAAGTATAACACGAGGCTTAAAAATAAATATTGAAAGCTTTCACATTTACATGCCATTCATATGGTTATAGCCACACTGTTTAGCACCAACAAATATTGTCTATGATGTTACGCAATCATTTGGAGTCACAAATAAAGCGACTTTAAAGTGATCCATAAATTGGGTTTCAAGTTCACAGCTTGCAAATGCCTTCTGGTTATAAAGTTTATAGAGAAACTCGACATTTATTAAGTAAACCTCCAACCTGCAAAGACGAAACAAAATAACTACAATATTAGTAAAAGCAAACATCCCATTTAATTATGATACGCTTGTAAGAGAGCAGACTATTGTAATCGAGCAATTCATAAGCGATGATTACTGCTCCAAACAAACATCGGTATGAACTATCTTACCTGATGTAAGCAAGCAGCTGTTTAGCTACGCCATGCAACTATATAAGCACTAACCGCAACTTGTATAGTTGACATCTTATGTCAATTTGCTACAAATTCTTTTCCAAACAACAAACCAAGATCCCATTAGGATCGGTTGCAAAGCCATTTTAAGATTTTAACTAAAAGAATCGGCAGCAATCTTTTTACTCATTTTGTGATTTTTTTATTTAAGAAAAAACAATTACAAAGAATCAAGTAGAAACACAAAAGCATTAATCTTTAGTGTGTCAAATATTGACTAAGGAAATTATATAATTGCAATCTAAATTTTCGAATATATTGATGTAGAAGGTTTTATGTATTAAAAGTACACTTTTGGGCCCGTTTCCTTTTAATTATATTATTTTACTTTATTTTACATGTTTAACCATTAGAAAGAAAAAGATGATCCTAATTGACCCATTTACAAGTTAATGGGTCGAAATTGCCACATCTAGTATAATCTTTTCGTCCTTCCTTCCAAACATAAATGTGATTTACTTAATAATATGGGTAATATTACTTACAGCGTCATATGGAGATTTCCCCTTGTCATACTCGCCCTGAATTAATACACAAACCATCATTTAGCAAGCCAATATTTCTTAATATAGCATATGAATAATCATGTGTTAGTTTCACTTGTTCTTGCTTTTCTTTAATAATTTAAACGTTATAAGGTCTCACCTGGCCACCAAGTGAAGGAATATGTTGATGAACAATCCATTGCGAATCAACCACACCAATTTTTTCATGTGCAGGCTGTGACGAGAAACAAGTTTTCATATGGTACTGCCCCAATTAAAAAAACAATATGAGAAATCCAAAATAAAAGTTAAAAACTTACCTCTACGAATCTTCTAAGTGCAAAATCCAAACCCCAGCCATGTACCAAATCATTCTGCATTACACAAGAAAACCGTATGTAATATTCACATGGATCATTTTAACAATGCAATATTCATTCTTGAAAGATATATTTTACCTGAATCATATACCACACACACCGCCAAGCATCTCGAGAGAACACGGGAGCCATAATCTCCACAAATCTGGATACAAGCAGTATATATAATACAATTAGCAAAAATGCATATAAAATATAAACATAGCTTCAATATGGGGAGAAATAATACGCTGCCCTCGGACATATGTCTTCCACTTGTGCACCTACATATTATTTGTTAATTTAGTTGTACAACATATGACTATAAACAGGATATTGTATTCCATATACATGACAATTTTGTAAGTATATATGCATACCTGATTCTACGGTGGAGACGTTTTGTTCGGATGCAACATTCACTTCCTCCAAGAACGTTTTTATCTTAACAGCCTTTTCACTATCTTTCTTAACTCTTGACTCCTCAGGTTTCTTTTCAGTCAGCCTAGTTGATCGCCTGCTGTATGTTTTCATTTCCTGGACGTTAGTCTCCTGTTTCAGAGCGATTGATGAAGCGATAGCCCCTTCCGTTTGGCTGTTTGTTACAATTGTTGCAGGCAAACTTCGAACAGCCTCCATCTTCTGATCCACCAAACTCTGTTCATGGCACTCGTTCAGCTGGTTATTGACATTCCGGGAAGAAGAAGAAGACAAAGGAGCCTTCCTCAAGGTGGTAGAGACAGCCGGAGTTTTCGGTACATCCTTAACACCTCCAGCTAATTGCTTGACTGTCCTGCGAGTTGTCCTAGTGGCAGTGGGTGGCAAATTTTCAGCTTCTGTCTTTTTCACCCTTTGTGTAATAGATGTCCTGCATCGGGTTTGAGGAGCCTTAGGTGAAAGAAGGTCGATAGTCTCAGCTGATTCAACCACATCAGAAGCTGTCTCCGAATGTACAGGGTTCAAAAACTCCTCAATACCTTCAACCTGTAAAATAACAAAAAATTATTTAGCTATGGCATCAAATCATTAAAGCTGATTTCAGGTTCACAATCAAAAGATGGCCAAGTAAATCATAATTTCAGGTTCAATACTTCACAAACTAATATATTAGTCATTCATAAGATATCCAAAAAAGCGTACCTGAAACAATGATAACAAATCATATGAGTAGCTTATAATGTTGAATTTAGAGAAGTAACCAAACAATGTTGGATTAGGAGAAGTAACCAAACAATGATATTTTCTTTTCATTCAGGCATTTCATCAAATAGTTTGTAATATTATGACCAAACTAACAAAATCACCAAAAATTCAAATACGAACTCTTTTACTTATAAAGTTTTTCTAATAAAACCTTATCAAACACCTAATATGCATAATACCTATCACAAACCAAAAAACATAATTAAGAAGATGAAAATTTCTGTTACCAGTTAATAAAACTTTTAGCAATTAAAAAAAAAGATGAATTGTCGATGTGATATATACCTTAGAGATCAATCTAGATCAAATCAAAACTCATTTCGCTTACTTTCGAGATCACGGCTTCATGAACTCAAAATCACAAACAAAGTAAATTTAGAGGCGAAGATTTTGAAATAATTGCATAATAAAGAGAAATAAAAACGGATTGTAACAACTACATACCTGAATTAGTTTCCTTATTAAAAGAAACCCTAAAATACATTTCGTGTTCAAGGATCCAATCTACTGGAAAAAAAAAATTAGTGCAAAGGAGAAGATGGTGTCGCTTGATTCAAATTCAAAAAAAATAAGATTTTTGGAAGGATTCGATGGACGATTGATTTTTCAACCAATAGGAAAACTTGCGTATTCACTGCCCCAAAATTGAGTCGTCCAATATTCACGCAACCCAATTTCAGCAAAAGTCTGTATTTATTTAAAATTTTAATTGGAGCATAAGAAATTCACCCATGAGCCCGATGACATCACTCTATTATCAAATTGTCTTAGTTGGATAGCTTAAAAATGGGACACATCAGCATAATGACATCATCTTTATCTATCATTTATTAGATAAAGAGATTTTTTTTTTCTTGGTTTTCTTCTCTCATTCATTTATTATTTATAATATATATATATATATATATATATATATATATATATATATATATATATATATATATATATATATAGAGTTAATGGTTCATTCGAGAACTCTTATTTTTACGAGAAATACGAGAACTCTCACAAAAAATGTTAAATCACATTTTAATTTGTTCATTCACATATAAACTTTTTTGAAGATTAATAATCTAGTAAATATAACTGTAAAAAACTAAAAAAATCATGTAAAATATCGTAAAAAAGTTTCGTTCATATATGAACACTCATTTTTTGAAAAAACCGTTCACATGTGAACAATTCTAAATACGCGTAAATTCAGAATTTTTTTTTTTATAATTTTTCAGCTATATTTTTACTATATATTTAACATTCATAAGCTTTTACATGTCAATGAACATAATTGCATGTTAATTGACACTTTTTTCAATAGTTCTCGCAGTTCTAGCAGAAAAAAGAGTTTTCGCATATATATATATATATATATATATATATATATATATATATATATATATATATATATATATGGTGAGGTTCGGGTAAGAACGGCCCAAAGTATAGGAACGCTAAGAACTAATGCTGACCGTCCCTAGTAACCACTTACTACTGATCAGTAGTAACCTTACTACTGATCAGTAGAATTTGTTGCTGATCAGTAGTAAGGTTACTACTGATCAGTAGAAGGTTACTACTGATCAGTAGTAAGTGATTACTACTGATCATCACCTTAATCGGACGGTCATCATTGGTTCTTAGCGTTCCTATACTTTGGGCCGTTCTTACCCGATCCAATTACTATATATATATATATATATATAATATATAGAGAGAAAACGAGTAATGAAAAAAAGGATATAGCTATAACACGCGTTACGCACGTAACGCAGACGCCATGGCGCCGCCATGGGCAGTCATAACGCAGTGGTTTTGACGCCCCGCTGCATAGCCTCTTAATGCATGATTTTTATTATCCCTCGTATTCTCATAATACTTTAAATAAAAGCTTTAAACTGAGATCGAACTAGCTAGTAAAGAAATAACTACTATTCGGGAAAAGTTTCATGAAGCCAGATGTTTCCAGGGTCGGCTAAAGATGTCGAGCGGCCGACTAAAGCAAAACTTGTAATTGGGGCTTAAAAAAAAGTTAATTTTATAAAAATTATATGGTTTTTTGTTTATAAACTGTACTGAACTATCTTCAATTGAGACAAACTTTATACATCATAAATATTATTAGATTGACAATTAAAGTAATTAAAGTAGAGGAGAAAAAAAAACCTTAAAAATTAGATTGACAATTAAAGTAATTAAAGTAGAGGAGAAAAAAAAAACCTTAAATACAAATGCTTTCAAAATTTGGGGCATTGAAATTTCTTGTGGGCTTAAAAGCTGTTTTTGTTGGTATTATGGTCGACCCGGTCTTGGATATTTCCATTGGTGCTAAAGCGACATGAATTAAAAAAAATTGATGTTGTTGTGGATGTGCATTGATTGACTATGAATGAAACATAGATTATAAGTTCATAGAAACTTGGTTGAGTTCCTCTATCAAGGCATATATGTAATCTCGTATGGTGATTATTTCGTTTTAAAGGCTTAAAAGGGTAACGAAAGGATTCTTAGAGCACCGGAATTGATAATTGTGAGATTTTTTGTTGACGTGACATCCACAATTCAAGTTGTAAATTTTTTTGGTGGAGTGATTATGAGAGTTGTGAAAGATGTGGGACCCCCAACTTAAAAAAATAATAATATTAGAATAGAATAAATATAACATCTTATTCAAATAAAAACTAATACAATTTATTTAAATAGAAACTAGTACATATTACAATAAAAACAATACAAATTATTAAAACTAAAACAATACTAAAAACTAAATCATCCCATATTTCTTCCAAATGCGCATTTTTCGCTCTCGATCCACTCCGCTTCTCGTTGTGGCATCCCCTCCGTGTTCGTTTGAAGAAAAAATTGTATCATTTTTTCTTACACCTGCATAAGCCGCTTCTTTTATGGACTTTAAGTGTTTCTTTTTTCGTTTTTGCGACATCTTTTTTTTGATTTAGTAAGTTTTTTGAATTGTGAAGCAATCGCTCCACACAACGCCGACGATGAAGATTGAGCTTTTTCGGATGCGTCAGATGATTCTTTTTTTTTTTTTTCCTCTTTGTTTTCCGCGTGGTCGTTCATTTCGATCATCCGCGAAAATATCGTCGGATATATCAACGTCTTCAAGGTTGACGGTCGTAACTGAAGTTTCTATTTTCGCAAAAGCACGCCACTTGCTACGTTCTCTCCTAATTTCCCACATTGTCGCTTGCCTAAAAGGCACACCCTCCATATCAAGGTACATATCATGCGCCCCCTCTAAAACCTTCGCATCTTCTTGCGCGCTTTTCCGAAGTCGTAAAGCCTCTGCATAGTGCCCAATAAAGTTCTTTACTGCAACACTCATCGATGTGAACTTGCTATTCATCGACTCCTTGTTTCTCTCCATCAAACCTAGCCCCCGAGCTTGTTCGTTGTAACCAGACACAATTTGTCTCCAAAATCGTTCCCCCGGTTGATTGTTCGCGATGTCGGGATCTTTCGAAATGTGACACCACATTTTCGCCAAAAGTACTTCATCGGTCGTGCTCCATAGCACCTTTTTACACACCTTTTTCTTCTTTTGCTTAGATGATCTGGGTTGTTACGTTTCTTCGAAGACTTCGTGAGTTTCTTGCACAACTTCTTGCGTTTCTTGAAGCGTTTATGATTGTTATGGTAGAAATTGTGATTTTTGTGGTAGAAATTGTGATTGTTTATGTATAATTTGTTGTTGTTGCAACAATAGTTGTTGATGCATAAAAAATTATTCGGGGTTGAAACACATCGGTTGGGGTTGTTGTTGTGTAGTTTGTTGCGAAAAAAAGTTGTTTAAAATTTGTTGTTGTTGGTTAAAATTTAGTATTTGGGGTGATAACTATTAGGGAATAAGTTAGGCCCGATCCCGATTGTGGGTTATGGTCCATTAGGGTTTTATATTAGTTTATAAATAATGGCTTTGTAATAGGTTTACAATCATCAATAATACAACGGTTTCCATTATTCAATATGGTATCAGAGCCACGGGCTCTCTTTGATTCGTTCGATTAAGCTTCGGTTCACTGCAACGTGTTCCAGATTTTAAATGTGATTAATGGGTTAGTTTTTTAATCGGTTCATTCGTCTCTTTTGTTTTCTGTTCCTTCAAAACAAAACAAATCAAAAATTGTTTGCATTGTTTAAAAGAAAATTTGTTTTGCACCGTTATTATAAAATAAATAAAAAGACGAGAAAAAAAAAAAATTCAACTTTGTTTGATTCACATGATCTCTTAATGGAAAATATAATAGTTTCAATATTAGATTTTGTTTTTTTTTTTCCTCTTTCGCACAATGTTTGGTAAATTTTTCAATTTCTATTTTGTTTATTTTAGTTTTCCATTCCCTTTGTTCGTCGATATTAATTTCATATTATTGTTAGCTCTTCTTATTTCGCTTCTGATTTAAATCTCTTATTTGTTTCGTATGAGGATTGATATTTTCACGTGTCTCCTAAAGCGAGACAATAAAAAAAAAAAAAAAAAAGTCTCCCAAAGCGAGACCATCATCATATATTATTGCAGCTTCCGAGTGAAACATGATCGGAAAATACTATGCTTTCTTTTGTTGTTGCTACCGAGTGAAACATGATCGGTAAAGTATTACGCTGCTTCCGAGTGAAACATGATCGGAAAATAATATGCTTCTTTTTTATATATTATGCTTCTGATTCCGAGTGAAACATGATCAGTTTCTGGTTCAATTCCTTCGACATTATCGCAACGTCTGCAGCGCCGCCGCAAGCTAGGAGTCATTCAAAATATCTTAGTTTTTATCTTTTATTTATTTTGATAATTATAGTTTTGTTTTACAATTCGAGCTTTCGCGATTTCGCCGCTCGAACTACGGGGGAGTATTAGAGAATAAGTTAGGCCCGAGCCCGATTGTGGGTTAGGGTCCATTAGGGTTTTATATTAGTTTATAAATAATGGCTTTGTAATAGGTTTACAATCATCAATAATACAACGGTTTCCATTATTCAATAATAACAATGGGTTTGCTTGAATATGGTAGTTTGCGAAACCGAAATTGGGGATGGTTTGTGATTGTGGCGTCGAATGTCTGTTTGCGTTTGTTGGGTGAGCTTTTGAAGACGATGATGACATTTTTACGATTTTGAGATTATAGATGAAATGTATATAAAGATTGAATAAGATTGAGAAATGTTGTGATTTTTTGGTTAAGTTATTGTTGTATTTATAGGTGAAATTGTTTGATAAAAACTAATTAAATATTATAAAAATTTACGTTATAGAGCCATTAGGCAAAAGGTTTGAATTTTTTTTTTTTTTATAAATTTTTTACTATGGGAAAAAAAAAAAAAAAAAAAAATTTAAAAAAAAAATAAAAATTCTCAACGAGCCGTTGATGGCACCACGTAGGCAAGAACGACCCCCGACAACGAGTGGGGACGGTGTGATAACGAGTTGGAGAGGTTCGTTGTCGAGCCCACAACGAACCTTCCAAGTTCTCTTAATCAACTTGTGTGTTTTTCTTATGTTCCAAACTTTTGATTAATATTGATATCGTAAATGCATTGATGGTTAATTATTAGCCCGAAATAAATCAAATCATATGTTAACGTTTTACACATCTCTTTTACAATAGTGTTTATATTTTTTAGTCCTGAGCAAGCGGGTCAAACCGGACCGGACCGGGTCGGACCGGGACCGATCCGAGACCGAATACACACAAAAAATAGGACCGAAATGTCCCGGGCCGGTTCGGGTTATAGTCGGTCGGGTCGGGTCGAGCTGCACATAAGACCGAGAACCGATTTTTCTTGATTCTGTACAAAGAAAAATAAAATTAATCGTCATTTTTTTGTTCGGAAACAGTAGAAAAGATCAATAAAAAATTGAAATTCATCAATAATTTAAAACCAAATAAGTACCAAATCTATATTTAACAACAATCTAAACTTCAATTTTAATTCAACAAGCAAATCATATATAAAAACTAACCTTTTTTTGAACTTTGATGCTTCAAAGAAAGAAAACTCTGATCTAGATGTGATGTTGTGTTTGTGATTAGATTTTTAGGATTAGAAAATTAGGTTTTTCAAAGATTTGTGTAAGAGGCTCTTGTTCATATTGAAAATTAGGATTAGGTTTTTCAAAGATTAGAAAATTATATTTGTAGCACTGGTCTTTTAAAACATTTATATGAAACACCCTTTAACTTAGGGCTGAGAAATACCGACCGAAACCGACTGGCCCGACCGAAACCGACAATACCGACCAAAACCGAGACCGAAATAGGTTCATCCGGGGCGGTAGTCGACAGGCTAAATCATCATTTTCGGTATTCGGGTCGGGTCGGTAGAAAAACCGACCCAAACCTACAATGGCCCGATCCACCCGAAATTAATTAGGATTTAGGTCTTTATTGGATCATAAGCGGTTGTAGCAATGCTCAGTTCTGTCAGTCGCATTAGCCTTACGCTTCTTTCATCTCCCGACATTCCACTTCCTAATTCCTCATCACTTTCCCTCAACCAAACACAACCACAACGGAACCGGAAACAGTTTGTAAACAATTCTATGATGATGTTGTATATGGTGGTGTGATGACTTCATCTACTCTTGTAAATGACGGGTGAGATTTTTTTAATCCCATTTTCGTTAATAATGCTCGAAATCCTAGGTTGAGTATAAGTTGATTGATGAGGAGCGAAATTTCGTCACGAGGCACTAAAACATGTTTTTCATGTTGAGTTAATCAAGTTACTGATGTTTGCAGGATTTTAAGGGGGGATCTCGTGATGGTATGGTACTAAAACATGTGGAGGATTATTTTCTAAAAGTTTTTCATGTATTGATTAACTCAATACCATCATGGAATTGTTGGAGGCACTAAAATATGTGGAGGTATATTTTTTAAAAGCTTATGATTCTGGTTCCGATTTCTCGAAGATGCTTGAATTTACTAATGTCACTCCTCCTCTTGATTCAAATGGTATTATTATCTGTAAAAATTTATCGAATTTCGGTTTCGGTTTGATTGAGGCTTTTAGTCTTTTACTATAAAAATTTATGTCTTTATTTTCGGTATTTTCCACCCAAGTAGCCCGTCACAATACCGAACCGACCGATGCAAATTCGGTTCGGTTTCGGTTTGATGTTTTGCCTATTTTCGGTTTCGGTATTAGTCGGTATCGGTTCGGGTCGGGTCGGTATTGGCCCGATGCTCAGCCCTACTTTAACTTATAGTTATTAGTCAAACTAATAAGATTGTTATAAATAAATAATATATGTTCAAAACAAAAATCATAATCTGTTGCTAGTATTGTGGTTAATGCTTTGTCATTTCCTATGAGTGGCTCGAGTTCGAGCCTTGGCAACTGTGTCCTAACTTTTTACTAATAAATATCCATAATTTCGGTCTAATCGGCTATACCCGGTTTTATTCGGGTATGGCCCGGACCGACCCGATACCCGAATTTACTCAAAATTAATACCCGAAGACCGAACCGTTAATTAAAAACCGGGTCGGGTCAGTCCGGGTTGGGCCGATTTGTCGGGTCCTTAACGGGCCGGACCGTTCATACATAGGCCTAATACTTTTAATGTTTAGATACCTTTGAGATTTTTCTTCTCTTTTTTCTGTAAATCATAAATGGCCATAATTGATTTGTAGGGTCAATCAAATATCATGTTTTTTTTCAAGCATAGTAAGACAAGGCACTTTTTTTATTTTCTTCCAAATTATGCTGTAAAGTATCAAAGTAGGAGCAAGGGACCTACTTTCATTACATTTTGTGTGTACACTAAATCAACTTTGAAATTCAAAAGTCTTCTGATTTAGAAGAGTTTATAACTTCTAAACCAACAACGTCATCTCTAACGTTTTATGTCGTTCTAAATACGAGCGTGTATACGAAAATAATGCATCCGCCTTATCTTCAAACGAAAATCATACAATTTGAAAACAAGTTCGTGATCATACTCTTCAACCAATCAAATACTAACTTATGAACCATTTTTCCTGTTTACGATTACGAGATTATTGTAAGTTAAATATAAATAATAAGCTCATAAGGTTAAAAAAGTCATCTATGAGCTATAAACCGAAGCTACATAAATCGATCTATAATAGAAACTAAAACAAACACCCCCTTAAACTCATTAACATTCTATATAATTATATACTTTTTTTTCTTTTGTTAATATTTACATTATAAGTTGATTTTTATATTTGTTTATAAATTTTATAAATCATGTCTCGCAAATGTAACACCAGATGAAAAGAGGTTTCGATCAATTAAAACGATACCATTAATTAGGTGTGCAACACAAGCTATGAGGCGGAGCTGGGATTTTTTAAATTGAGGGGGTCGTCGTCAGAGACGAAGCAATGAATTCCCGTTTAAAGAGGTTTCGATCAATTAAAACGATACCATTAATTAGGTGTGCAACACAAGCTATGAGGCGGAGCTGGGATTTTTTAAATTGAGGGGGTCGTCGTCAGAGACGAAGCAATGAATTCCCGTTTAAAGAGACATAGGAGGCTCGTAGCGTATATTTTGGTAATTATTTCGAACATACTAAAACTTACATATAAATTTGTCTCGTTGAAGGGGGCCTAACAACCCCTAGCCCCTTCTCTGGCTCCACCACGATACAAGCCATAACTCATAACTAAGGAGGTATGTCATGTGGAGGTTGTTGCGCAAGCAACGAGCCAAACACCAGTAACAAACCAATCACTCTCGTATATTGATTCATCCAAATGAAGCACGGGACATCCAAATGAATATTATGTTGTCAATTAATCCATAAAAATAATTTAAAATAATAATGTAATGGTTGAAAAAAAGATCTTCGGGTTAATACGTTTCAGTTGAACATAAAAATATAAATGAGATGTCGAGAGAAGACGATGGCCTTGATCGGAAGGAACTTCACTCGAAGAGAATGAGACTACGAATGAATTTTCAAGGAGAAAAATAATACTTTTGTCCTTGACAAGTATACTGTTGGAGTATATATGCATATACTCCAAAAAGCCACATTCATCCCGTTGGGGGATGAAGCATCTAAAACACCTTCATCCCATTTGATCCCATTATTGAAAAGTTGATGGAGCTTCGGCTCCATCCCATTATTGAAGAATTGATGGAGCTTCGGCTCCATCCCATTATTGAAAAGTTGATGGAGCTTCGGCTCCATCCCATTATTGAAGAATTGATGGAGCTTCAGCTCCATCCCATTATTGAAGAGTTGATGGATCTTCGCCTCCATCCCATTATTGAAGAATTGATGGAGCTTCGGCTCCATCCCATTATTGAAGAGTTGATGGAGCTTCGGCTCCATCCCGTTATTGAAGAATTGATGGAGCTTCGGCTCTATCCCATTATTGAAGAGTTGATGGAGCTTCAGCTCCATCCCATTATTGAAGAATTGATGGAGCTTCGGCTCCATCCCATTATTGAAGAATTGATGGAGCTTCGGCTCCATCCCACTGATGAAGCACTGGAGCTTCGGCTCCATCCTACTGATGAAGCGCTGGAGCTTCGGCTCCATCCCACTGATGAAACACTGGAGCTTCAGCTCCATCCCACTGATGGAGCTACTGCTCCATCCCATTTATGGTCATGGTCAAACCAGCCCCACCAACTATTGTGACATGTGACATGTGAACTCTATAAATAGAGCTCATCCCTCATGGTAAAAAGGGGTCTTCTCCCCTCTCCTTACTCTCTCTCTCTAGATTCTCTCTCTCTAAACTCTTTCTCTAAACCATTGATTCTCGGACATCGTGGCGTACAACACCTTTTCACGGAAAAGGTGTTACCTCTGGGGAATCGCCACCCGACAGGGTTAAAACCCTCGGGTCCTTGGATTATGGAACCCGATACCAATTTCGGTGTCGGGTCTCTTTCTAACTAATTATTTACTGTTTGTCGTATAATCTAAGCTCGGGGTGACGAGGAACGGCACCTCTTGGTCGTTGACACCAACTCGGCGGATTTTTACTTCAACATTTGGAGCCATCCGTGGGACGCTTTATTTAACGATAGTTGGAGCGAGAACATAGACATATGGATACCCCTCTGACTTCAGAGATGACCACCCTTGTGTCTACTGTTCAGCCATCAACCAACGTTGTAGAGCCACCCCGATCTCAACCACATCAGTCAACGTTTGTAGAAGTAACTTTTACAAAAATCTTTTAATAAAGATGTCATAAAAAAGTACTTTTACAAAAAGTGCTTTAATAAAGATTCTTTAAAAAATTACTTTTATAAAAGTTTTGATATTGATATATCATAAAAAGTAACTTTTACCAAAATCTTTTAATAAAGATGTCATAAAAAAGTACTTTTACAAAAAAGTGCTTTAATAAAGATTCTTTAAAAAGTTACTTTTATAAAAGTTTTGATATTGACATATCATAAAAAGTAACTTTTACCAAAATCTTTTAATAAATATGTCATAAAAAAGTACTTTTACAAAAAGTGCTTTAATAAAGATTCTTTAAAAATTTACATTTATAAAAGTTTTGATAATCTCAAAATTTTGAGCTTCGGCTTCATCCCATTTTGGATGACTTTTATCTCAAAATTTTGAGCTTCATCCAGTTTTGGATACCTTTACCCAAAATGGAGCTTCATCCCATTTTGGATGACTTTTGCCCAAAATTTTGAGCTTCAACTTCATCCCATTTTAGATGACTTTTATCTCAAAATTTTGAGCTTCATCCAGTTTTGGATGCCTTTACCCAAAATGGAGCTTCATCCCATTTTGGATGACTTTTATCTCAAAATTTTGAGCTTTGGCTTCATCCCATTTTGGATGACTTTTATCTCAAAATTTTGAGCTTCATCCAGTTTTGGATGCCTTTACCCAAAATGGAGCTTCATCCCATTTTGGATGACTTTTGCCCAAAATTTTGAGCTTCGGCTTCATCCCATTTTGGATGACATTTGCCCAAAATTTTGAGCTTCCGCTTCATCCCATTTTGGATGACTTTTATCTCTAAATTTTGAGCTTCGGCTTCATCCCATTTTGGATGACTTTTATCTCAAAATTTTGAACTTCATCCAGTTTTGGATGCCTTTATCCAAAATGGAGCTTCATCCCATTTTGGATGACTTTTGCCCAAAATTTTGAGCTTCGGCTTCATCCCATTTTGGATGACTTCTATCTCAAAATTGTGAGCTTCATCCAGTTTTGTATGCCTTTACCCAAAATGGAGCTTCATCCCATTTTGGATGACTTTTGCCCAAAATTTTGAGCTTCGGCTTCATCCCATTTTGGATGACTTTTATCTCAAAATTTTGAGCTTCATCCAGTTTTGGATGCCTTTACCCAAAATGGAGCTTCATCCCATTTTGGATGACTTTTGCCCAAAATTTTGAGCTTCGGCTTCATCCCATTTTGGATGACTTTTATCTCAAAATTTTGAGCTTCATCCAGTTTTGGATGCCTTTACCCAAAATGGAGCTTCATCCCATTTTGGACGACTTTTGTCCAGATTTTGAGCTTCATCCCGGAGGACTTTCACCGAAGATTTTTAGCTTCATCCCATATTGGACATTTGTCCGGATTTCTAGCTTCATCCCATTTTGGGAACGAAGCCTACAAGTTAAAAATGGTCGGGGGAGATACAGTCCCAAGGACTTTGCATGAGAACCTCCTCAGACATTGTTATATGTTAACAAATCTCCTTCGGAAAGATGTAAGGGTAATGCCCAATTTTCTATCGCCTGTGATACAAAAGCTATGGTTGCCTCTTGGTTTAAGGGGCAACAATTTTCTCAATACATGGCAAATTTCTAAGACCATTGATTAAATTGTAATAGCAAGTAATTAACAATAATTAAATTCCTAAGAGCATTGCGCTCTTAGAAGACGAAGGGGAGAGTGCCCTCTCTAATAAACTCCATGTTAGTCTGATACTCCAATCCTAACATAGACAGGTTTGAGCAGCCTATATAAAAAAATAACTCCGTACTGGTCTGAGAATATCCCGGTATCGAAAGGGTTGAGCAACCTCTCTAATTAGCTCAGTGTTAGCGAAGGACGCTTCTTAACACAATAAAAATAGTCGAACCACCCTTAAACATTTTCCATTTCATGGAATCACACTTCGCACGAGGAAATATCATGGGTTGAGCAACCTCTCTAATTAGCTCAGGAAATGACTTTTCTAAACACAATATATGTGGATGGAGCACCACCATCTCTTTATCGGATGAAGTACTCTGATCCCTTATGTAGATAAACAACTTTCATTTCTTATATGGATGAAATATTTTCTTTGCTTTTATGGGTTAAGCACGTTCTCGGTAGTGAAGGTCACTAAAAACCTAAGTCTAGTTTAGTCTCACTACATTCCACATCACTAGACTGGGGGGCCATGTTGGAGTATATATGCATATACTCCAAAAAGCCACCTTCATCCCGTTGGGGGATGAAGCATCTAAAACACCTTCATCCCATTAAGCTCCATCCCATTATTGAAAAGTTGATGGAGCTTCGGCTCCATCCCATTATTGAAGAATTGATGGAGCTTCGGCTCCATCCCATTATTGAAAAGTTGATGGAGCTTCGGCTCCATCCCATTATTGAAGAATTGATGGAGCTTCAGCTCCATCCCATTATTGAAGAGTTGATGGAGCTTCGGCTCCATCCCATTATTGAAGAATTGATGGAGCTTCGGCTCCATCCCATTATTGAAGAGTTGATGGAGCTTCGGCTCCATCCCATTATTGAAGAATTGATGGAGCTTCGGCTCTATCCCATTATTGAAGAGTTGATGGAGCTTCAGCTCCATCCCATTATTGAAGAATTGATGGAGCTTCGGCTCCATCCCATTATTGAAGAATTGATGGAGCTTCGGCTCCATCCCACTGATGAAGCACTGGAGCTTCGGCTCCATCCTACTGATGAAGCGCTGGAGCTTCGGCTCCATCCCACTGATGGAGCTACTGCTCCATCCCATTTATGGTCATGGTCAAACCAGCCCCACCAACTATTGTGACATGTGACATGTGAACTCTATAAATAGAGCTCATCCCTCATGGTAAAAAGGGGTCTTCTCCCCTCTCCTTACTCTTTCTCTCTAGATTCTCTCTCTCTAAACTCTTTCTCTAAACCATTGATTCTCGGACATCGTGGCGTACAACACCTTTTCACGGAAAAGGTGTTACCTCTGGGGAATCGCCACCCGACAGGGTTAAAACCCTCGGGTCCTTGGATTATGGAACCCGATACCAATTTCGGTGTCGGGTCTCTTTCTAACTAATTATTTACTGTTTGTCGTATAATCTAAGCTCGGGGTGACGAGGAACGGCACCTCTTGGTCGTTGACACCAACCCGGCGGATTTTTACTTCAACAATAACCACATTCCATTAAAAACAAAGGATTCGTATAAAAACATCTAAACCACATTATAAACCTCTACGGTTTGTGGTTATCAAAACTCAAATGAGATTACGTGTTTTTTTGAGTGTGTTTCTAAGTATCCTTCATGTCCCTTTTATACACTATGACTCCATAAATCAAGGACAGTTGTGGTCATACTCATGACTCCATAAATCACGGAGATGGCAGGTTGAAGTTTTCACCACTCAATTACTAGGTCAAGTATCTATTAGATAATTTGCTTATGTGGCATTCAATTAGATTCTTAATTGAAACCAATCTAGTAATTGGTCATAAATACTATGAATAAAAAGGTAAATGATGACAAATAATTTTATAAAGATAAAAAGACATAATTTTGGTTATTCATTCCATTTTAAAGATTAAGATCAAAACTTCTTTTCTTTTATTTTTTTAAATTAATTTACCTTACAAACCGTTAATTGTTACACGAAACAAATTACATCGTTGCGATCGTCTCGTTTTTATCTTCGATTGAAGCAGTGGTGTTATATACTTTCGACGATTTTTTTTTGTGGGTATTGAAATTCTAACGATAATATGTGATATTAGCACCAATTCGTAAAACTTTATAAAAGATAATTACTATAAAACGTATAAATTACCTAAATTTAAAAAATATATATCGAATTTTGACGATTTTTTTTTCTTTCATTTTTTTGACATAATGTGATAGTACACATATCGCATGTGATAGTACGGATACCACATTTGATAGTATTGTATATCATATGTGACAATTTTTGTTTTCGTTCATTTTTTTTACATAAATGTGATAGTATGCATATCACATGTGATAGTACGAATATCACATTTGATAGTACGCATATCACATGTAATTGTATTGTATATAATATGTGATTTTATTATGTATGTAAAATTTCCAAAACTTATAAGATAATAAAACAATGATTTCAACTTTAATTGTTAATTTTAAAACACAAAAATATTATATGAGATATAATCTATATAGACACGGAAAAAAATCAAAAATTAATGATTTTTTATTTTCCCCTTTCGAACAAATGTTGATATTCGTAAGGTACAATCACATATATTTTATTCATCGAATAACGTCTTACCTTACCACTTGACTTTTTATTTTATACAATTAATTATATAAAGTAAATTTTCTTTTTTATTTCCACAATTAATTGTGCAAATGATTGTTACATCTTATGCTGATAGATGATAATATGTATGAAATGATTTTCGATAGCAGATAACTTGTTCTTTTTTTTTAATTTGTTCCATTTTTATGTTTTGCTTTTTTAGCTTCTATTAATCATTTTAAATTTATATATCATAACCAATTAAATCTTTAAACCCGTCAGCTTAAAAACCCTCGTTGTCACTCAAATACCCATAAAAGTTTGTCATTAGTCATCGGGGACCATTCTAATTTCTAAACGTTAGTTTCGATCTAGTCATAAGGCGGGTCTCAATTTGATTCACTAGTCCCCTTACTCTAGACAGAAATTTGCACTTCCTATTTGTTTATAACACATATTGCTGGAAAAAAAAACTCCCCTTAAATGTTAGAGGCACAAGTTTAAACCTATAATTTAATTATTTCAACAGTTTTGAAGAAACTCTGGAAAAAACCATAACCGGTCGTCAAAATTTGAACAAAGAATCATCTTTGAAACCATATCTTTAAGCCTATTTATAAACCAAAGAAGCGAATTTGAACCCAATTTTTCTTTCAGCAAGCATATACTAAAACGGAAAATTTCTTATATAAAACCAAATGTGATACAACTCCAATAGATCTGTATAACGCACTAGCTGTAACCCGGAATGGAGAATGAAAACGTGTTGAACATAAAATATAACAAAGATGTCGAGAGAAGACAATGGCCTTGATCGTAAGGAACTTCACTGAGGAGAAAGATACTAGGAATGAACTAAAAAGTACCTTTTTCCTTGACAAGAGTTCATGATTAGAGTGTGCTCTAAGTGCCATCATTCCATCCCAAATTAATAATAATGATTTGGGTGGTTCATGTTTTCTTCATAATAACACGTTTATGAGTACTTATGATATATCAATTTCCATGTTGTCGATCAACCTCACTTTCCCAAACCGTGCTGCAACACACACTACAACTCCTTTCTTAATCTCTTCAACTGCCTTTAGACATTCTTGATCCACAATCTGCACGCCCAAAAACAATTATAATCCACCACTTCAGCAAATTTTCAAAACTAAAAAACGAGCATAAGCCGCCTGTTGTTTCATGTATTCAGCAAGAATAAAAACCTTTCAGTACTGTGAAAACAAGTATCGTATGCAGTGTTAAGAGCTCAAACACATACGTTGGGATCAAGCGAGTGCATAAACTTATTTTTAATAGATAACGAGTTATAACTATATACCAAATATAAGTTTAGAGAAACTAATCAATCCCAATTTAATTTTCTGAATATTCTCTGCATAACAAAACAGTGAAGCAGGTGTAACAACTTTGTGGGATGTTTAGATGCGTGGTTTCTATCATACTAGATAAATCGAGATTAGAAAAGGCAAAATGTAAACTTCTTAATGTCTCACCTCAACATAATCAATATTTCCGCCTGCTGCTTCTATACTTTCAATCACTGATCTTCTTAATTCACTGCAAACGCGTTTGCCCTTATTGGCGGCTGATTTGGCTTCAAATAAAGACCGACTTATCGACAACGCCTACAAATTATCAAAGAAATATGTTCAGGATTTTACCAAATGAATCAATGGTTAAATTTCCAAATTTTGGCTAAGCTAACCTGTTCCCTCTCTTCTGGTGAAAGATACACGTTGCGTGAGCTCATAGCAAGACCATCCTCGTCTCGCAGTAACTCAGAACCAATCACTTTAATATCAAAATCAAGATCCCGAACCTACAAAGACATTGTTCACAATCACATCAATTAATTAATGTCTCTCAAAACGCACTTTTTATTACTACAACTTAAAACAATGTATGAGCATAAACTGCAAAACAAGCGAAAAACACCAGAATCATATTAACAAACTCACCATTCGTTGAATTATCCGCCACTGCTGATAATCCTTCTTCCCAAAAACCGCAACATCCGGTTCAACGATATTAAACAATTTCGCAACAACAGTCGCCACACCTCTAAAAAACATAGGCCTACTTTCCCCACACATTCCTTTCTGTAAATTCTCAACCCGAACCCACGTCTCATGTCCACCTAACCCCTCTCTTTCCACCTCACCTTCCCCATAATCATATAAATCATACGGATTAAACACAACATCAACCCCATTCGGAATGGACTTAAGTTTTTGGATATCGCCTTGGAAATCAGAAGGATAAGTGGACAGATCCTCATTTGCTGCGAATTGACCCGGGTTTACGTAGATTGAAACTACGCATAGGTGGGTGTGTTTTTGAGCTTCTGTGATAAGTGATAGATGGCCTTGGTGAAGGTAACCCATTGTTGGAACGAATCCGATTGTTTTGCCTTGTGCTCGCATTGATCTTGACCAGTTTCGCATTTCGTGTTTCGTTTTTATGATTTGTGGTGACATTTTTGTGGGGAATTGAGGGATTAGGGTTTATGGATTTGGGGGATATGAGAGAGATGAAAATGAAATTGGTAGTTATAATTGGTTGGAAATGGCGGGCGGTGTGATTATGATTTTATATTCATTCATTTTCGTTTTTTCGATTCTATAAAAAATAATTATCATCAGATGACAAGTTTTGACTCGCATATATGTAGCCAAATCATGGTATTTATATGACCGTTTTTGAACCATTTCCTTTACAACTCCCAAATATGTACGTATTAAGTTTGGAATTTGAGCCATATATAATTACAATCGAAGCATTTTTATTTTTTTCTTCGCTTTGAAGGTTACATATATACTCGATCTTGTTTAAAAGCCATTCAATATGTATTTGTTTATACCATTTCTACTTAAAAATTCCGGTAGAACAAAATTGTCTTCATATAAGTTTTATGCTTCAAGTGAGACTTGTTGTATTGTTTCCTTTCCATTGTTATCATTCTAACCTATCAATCTAGCTGTGTTAATAGACAAAGGTTTTAGGTAAGTGAGCCTCTAGTAGGTGCAGCGTTTATCATTCATCAATCCTCGCACATGTGAATAAACGCAAACAAGTGGAAACGGACCACGCACAGGAGGGATTCGTTGTAGGGTTGTTCAAACTAGGGACCAAAGGGTAAAGAATAAAATCGGATCCAGCTTCTAAAAGTTAATATTTTCAACTATTTATCTATAGCTCAAAATTATCAAATGTTCAGTTTTTAGTTTGGTAAACTGCTGGAAAAAGAGAAAGGCGGGAAAAACTTAATAAGGAGAAAGACGGAAAAAGAGAACAAAGACAGCCCATTTATGGCGATATACAATGAAAAGAGTATCCTAGAATATAATACCAAAATGACCTAAACTTGCTTCTTTTGCTATAAAAACCAAAACACCATAAATAATAACATAGCTCGCCGAAACTACCAAAATAAAAGAGGAAAAAAAAAAGAACCAAAACGAAACATTAGGAGTTTTAGGATATTAAAATCACTACTTACTGCTTAATAAAACCCTTAAGGGGATGAAGTTAATAAACCGCATCCTTTTTAAAGTTCATCTTTAAACAGACTCCCAATATTAAGGCAAGCAAGCATAGCATATATAGCAATAGAGCAAACCAACCAGCTTCAGACTACTGTTGCGGAGAATCACCACCATCTCTCGAGCGCCCATTCATCCTTCCCCTACCTCTTCCATTGAATCTGCCACCTCCACTACCACCACCAGCACCCCTGCTGCCGCCACCGTCTCTCATGTACCCACCACCGCCTCCTGTTTGAACAAGATTTTTAAAATCGGGCAAAAAGGTGATTCATGTGAAGTCAATCCAACCCGCACTGGAAAATTACCCGTTTTACCTAAAACGGTTAACCAAACCCGTCTGTCCCACAAAATTTGCCACCTCTAGTTAACACCATTGCAAAATCATATACCGAGTATGCATACTAGTTATGAAGGTATGGAGGAGGAAATAGAAAGGATAAAAATAAAACACTAACCACGATAGCCAGTATTTCCCCCACGGCCACCATTTCGACCATGGTTCGAGTAACCATTGTTATCTATTGAAAACAGATGAACAATAAGAACTAATATAATACTGTCATATTTAAGGTTGATAGAGTTTATGCAAAGACCTAAAACAAATACCTTGATAGTTTCCATAGTCACCGCCTCCACCACCTTGGTACTCACCGCCACCGCCACCACCCTGATAGTTCCCATACCCTCTTCCACCTCGATAATTCCCATATCCCCTGCCACCTTGGTAGTTACCGTATCCACCACCACCACCGCCCCCACCGCCCCCACCCCCTTGGTAGTTTCTGTACCCATCCCCTTGATAGTTTCCATTTCCACGCCCTTGATTTCCATATTCGCCCCGTTGATTTCCATATTCGCCCCTTTGATTTCCGTATCCACCCCCTTGATTCCCATATCCACCTCCTTGATTCCCATATCCACCTCCTTGATTACCATACCCACCTCCTTGATTCCCATAACGGCCCCCTTGATTCCCATACCGGCCCCCTTGATTCACATACCCACCCCTGTTCCAGCCACGACCTCTCCCTCCTCTTACCCCACCTAGACCGCCACCACCCCTGTTTCCATTATAGTTTCCGCCATATGACTCTACAAATAGTCAAACACAATATACTTTTTAATTTATTATATAAAAACAATAAATGAAGCAGTTTACATATTAATATGTTCATGCTAACCCACCTTCATTTCCGGCATTGTATGCTTGTAGTGGCTGTCTAGGTTGTTGTTGTCGCTGATAATTGTTATACTGTGGCCTTGGTCGTTCCACATAGCTTGGAGCTTGGTACCTGAGCCATAAATTTTTATAAACAGTACACGCGTAACCGTTTAGCTAACAAGTCATATTAATGTAACTGCTTAGAAAGGAGTCATTTACAAGATAAGCGGAAACTCACCCTGGTGAATCTTTGTTCAGCTCCTTAGTTGACAAGGTGATTGATATCATTGAGACCTGGCGAGTCGTCTCCACACTGTATTTAGCAAAAAGGTTAAACATCTAACAAGCATCTTAACACATACATTATCTGTGACATCAAAGCACGAAACTGTTTCTTGTCACAAAACTTAAAAGTTGAAAAGGAATAAGAAATTTTAAACTTACGCCACAAGACCCTCTTCTATAGGTTCCCATGTATCAGTTATGCTTATAGAGCTGATTTGAGTGTCTTGATGCAACCGAGGAATGTTTCTCTGTTTCAATTATCGTATTTTCCTACTTACACACATATAAAACAAAAATGGAGAAATAAAGAAACAGTCAAGTAAGTTGAGTAGCAAACCTTGATGATCTCGGCAATGGCTACAGTCTTGCTGATTGCCTGTCCCATTGCTTTCAAGACAATTTCTTTCCCACGTCTCTCCTATAGAAACAAATTACAATCAGACTGTTGCGTATCCAAAATTCTAAACAGTAAATAGAAAAAGGCAAAAATACGGTTGTGCTTATCAAATCCAGACATTTTTAGCGTAGATAAACAGTAATCTGTTAAAGCAAGCTAACTTTTCAAACCCAATGTTAATCATAAAACTCATCTACGCAAACAAATCAAGCAACCACAAGCTATAATCAGATAAAATGCACAATATAACAGCCTCATAGACCGAGCTCAAAACTAATGCAACTGGATACATCACTAAAAACAACAAACGATTCCGTATACCTAACATCACAATCTAACTATACAACGAGAAACAAACAGTGCATGTATATCCATGGAAAACTCAAATAATCAACTAAATATCACAACCTCATAGTCTCATAGTCGGATACAACGCACAATACAATAGATTCCTAGATCAAGCTCGTAACTAACGCAGCTAGAAACATATGCATCATTCAAAGTTAAAACAAACAGTAAACGTTTCCTTAAAAAAAAAACTCGAAAAACGACGTAATACCACTCATTAACCTATAAACTAAACACAAATTCTCAAATAAACAACAATCAAAGGTCAATCAAACACAATACACATCGCGAAAACAATGTCGATACGGATCGTCACCTAAAACCACAAATCAACAACACACATTTCCCAAAAAAAAAAAAAAAAAAAAAAAAAAACTACCTGAAGAAGAGTAGAAGCATAGCTGATGTAATTCCGAACTAATCCTTGAGAAGTAATTCTGATCTCATTCTCATTAATCGGAATATCAGATTTCTTTTGTTCAACTTTTGTGTATCTATCCATTCCAAAACCCTAGAGAGAGAAACCTTAGCCCTAAAACCCTTTTTTTCTTTTCTAGAGAGAGAAAGTGAGTATAGATAAATATGAAGAAGAAGAAAAGCCAGAGAGTAACTATATCCGGGTCGGTTAGTTTTTTATGCCCCGTTTTTAGGTGCTGACCCGACTTTTTTTATTTGTTTCGTTAGGGTGACGCGCGTGACAAGGTGCGTGGAGGGGACGCGGGGGTTTTAGTGGTGGGGAGGTCTGTTCAACATTTGGGTTGCTTTTTTTTAGGAGTTTAGTTTTGATATTTGCTTTCAAATGTGGCGAATAATACTACAACATACGGGTTGGCATGTTTTGATAATACGTTATTAAAACATGTTAAACAACAATATATTAAAATGCGTTATTGAAAAATTATATCAGTTTTATCGAAAAAAGTGAAAATGTATTTTTTTTGATAAAGCCGGATGTTTTTTACCCTAGACGTTAAACTTTTTAGGGTTATGGTTAACATGTTTTAATGAGGTCTTTTTTTTGCTTATGAAAATAGAAGTTTTAGATTAAAGGTTTTAATGTCTTTGTGGTAAAAAAAAATAAACATTTTTACCAAAAAAGTAATGTATGGTGATATTTTACTAATTACAAGTAACAAAAAGTGATTTGCATCAAGTATATCAAATATTAGCCACATCATAAGTCGTTTTCGTTAAACATTTTGAACTACTTCATAGTAGTATTGACCGCTTCAACCGAGCTAACACATTTGAATTCTTGTAAAACATTGCGTTCAATCCAAATAGCAAAATAATAAAGAGGAATAACAGAAACAATATTAAGAAATTACAAATGTTTCTAAGGTGTTTTTGAATAGAATAATATCACACAAAGGATACTAGAGTTTTTAGCTAAAATCCAAAATGGGTTTAAAAAACCAACCCCCTCCTTCAACATACCAACTTAAAGACTTCTATCAATCGATATGATAATCTCGCTAACTCGGTGTCATGATCATTCCGGGTCTGGAGAACCACCAGGAACCAGCTGCAACAAGACAATAAACACAATGCAAGAGGAAATTTACAGCCTGTTTGTGTTGACTTAACGACATCTATGGGCTTATGGTTGAACAGGTGTAGATTAAGCAACGAGTCAAAATGGGTCAGGCTTATTAGGCGAACCCGCTAACAATTTTTTACTACTACTATAATGATCTGGTTTTTGTAATGAAATATTTGGAGGTTATTATAAATTGATTATGTAATACTTCAAAATGCTAATTTATGCTGATTTTAGAACACTCGATTCCTTTGACTGGTTTCCCTTTTAGTAAATTTCTAAAATTACTCTTTGCCTCATCAGCATTAAAATACGAGCAGATGGCATACAATAGCAACCTAATTTCACAGGTACACACTAAGTCAATGAACTTGCAAATCTGTTCCGCTTTTATAAAGTTTGATTACTTGAAAATGAACTGAGTAATTAAGTTTACTTGGGTGGAACACATTTTACACATTTATTACCACAGTGAAAGACTTTTATAAGTTTAATGACTTACGGTGTACCAAAAAGAGTATTTTGCTTACAACGGAGCACTTATGAAAAAACATTGCTATTATATGCCATATTGCCATTTGTCCTTATACTAAAACCAAAATAAACCCATTTTCACATAATTGTCACTCCTATTACTTACGATTGCTATGTTATTTCCATTGAGCAAGATCTGGTCAAGCTTTGTAATCCGACGTCCCTCGGGTGTGATTTCACTGCAAAAACAACACAATATTTATCTGGTTTAGGCGTTTAGCAGGTGAAACTATAGAGTGATTCCCCAGATAAATGCACAGAATATTCAGAAAAGGCCACAAGACACTTTAGCACTTATTTGTTAGAAATGAACTCAAGTAATAGTTGGATCAAATGCAATCAGTTTTGACTTCTTTTCGTGAAAATACAAAGCAAAGATGTATCACTATACCCTGATTCGTAAAAGAAACTCAAGGTAGCTCAAATGGCATAAATAAATATTTACAGATACAGATTAAAAAGTATATAAACAACAAAGACAAAGTCAACTAGAGTTTGGCAACAGCATATCAACGACACGAGAATGTAGTTCAAGAATGCTTATATTCAGGAGTAACTGATCTTAATCGCATAAGCATTGGACCAAAATAAGAATGAGGTTGCACAAATGTGTCCTGATATGAGCACTAGAGTAGACCATCACGCACATTATTTAAACCTGTTCTTAACAGCTCTTTGATGTCAAACTTCTTAAGCACTAATTAACTTTTTTACAAACAAACAAAAAAGATTAAGCAAAACACCGAGTTAATAAAGTACTCCAATATATTAAGGAGTGTACTTGCATACTACTTCACTATAAGTTTATCGTTGACTTGAAACCAAATATTTGTAGCTAAGAATGTATCTGTTAATTTGGCTACAATTATAAACACAGCTATATCAAGATTACATTTGTCTTTTTAGTAATCAAACCTTCAACAAATTACACAACTACAACTACTTAATAAACAACATTCCCGCAAAAGTAACTGCTTAAAATCAAGCCAACAAGTAAGAGTAAGACATCCACGATTTCAATGCGTCAATCTTGTGTACGAAGCCACAACTTCCCACAAGTTATCGTATAAACTCATACACTAATCTCTCTATAGTCTAAGCTCAAAAATCTTAGTATTGCATAACACTCGCATGGAGTGAAGTTGTGAATCAGGCATCAGCCATCATATACTTCTATAAACTAAATATAAGGGGATGTTCGTTTTAGCTAATTCATTGAGCTTAAAAGCTTATGTAAATTTGCAAAGCTCGTAAATCCATTTGTTCAGCCTACAAGCTTATCAAGTTAAGCTTTATCACCTTAAATATGCCATAATCTCAACTTGATAACCTCATAAGCCCGTTAAATAAGCTAAAACAAACACCTACGCCTATAAAGGGATGTTACCGATCACAAATTAAAACTGCCTAATGCTTATATTTGTACACGGCTAATAAGCAGATTCGAGTGTTCAAATAGAAGCAAACCGCTTACGATTTTCTGCTAGTTCAAACTACGTATCTTCTTAAACCAAAATTACCAAAACACTAAAACAGCTACTAATCTAATTATTATGTTACGTTACCGCAGAAGCCGAAATCCCCAAATATTAGAACTTCAAAATCATTCAACTAATGTGACAACAAACTAACAAAATCAACGAAATTGAAGCAAATAAGTGTGAGAAAATTAGGGTTTACTGACTATTCAGTGACGTCTTCAAGAACCATGTTGACGTAAACATCGAAACCTTTAAGGGTTCCAACTAATTCCTTATCACCTTTCATTATCACCCATATCTTCGAACCAATGCATCGATCTATGAGCTCTGAAAAACATCATTTATTAATTAGCATAATAATAAAAGTTTGTAAAAATTGAAATTAGGGTTTTGAGGTAACCTGATGGAAGAAGCTGTGAAGGATTATGCGCCATTGATTTCAATCGATTTTTGGGGGAATTGGATTTCTGTGTGTGTGTTTTTTGCACCCAATTGTTTGAAGGTTGAAGAAGCGGGGTTTAGAGGGTGTTTGGGGTTTATTTTTTTTTAATTTTTTTTTTGTTTGGAGGGGTGTTTGGTGAGTTTTTGATTTTTGTTATTGACTCCATGTTTTCGATCGAAAACTCTTTGAGGTTTTAAGAGTTTGGATTGACTTGACTCGATTCGATTAATAATGGTTTTAGTAGGAATGGACAGTGACTCGATAAGGGTACAAATCTTTAATATATAATAAAAGAGGCCTTAAATGTCATATGGCGAAGTATGGTCCGTTGGATTGGTTAACTTATTTGATGTCAGTCATTAGATCAGATTGATGATGTCATCAAAAACTATTTTTTATTTTACACCCTATTACAATACATAATTACATTCTCTCTTTCATTCAATCTCTACTAAAATAAAAAATATAATTATAATTTATTTATAGAATCGTTCAATTTGGACTATAATTACCTTATTATTATTCTAAAATATCCTAATACAAAATATCAAAACATGTGTATAAAGATAAAAGTGTATATGTTATTATAGTTATAAACAACATGTGTATAAACGTAAAAGTATATATATGTATTACATGTACAACATTATTTTCTTACAATAAATAAAAATCTACATAAACATAAAAATTAAAATTCAATTTTTATTTTTTTCCGCGCTATCGTGGGACAATAATCTAGTAAAATAGCATAATACTTGAATAATTTCAATTAAGGTTTAACTTAATTTAAATTATTTCAATTTATGTATTCTTTAAAAAGATTTTGTGTAAGTCGTAAGTTATCCCAACTTGATTACATACTTATTTCTAAGTAATTATGGGTATGTTTGGTAAAATAAGTTGAAACTGGTATCTAAAAGCTGTAAACTAGAGTTAAAAGCTAAAAATATAAAAAGGTTTCAAAAAACTTAAAACTTTTTCAATTAGTTTTTGATTTTTGAGCTGTTTATGAGTTTTTAAAAAATCAAAAAATTTAAAATTATTTTACAAACAAAGCTTTTATAAAATAAGTGTAGTTTTTTTAAATCAAAAACTTTAAGTTTTCGAAAAACTCTTCAAAAACTCTCGTCAAACATGTCATATATGGTTATAAGTTTTAATGAAAATGAATAATGGTCTTATACATTTGTTTTTATGTAAAGTATATGGATTTCTCAAATTTGTATCTTGGGAACCAAAAGAATAAAAAAAATTACACGTGTAATCCTATTGTTTGTCCGATTTAATATTATGTCTTTCCATCAAATAAACGGTTGGTCAAATCTTTTTATTTCAAGTATGTGTCTTGCACATAATGATAAACGGGTCGTTTCACTCTTTATTTCATAAACATTTTCTTGGCCTTTATAATATTTTTTCTTCCTTACTCGTCCTTAGACCCTTTCTCCGAAACCCTTGTGCTTGTTCTTCTTCTTTACACGCCAATCACGTTTAAAGTGACCAGATTTGACGCACTTACAACAAGACGATGGTGGCTTCTTGTTGGAAATAGAGTTGTAACTTCGTTTCTTCCCTTTGTTGTCCTTTTTCTTGTCGTTATACCGTTTGGTCTTACCCTCTTCAACCGTATTCACTGATGGTCCACCAATAACCCTTTTTCCGCCTTGTCACTATCTCACACCTTTAGAGATTTCTCTATACGCTAATGGCTTCCAAGTTGTACAATATCAACTCATCATTCGGATGTTTCAAAGTGTGTTTGAACAAGGATTTTTAAGCATGCACGTTGCGGCGGGATTTAAATATTTTCGCATTTAACTGCCAACTTGAATCAACGGAAAACAAACATTTTAAACGCCATCTATAATTCGTTTATAAGCAAGATTTGATTCTTCCAAGTTTTCTCTACTTTTTTTTTTTATTAAAATAAGGGATCATAGAGTTTGACCTTATGTTTGAAAAACTCACACAACAATGTTTAAAAAATAACTAACGCGACAATGTTTACAAAAATAACTGACGCGGTTTCGATTTCGAATATGTGAGTGGAACCAAAAATGATTTTTTTATTGATTAACTTAGATATATGATTAAAAAAAAAAGACTATTCAACTTACTATCTCCCCAATTAGTTATAAAATCTTGATAAATGTTAGAGGTTTTAATTTAATTTCCTTCCGTGATGATATAAGTTTGTCAATTAGGCTTGACACATAAATGCATTCATCCGTTTTCAAAGAGTTCGTTGTATTGTTCCATGACATGCATGGTATCAATGATTTTGTAATTGTTGAAATTACTAACGAGAAACTTCTTACTCGGATTATCTTTCAGCCATGAATTTCGATTCAATAGCATATCATATTTTCTACGTAGATTCAACGTTTTGATACATATCAAACAGAGGGTCAGACAAATCTTTCAATATGTGTCCCTAACTTATGTAGTCAGTATTTTCCCACTTGATGTGAGGTCTTGATACGTCTAGGGTTCATATTCTATCCGCTCTTGCATAGAGGTACTTAAAATATACATAAATTCAAAGTGGTATAAAGGAGGTGCATTCTATTATGTCACCGGCCTTCTGGAAACGCTTCCCTCAAACTTGTCGAATTATTTAGATTATGAAATCACATCCATAACATATATTAGCGGACATGATCAACATAATAATTTGTAGTTTTGTTAGAAATTGGGTATACAATTTGTTTGGATAATCAATTTAAATCGTGAGTAATTATATTTTTACTATAAAGTATTTAAACCTAACACTTGTCTTGGGTATCATGAAATCAATATAAAAATAGTTCAAGTGATGCAATTATAGTTCAAAAGCAAAAGAACTTATGATCGATAAATGAGGAAATTGTGGTAGGGAATCCTCTATAATGATCGATAAGTAATTAACGAGCACTTAAAACGAAAAAGACACGAACAAGCGGTTGTAACATGCATTAGGTAAGATTTTGGTGGTAAAAACGGGTAACATAGCTAGTTCATCAAATATACAATTTGTATTGAGGCATTGCCCCGCTCCTCCACGAGGGGTGACTTCCCCTCGACCCCAAGCTGATATTGTCTTTGAACCCTAACAAAGAACGTTACCCTTGTCTCCCATTAATAAACGAAAACGCAATAACTCAAACACAAGCGTGTATTTGGCACTCATCTATTTTAATAAATTAATCGTCATATAAATTTGATATTACTTTTTATTGTATACTTTGACATCAAAATAAAAATAGTAACTAAAAGAAAAGAAGATAAAAATCAAATTCTAGCAACCTTCAAATATGTACAAACTATTCCCTTTAATTTCTCAACCTTCTTCTAGTCTATGATCCCTGCCCCATTCTTCCTCAAAACAAAACACAAAAGAATGGCACAATTTCCATATTAAGCATCCATTTTGTTCATCACATTCACAAAATCAATGATATATATCGATTGATTCGATACAAGAAACTCTACAATGGGTAATGCCATTTATTTCATCCTTTTATTTTGATCTCATGATATATAATCACTTTTTGTTTATGTTATTCTACGTTTCAACGCCTTTGTATTCGTTCACGTAGATTTATGTTTATCGAAATGCATGATCACATTCGAGGCCTTCAAAATTTGCAAAATTTCATTGTTATGAAATTATTGGAGACATTTTGTAAACATTATTAGGTTCCCATTTAATGCATGTTGTTGTGAATATTTGTTGTTCTAAGAAATGAAATATGATGAAAAAGATATCTAAATAATAATGTAACGCGCAAACATGTGATCTTAGCTTCAGAGAAAGCGTCCGGTTGTTGCTCTACCCATCTCATAGATGGAGATGGTGTTTTGAACTCGTCTGGACTCCTGAAGTTTATGAAGGAAGTAAATCTTAGAGAATGCGGACTTTCGTATGCAATTGTTTCCATCATGGGACCCCAAAGTAGTGGTATGTATAACTGTATCATATACCCGCGGTTAATGTATATTGATACAGATATTTCGTTAGTTACACCTATTGTTTTAAACAGGGAAGAGCACACTTTTAAATCATTTGTTCCATACAAATTTTCAAGAAATGGACGCTTTCAAAGGAAGGTATGCATCAGTTTTTCGTTCACTTACTACTTTTCTATTTTATCCAACACTACTAGTTAAGAAATTCGAGTATAATGTATATGTATCAGATCTCAGACCACAAAAGGTATTTGGATGGCTAAATGCATGGGTATTGAACCTTGCACTGTGGTGATGGATCTCGAGGGTACTGATGGAAGAGAACGAGGAGAGGTTGTATATTAATACTTCCTTTTCATTGTTTAAATGTTTTTTTTTTGCTTATTATATTTACTTTATCGCTTTATGTACTCATGGTGAATTGTATACAAGTACATTGACAAATAAGGTTTGCGAGTACATGATGTTTTTATATTGGCGGTTTTCAGGATGACACTGCATTTGAAAAACAAAGTGCGCTTTTTGCGCTTGCTGTTTCAGATATAGTGCTTATTAACATGTATGTCTGTTGATATCTAAGCTGATGCCCTATATATGATTTGGAAAGTTATAAATACTCGTATTGAATAAACATTGGTTTATAGGTGGTGTCATGATATCGGTCGTGAACATGCTGCAAACAAACCTCTACTAAAAACCGTATTTCAGGTATATCATGTGTATATTCTCCTTAAGATCGTCTTATGCTGATTAGAAAGTTTCTCAAATGTTATACGTTATGATTTCCCATTTTCAGGTCATGACACGATTATTTAGTCCTCGCAAAACAACTTTGATTTTTGTCATTCGAGACAAAACAAGAGTAAGTGGAGTTACTAGTATATCTTGAATAAAGTTCCATCATTTTCTATGACGAAGAATCTGATATTACCTGGATATGTTTTTTGTTCGTTTCAAGACGCCTTTGGAAAATTTAGAACCTGTCTTAAGGGAAGATATCCAGAAGGTAAAACTTTGTTAAGTAATTTAAGATTATGCTCTAATTTACTAATGCCAAGTCACGCGGTTGTTTTTCAAATATTTTGATGGCCTTAGATATGGGATTCTGTTCCGAAGCCAGAAGCCCACAAGGAAACACCGCTAAGTACATTTTTTAATGTAAGATAATGAAGAGATCACTCGATCATTGTTCTGTTCGACCCTTTCCAGAACTAATGTCTGCCTCATTTATTGACGAATAATTTTATGTTATTAATCTAATAACCAGATTGAAGTCGTTGCTCTTTCTAGTTTTGAAGAGAAGGAAGACCAATTTAAAGAGCAGGTAGAGTAAAAGTATTTGTAATGTTTCTTATGACGAACGTATGAATACAATTCACGGACTCATCAAATTATGTATGAAAGGTGGCCGGCCTGAGGAATCGATTCCAGCATTCTATTGCACCTGGCGGGCTGGCTGGGGACAGACAAGGAGTTGTTCCCGCTTCCGGGTTTTGTTTCAGTGCTGAACAAATATGGAAAGTTATCAAGGAGAATAGGGATCTTGATCTCCCCGCTCACAAGGTATGACATTTCGCAAATTCAGTATTGTTCATAGTTCATATTTTCCATGGCGGTCCACTTTATTAAAAAAAAAAAACATTCTACAGGTGATGGTGGCCACAGTACGATGTGAAGAAATTGCTAGCGAGAAATACACCGCCTTTTCAAAAAACAAGGTTCTCTTTTTTCATATCTAAATAACCCGATAATAATATTTTTCTAGATATTGAAATTTAACCGCTTATTACAGGATTGGTGTGAGCTAGAGGATCTTGTTCAATCTCAACTTGTGCCCGATTTTGGAAAGAGGATTAGTTCGCTTCTCGACACTTGCTTTACAGGGTATGTACATATATGTTTCCTTGATGTATCTCTTTTAAGTATATAGTTTTTGAATTTATTTGTTCTTGAAATTTATTCAGTTATGATGACGAGGCTGCGTTTTTTGAGGAAGGAGTTAGGAATTCAAAGCGAAAACAGTTGGAAGAGAAATTGTTGCAAGTAATATCTGTTTATCCAAATGAGTAAAAATCAACATTTAAGATATCGGTTTTGATAGATTATAATTAGTTTTTTTCTTCCTTATGTTATCTTATGATTTTTTTAGCTTGTGGAGCCGGCCTACCAATCAACATTGGAACACATAAGATCCGAGACGCTAGAAAAATTCATAAAAACATTTGAAGAGGCGTTAAATAAAGGACAACGGTTTCAAGAAGCTTCCAGTGATTGCACAAAGTCATCAATGAAAATATTTGATGAACATTGCAAAGGTATATCGTCATATTTTTGCCTCAAACTGAAATAAGCCACTTGTATTATGGATTAACCCGAAGAAATGATGGATTAATGCAGGTGTCATCATCAAACAAGCTGATTGGGACTCGTCTAAAGTAAGGGCTAAGGTTGCTCAAGATATTGATTCACATATTGTTGATGTCCGTAATGCCAAACTATCTGATCTTACCGCACTATATGAGGTAATTAACGCATTTAAAGCCTTTTTTCACACATACTAAAGCTGACATGTTTCAACTCGAATCTATTTTTGTGCAGTCGAAAATAAAGGAGTCATTATATGGACCTGTGGAAGCTCTTCTAGAAGGGGCTGCTGATGATACTTGGCCTGCAATCCGTAAACTTCTTAGAAACGAGACTAAAACTGCCGTTTATGAGTTTTCTGACGCACTCTCTAGTTTTGAAATGGATGAAGAAGCTAAGAAAAATCAGGTTTTAAATTTGGAGAATTACGCAACAGATTTGGTTGAAGGAAAGGCTAAAGAAGAAGCTGGTAAAGTTCTACATCGCATGAAAGAGAGGTAAAAAATTACTACATTAATCCAAGCTTGTTTACTTTTGAACTTTGTTGAAACGTAATAAACTGAAAGCAGGTTTACAACAATATTCAACCATGATAATGATCTAATGCCACGGGTGTGGACCGGAAAGGAAGATATTCGCGCAATTAATAAAAATGCTCGCGTTTCTGTAAGAATTATTGGATTATTTTAATACTTGGTTGAATTATAACTTCTTTATAAAGGTTGACAGGATGAGCGGGTTCAGTAATAAGTCAAAAAGGGTCATTTTTAGTGGTTTGGGTTGACCCGTAAACACTTTTTGTCCAATTTTTACAGATAGATTTCTAAAATGACTCTAACATATTTATTTTACAAAATGTCAACTTTTTAGCGTAATCCTCTTTTAAATAGACGTTTATGACGTTGTATGCATTAAAAATTACACTTTTGTCAATTTTTAATCCGTTTAACCATCGTTTTAACTATTTTCTCTATCCTACGATTCCCACCCATTAGACCCTTTGGACAGTAAACACAACCCAAATTCGTCGTTCATAAATATACCAGTCGAAAAGGCCACATCTACTTCTTAACAACAGCTTATGACATATGATCATTTTTATCATGCATATAAATCTTTCAGTCTTTAAAGTTGCTCTCTGTGGTGACCGCTATTCGTCTAGAGGATTATGGTGATAAAATTGAGAGTATACTACTCGGTGCTTTAGCAGAACCCAGCAAAGGCCCTGAAAACAGCTCCAATTTGCAAGACCCTTTGGCTACAAGCAAATGGGAAAAGGTATTATAAAATTGAAGTAAATATATGCTTGAATTTACCATTTAAACGATTTTTTAATAAATATGTTGACGGTTCTTTTTTTACCACCAGATTCCAGCACCAAAGACATTGATAACTCCTGTTCAATGTAAATCTTTGTGGAGCCAATTTCAAAAAGAGACGGAGTATGCCGTTACTCAAGCTGTTACCGCTCAGGTAAGTTTTCAGTAATAAATAATGTCGTGAACTGTAAATCAAATACATCAAGACTATATATTTTTAATGTAATCTTATTAGTATTTTGACTCGAGCATATAAGTCTATATCAACTAATGAGTTTTTTCTTTTCCTTTTATCTTTAATGTTTTCTCAGAAAGCTAACAAGCAAAATAACAACTGGTTACCGCCTCCATGGGCTATTGCTGCATTATTTGTGCTTGGATTCGATGAGTTCATGACTCTTTTGAGGTTTGTTTTGTTCACGTTGTCTCCATCTTCGTAGTATTAGTTAACTTATACTGAATTCAAGTCGCTTCTACTGTTTATTTTTCAGGAATCCATTGTACTTGCTTTTTATGTTTGTCGGCCTTTTGCTCTTAAAAGCCTTATGGGTTCAACTAGACATAGCTTCTGAATTTCAAAATGGAATGGTACGTTGTACAAATCATCTTAATCGTTACTTTCATTTTGTGAACCACGCATAAGTTGAATAAACAAATTGACGTGTGTTTTTAATGATGCGTATATTCAGCTTCGCGGGATTCTCTCTTTATCCTACAAGCTTCTTCCAACAATCATGAATCTTTTCAGAAAACTGTCGGATGAGGGCCAACGAGCGCCAGCAGTTGCCAATGCCCAAAGAAATTAACAAATTCGATTCAAAAACTATATTCTATGTCGGGTTTTGAGTAATATGTCAAATGGAGCTGGTGTGAGGATACCACGCTCTTTAGTCTTTTAGGTGATTTTACTTTTTCGCGGGTATAACTTAGAAGACACATTTATTTTTAGTGAATTCAACTTCTTAGATTGCAAAAAAATCAACATTATTTTTGTATTTTGTACAAATGTGTATGATTTACTCTACTGAAACAAAGGTGTACAACCTTTGATATAACACTACACATAACACGGAAATACTTTTCAACCTTAACAAATAAATCTAGGTACACTTTTTTATTTGTCTTATATCCTTTCTATCTAATAAAAGGGAGATGCGGATGATGTAATAAGGCAGAGGTGTCAAATGGTAAGATTGCCAAGTTGGATTTGTTATTAGTCTAATGATGTCATTATTGTATTTTCTTTTTGTTAATTAAATATACAAAGTATTTCCAAGGAAGGAATTGAGAGAAGCGCCCACCTATTTCCAAACCAATGGGCTTCAAGAAATTTGAATACGCTTCAATTTCCCAGCCAATGTCAATTCCTGCTCCTCCGTTAATTCAAATTCAAATTTACTTTGCGCGAAATATTAGGTTCAATATCTTAAGGATCTTGAAGCTTTACTTAATAAGAAATCGTTTAAGGAGTTGCAGAAATCGCAGACGGGAGAAGAGTTGTTGGATCTTATTCATAGACCTACTGCCAAAGAAACAAATGTTGCTGCAAAGGTTGTATATTTAGCTATTTATCATCTAATTATCGTTTTTTTTTTTTTTTTTTTTTTTTTTTTTTTGTTATTGAATGATAATGTTAGTGATAGTGTGTTGATTACTTGATTTTTGGCTATTTTAGTTTAAAAGCAAAGGCGGTTCTCAAGTAAAGGAGTATTGTACGGCTTTGACGAAAGAAGATTGTCGTCGTCAATCTGGTTCGTTTATTTCTTGTGAAAAGGTTCATTTTAGGCGTATAATTGTTGCACATACTGATATGAATCTTGGAGACTGTCCTTTCTACATTTCAAGATGGTTTATGTTATGATGGTGTTATGCCTTTGTCCTGTGAAAGTATTCTATTACTATTTAACAAATGGCGACTTCTTAGCATAGTTTTCTTTGGAATTTAGAGAAGGTTTTGTTTTTAAGATCATGTGTATTTGGATAAAGTTTAAAAAAGTTCTTGGATATCTTTTTCTTTCATTTGTTGCTAGGTTTGTTGTTTTCATTGATATTTTATCATTGGATGATTTGTATTCATGGGTAATGTATATGTGAACTGAAATAATTTATTATATAGAATGTGTTTTTGTTTATTCACATTTCTATATTATTGTCAAAAAAGTTTCTTTATATTGAAAATCTCTTCTTGAGAAAGAAACGAGAAAATCACTACTTTTTAGATTTTTTTTCCCTTTGCATCGCATGTTTGTAATGATAATTGTATGAATCCTTTTACACGGGTTTTGTATAAGAAAGTAAAATGATGACATGCTTTTAATAAGTTTATCATCCATTTTAGAAGTTCAAGTAATAGTTTAGCAACTATCTATCCAAAATGAACATCTATCAGTCTCGAGAGTAATATGGTCAAGGACTAAGACTAAGACATTATAAATATAGTGGAATAAACGAAATTTGCATACTGAATATGCAAGATAACATTATAAATTAGAGTTTTGCAATTCCCATATGTGTTCTCTTCTTTTTGTAACCCTTTTAAATAAAATTAAACATTCATAATAATTGAGTATAATAATTTCCAAAACATTTTATATGAAACAAATAATAATAATTTTGGTCCAAACCTTATTAACATAATTTTTTGTACGTTACCGTGTATCACACGGGTATAAGCTAGTATATTTCTATATATGAGTTAAGAGAAAAGATAAAAACCAACAAAAACACACTTTTACCACGCGCAAGCCTCATTACACTCGTCATGACACGACTAGTGTTATGGCGCCAGTGGCGTCGCCATGATGTCATAACGTCAGTGTTTGGTGGCGCCAGATCGACCCGGAGTGCTTTTATAGAATCAAATTTAAATGGATGAGCATTGTATTGAAATTGTTACTATTATCAAAATATCTAATTATTCTGTACATAAATTAAAGATTAAATGATTTATACAACAAAAAGGTTCATATAAAATCAATTGAAGTTGATTGGTTCGGTTTTGGTTAAATGTTTGTTAGTTTGGTTTGGTCGGTCCACAAAAGATGAAAGTGATTGGTTTCTCGGTTCATGATTCCAAACAAAAATCTAAAAATGTCCATTATGAAAAAAGAAATCAGTCATAGTGGGTATATGTTTGCTGACATGCCATATCTAAAGACTATCATATCATCATTCACGGCACGTAGTTATAAAAATTATATACATATAACAATAACGATTAAACACACAATAACGAGTTAAATAAAGTATGATACAAATTATATATACAATCCTACTTGGTAGGACATATACATCCTTATCTACTAGTATAGTACTCGCGCGATGGAACGACAGATAAAAAAAACTATATTCATAAAGCTACATTGAGAAATTGTGACAATAAACAATACGAATCACGTGATAAATCGGTTATGATTCGTGATTATCTTATCAAATACAAATTGTTTTCATGTAACTATTCAATATTCTTAAAAAAAAATATTGATCACTTCATAGCGTTTTTGCGGCGGAATCCACTTTGATAGGTTTGCTTTTGAAGTAAGCAAAAATAAGTTAACCAAAGCAATTTGTCTATTATTTACTGATATTACCCTTTATATTAAATCAGGTGGGGTGTTTGGTTTTTGTGCCCTTAACGGGCTTTAACCCGATTTACTTGGGCCTGCGTGTAGTCCAGTGGAATAGTGCTAGGGGAATATTGGTCCAATCTGGTAGAGCTTCTTATACTCAGTAATGTAAACGTCGTCTGCCACGTATTTTGCCAGATCCTATTTTTGGTGTACACCTCATATGCCACGTCTGCTTGTAATGCTACGTGTTCGATTGGTTTTGATTTTCTATTGTCTCTTTCGTTGCCTTTTTTTTTTTTTCCTGTTTGTGTTAGTCGTTTTCGTCGAGCTGCTGTAATTTCGGTTTGGAGGTTTTTCTCTGTTGTTAAGGTATGTGATTTTACGTTTGTTCTCGTAGGTACATCGGTGTTTTATGTGGCAGTTTTGTTTTTGCTGATATTGGGTTACTTACAGCTTCGAGTTTTCCGTCTTCATTTCGTTTTCGTTGAGGTATTTTTTTATCTTTTGTTTGACTTAGCTTAGATTTTATATGATTTGTTGTTTGCTGAGCGCATAGATTAGCGGCATGTTAGGATTAGTATACTCTGTCCTCTGTGTTTTTAGTGGTCTTAGGTGCACTGTTATTATTTTGTTTATGTGTTGTTTGTGTTTAGATTTTCTGTTCTGCTGGGTTTTGTTTGGAATGTGGGGTAGTGGTCTTGCCGATGGGGATGAATGGCTTGCACCTTCGACTGAGTTGCCTTGTCGGCCTCCACGTCGACGACCTGTTTTACCTGTTCAAAGTGTTCTGCCTACATATTTCGATTGTGGTGACGCAAGTAAATATTGTTCTCATTGTGGGGCTCTGTTTTGGTATGATGAACGGGTTGTATCTTCTTCTCGTAATAGTTGCTCGGTATATAATCAGTGTTGCAAGGGTGGGTCAGTTGTTTTGCCTGCCTCTATCTTACCGCCAACAGAATTACGTGTTTTGTATGAGAATTCTCATTTTATGCGTAACATCAGAGCATATAACTCTATGTTTTCGATGACTTCGTTTGGGGCTACGGTTGACACCTCAGTTAATTTTGGTCCTGGCCCTTACACCTTTAAGGTTTCTGGTCAGATTTCTCATTTTGTCGGTTCATTATGTCCTCAACCCCCGAATGCTCCGCGGTTTTTGCAATTGTATATGTATGACACCTTAAATGAGATTGAGAACAGACTTAGGTGTTTTCCAGCAGCAAATAATGATGACAGGTTGAATGTAGATATTGTTGCGATTCTGTCCCGTATTTTGTCGTCATGCAATGAGTATGTTCGTACTTTTAAGAGGGCCGCTGAGATTGCGAATTTCAATAACGTTGGCGAGTACGCTGTTAGGCTTTATAATAATGTTCCAGATAACCGATACGGTTTGCCGCAGCAAGGTACTCTCGGGGCGATTGTAGTTGCTGATGACGCAAACGCAAGTGTGAATGATATAATTGTCCGTTCGAATAACCATCAGCCTTATCGTATAAGCAAACTGCATCAATCTTACATGCCTTTACAATATCCACTGCTTTTTCCTTTCAGTGAGGTTGGTTGGTGTCCTTCCCTGAAACTAAGATCAGCTCCTGGTACGAGACTAAAGTCTTTAACAATCAACATGTATTATAGTTATTTGCTACATGATCGTCTTAACGTATTCTCTCTGCTGATCTGTGGTGGCAGACTGTTTCAACAGTTTCTTATAGATGCTTATTTATGTGTTGAAGACAGTAGATTAGAATATTTTCGTAAGCATCAAAGTAATTTGAGATCTGAGTATGTTTCCGGTGTCTTTGATGCCCTATCAAAGGGAGATTCAGTTGGTAAAGAAAAAGGTAAAAGAATTTTCTTGCCTGCTTCTTTCGTTGGTGGTCCAAGGTACATGTACAAGCATTATCAGGATGCTTTGGCCTTGTGTCGTGTTTATGGCAACCCTCAGTACTTCATTACATTCACGTGCAATGCTAGGTGGCCTGAGATAACAAGATTTATGGATTTGCATAACGTGTCTCAGTCCCAAAACAGGCCAGATATCATTTCCAGGGTATTTAACATGAAAGTGGCTCACTTCATTAGGTTCCTTAAAGAAGATAAACCTTTTGGTGTTGTAACTGCATGTAGGTTTTCTCTATTTTTCTTATATTTTAGGTCTGTCGGATTTTTATTTGTTCTTTTATTTTTATTGTTTTCGTACCTATATTGTATATTTAGATTTGTATACCATTGAATTCCAAAAGAGGGGTCTTCCACATTGTCATACACTCCTGTGGGTTGATCAGACTTCGAAAATTAGGGATGCCTCCGATATAGACAAATTTGTTACTGCAGAACTTCCTAATCCCGTGACTGAGGCGGAACTATATTCTACAATAACGAGTTGTATGATACATGGTCCATGCGGTTTCTTTAATCCGGGGTCACCCTGTATGCGAGACGGGTTGTGCAAAAAAAAATTTCCTAAGCCCTTCTGTCCGATAACTTCCTTCGATAAGGATGGATACGTTCATTACAAAAGAAATGACACAGCTGTACATACGATGCAGAACGGGGTTCGGGTACATAATGGATTCATCGTTCCGTATAACAAAATCCTATGTAGTCGTTTTAATGCACACATAAATGTAGAGTATTGCGGGTGGAATATGATGATCAAATATCTGTTTAAATACATTTCCAAAGGAGTCGAACGTGTGGCATTTTCGTTGCAGAAGGCTGACAATTCCGTATCATCAGCTTCTACTTCATCAAAAGCATCTACCAGTCATAGTTGCTCTACTACTGTTAAGGAAGCGGTTAATGAGATTGAACAGTTCATCGACGGCAGATTTGTATGTCCTCACGAAGCCGCCTGGCGGCTGCTCAATTTTTCTATTCACGAGAGACAGCCTGCAGTTCAGGTCTTACAAGTACACTTGGAGCATATGCAGACCGTTACATTTCAAGACAACTGCGATTTACAAGATTTGACACAGACTGCTAACTTTGGTAAATCCACGCTGTCGAGATGGTTGATTATGAATAGATGGGATCCAGAAGGCCGTCTTCTAACGTATACCGAATACCCGTCTTTTTTTAGTTGGAATGCTAGCAAGAAGGACTGGTTCTGGAGAACTAGAAGTTCAATTACCTCGGTCGGCAGAATGGTGTATATACATCCAACCGCCGGTGAATTGTTTTTTCTAAGAATGCTTCTATGTCATCAGAAAGGGTGTTGTTGCTTCAAAGATATTCGTACTGTCAACAATGTCGTTTACCCATCATATCGTCTTGCTTGTGAGGCGCTTGGTCTAATTGGTGATGATAGAGAATGGCTTACTGCGTTTAATGAGGCTTCGCTTTGGGCGTCTTCCCCAGAACTCCGGAATCTATTCTGCAATTTGCTGTTGTACTGCGAGGTTAGCGATCCAAAGATATTATGGAATAACGCATGGTCAAAGATGGGAGACGATATCAGCCGACTTTTACTAGGTTCTACACACTCCCAGAAAGTTGTTATATCTGACGAGATGTTACAGCAACACATTTTATTTGAGCTGGAGAAAATACTGAACGCTGCAATACCGGCAAAGTCTTTGACTTCGTTCAATTTGCCTCTTCCATCTTCTAATTTGCTCCTTCCGTTAAGTAATCGACTATTATTGGAGGAAAGGCTATACGACAAATTGATGTTAGGTAGGCAGTATTTAGAAATGAGTTCTAAATTGAATCCAGATCAGTGCAGAGTACTTAACAGGATACACAGCGATGAATTGTGTAATAAGCAGTCTTTATTGTTCGTATACGGTCATGGAGGTACTGGAAAAACTTTTCTGTGGTCAACAATACTTAACTATTTTAGGTCGGTCGGTAAGATTATTTTAGCTGTCGCTTCCTCCGGAATTGCATCACTTCTTCTACCTAACGGCAGAACCGCCCATTCAAGATTCAACATTCCTATAAATTTGCTCGATACATCTGTCTGTAATATCAAAAAGAAAACACATCTGTGTCAGCTGTTACAACAGACACAGGTTATCGTTTGGGACGAGGCAACTATGATGGATCGCAGATGTTTTGAAAGTGTTGATCGTACCTTTAGAGACGTACTAGAAAAGAATGATAAGCCATTTGGTGGAATATCTATGTTACTAGGTGGAGACTTTAGGCAAACGTTGCCCATAAAACGAAAGAAAGGTCATCGAGATATTGTACTTGCAACCCTTCCAAATTCATATCTGTGGCAGCATTTTTCGTTATTCAAATTGTTTTGCAACATGCGTATTTCGACTGATTGTACGGGTAATTCTCTACATACCAACTCAAAACAGTTTTCACAATGGCTTCTGGATATTGGAAATGGTGTCATTGGTACCCCGAATGTGATGAATCCTCAATACGAGTCAGATGTTGATATTCCAGTTGATTTCCTTATAACAGACGATGACTCTGGACTTCGGCAGCTGATTGATTTTGTTTACGGCCCGACTGTTCTTTGTAATCCGAAACCTGAAATCCTTTGCAGCAGAGCAATTGTATGCCCGAAGAATTGCACAACCGATGACATAAATAATATGGTTCTAAACAACAATCCAGGGGAGGTTACCTCTTATTATAGCGCTGACTCAATAACATCACATACTCAGAGAATGTCAGACCTTGATTTACTATATCCGGATGAATATTTAAATCAACTTAACTTCCCCGGTGTTCCGCTGCACAAACTTGAGTTGAAGCGAAATGTTCCAATCATGCTTCTACGTAATTTGAATCAAAAAAATGGCCTGTGTAACGGTACAAGGCTCATTGTAACCCGTCTCCTGCCGACTATAATTGAGGCGGTGATTATGACAGGCACCTGTATCAGACAAAAAGTGTTTCTTCCTAGAATTAAGTTTGTCTATCATGATCCGGAACTTCCTTTTGCCTTCAATCGAAAACAGTTTCCATGTAAAATTTCATATGCTATGACGATCAACAAGAGCCAGGGTCAATCACTACAGCGGATTGGTGTATTCTTACCTTCTCCAGTATTTGGCCATGGTCAATTGTATGTTGCTCTTTCACGGGCTACTGCTCCGAATTCGATTAAAATCCTGATTCATGACGAAAATGGCAAATGTTCTAGCCATACTAAAAACATTGTTTACAAGGAATTCATCTCATATATTGATAGTTTAGAAAGCACATGACAGAGTCGCGTGTTTAGTCATACGTATGCATACCTGTGCAGATTCAACATATCATTATGAATAATTTTTACGGTCTCTACCGTTTATATTTTATTCTTTTCTACCAATTTTGTTTATGTTTACAATTATTGCATTCTTATCAAATACTAATAAATATAAATCTTACTTTGATAACAGGGATACATGGCACGCGTCACTGATCTAGAACATGGTTGCGCGGGATCAGCACTGGAGGTCAGGATTTTGCGAAAATGGACTCCACATTTTAGAAGCAGAGAGACATGGTTTCTTGCAGTCGATGAACATGTATGTATTAAATGTCCATAATATATATTTCTTACATTTCTACACCTAACATACCTATATCCGTTCTTAATAATAGGGAGATGCAATTACGGTCTTAGGAGAACAACAGGGACAAAAATTTCTGGATTCTAAATTTAGTCTAAAAAAATGTTACGTTCTGGAACTATATTCGTGTATTGAAACATCTAAATATCAAAGGGTAATAAAAAACGCACTACATCTCAGCGCTGGTGAAGCGTCCAAAATTACAATGACAGCTGACAAAGAAAAAAATACCGCAGTCGTTTTTCGATTTTATGTCCATGGATCAGATGCATACATTTGTTAAGACGCCCACCTATTTCCCAGGTAAATAAAATCTAAGAATTTATTTATATTTCTTAATTCATTGAATGCCAAAATTCTCAGGCATACACAAAATATAGTTACTATGAGGAATATATATGCAGATTTTCTTGGAAAATACAAGAAACAGATGCTTCGAAACAAAAAAGATGGCGATCCATTCCTACTACTAACGTTAATGGAAAGCAGGTAAAATTTTTTTTTTTCCTTTATGTTCTTATCAGAAGACAATGATTAATGTACAATTCCCTAAATATCGATATTTATATATACTGCAGTGGATCCGAGGTTACAATTATCCTTTGGAAAGAATGTATGCAAGACTCGGAAAAAGTTAACCTTGATACCCTATCGACGACTACACCAGAAACTCTTATAGCAGTCACAAACGTGAAACCTACGATATTTTCAGGTAGACATGGCCTACTCCACAGATATTCAATATTGTCATATTTACAATAACTCTACTGACCTCAACATATATTCAAACTATTTCAGAAACCCTCAGGTTATCATCTACTGACGCAACTCACGTGATCATTAACCCAGAATTGCAATCATATCCAAATCAACGCCAACAGATAGCGACCATAAATACGAAGTCTTCCATCTCCAGTTCAGATACCTTCATGACTTTAGAAGAACTTCAGTCAAAACCATATGAAACAATCTCAGTTACTATTCTAACTACTCTATTTACGTTACTATTCTAACTACTCTATTTACGACAGGAAATTTATCTACATACCTATATGATTATATATTCCCTAACTCTAATGTTACAGCGGAGAGTAATTGCAGTAGATGCTCGTATTATTGAAACCGATATTGGAAGCTGCTGGTATACCGCATCGTGTCCAGAATGTAAAGCTCAGATAGCAAAACAAAAGCATATATGGTTCTGTCCAAATCACGGACCGAAATCCGATCCCAATTTTTTGTAAGAAAATATATATTAAACGTTTGCCGTTTTAAAGCACCATAATCATGAACTAATATTACAGATTTTTCTGCAGCTACATTATAAGGATCACGCTTACAGACGGAACAACGACTTTGCAGACAATGACAACAGATTCATGCATGCAGAAACTATTTGGTCGCACATGCAAAGAAATCATTATGGAGGACGGGTATGATGATCGCAAAACATTGCCTCTGTCGTTTAACAAAGAGGGCATGAATACCCATAGATTCTACCTTGAAATGACGAAAAAATCTAACCCCAACAATATCAACTTCGTAGCTATTAACAAAGGAACGTTGCCTGAGAAATCGCCACAACCGCAAACTATCGACATAGATCCAACGGAACCCGAAAATACACAGGCGATTGTAGAAACTACATATATGACCCCGCCATCACAAACACTTGCCACTCCAAATTCTGAAGAAAGGAATATGAACCTGCGTACAACAGAAGCGATACAAGACGAGCCGCTACAAACGCAAACCATCAATATGGATCCAAAAGAACGCGAAACGATGCTAACAACCATACAACCCACATACACACCTCCACCACCACATACACCTGCTACACCAGATTCGGAGAAAAAGGACACCACCACAAATACGACCAGCTCAACACAAATCAACAAACTGCCAGTATCACGACAATTGTCGTTTCACTCAGCAGGTACTCATATCTAAAAAATACCCTCTCAGTATCAAAATAATATCATCCAAACATCTACATTTTCATTTATAGGTACTCACAATATCGATGACAACAAAACAGACTACTCACACGATACCGACATAACCCCGGATGCTACAGGAAAACGCAAAAAAACAGAAAAAACAGGTACATTATCTCTACACATTATAGCAAACATATTACCTCCAACAAACTGTTGTTCTATTATACAGATGAAACAACGTCCACCAATACTAAAAAGGGAAAAAGCAAAAATACGGAAAAAACAGGTACGTCATCTTCACAAGCCATACCAATTACGTTGGATATAACAAAATACTATTATATCACACAGATGAAATCATGCCGATCAGTCCTACAAAGCTTGAAAGATATCCAGATAATTAGTCAACTCGCGTTTTGCAAACGAGACCAGAGGTCTACTTTTGTAATATATTAGAATGTGCGTAATCCCGAGAAACAATATGTAGTAGTATATGTATATGAACTAGGACGAAACTTTTAACGTTGATGTCTATTATGAACTACGACTTTCAGTAACGCAAACGAATCTATCACAAATATACGACCGCCACTCTGAAACATTAATCACAAACTATATACTTTAATCTAAATTCACAAACAACAAAATTTGTTCCTTTTCATATGACCAAAAAAAAAAAAATTCAATGTCATAAAATTACTACTTTACTACATATACACTAGACAATAACAAAATGTAATCCCCCTAAAAGCTTCTGGAACTCTGCTTCAGCTTCAACGTTATACTGTTTCTCAATCTATGGATGTTACAAAAAGAACATATTCTCTAAAAAGGACGGACGACTTATTTGCAAACTATGGCCATTGTCCTTTACATCATTTTATTGTTCTGATTCTGACGATTGAAGTTCAACATGAAGGCAAGTCCGATCTGGTTCTCCTTTCGACCACATGTGTCTCAAATCTCCTCGCTGATTAACCAACATCAATAGTGTGCCTGTAAATTCAAATATCAGTTTAAAGCGAAAATGCCAAGTTATCTTTCATATAGTTCTAATTTTTCATTGTTGCATATGATGAAAAAAATGCCCAGAACAATCCCAATAATGAACACAATGCGAAGAACAAACACAAAACGAAGAACGAACAGCGACAAAGCACACGGAAAGGACATGAAACAGCCACGAAAACCAGAAACGTCAACAGTAAAGATCATGGCAAACTCAAGCAGCAGGCACCAAAACCGAGTAGAAACGAACACAGATCAATGAACCCATGCAAAGCACGGGATTTCCACTAGTTAATATTAATTTATTAAATTAAATTCTTCTATAATCATTACATTTTATCCTTTCAAGACCTAAAACAAAATCAAAATATAAAAATATAAAAAAAAATAAAAAAATAGAAAAATAGAAAAATATAGTATACATCGAAATACAAAAAAGTGCAAAATCATCCCATCTGTCAAGAAAAAGGGTTTACAATCCAGCTTGACGTTGATAGTATCCACCTGTCATCCCCCATTCCCCATTCAAATTCCTCTCCCCCATTTCTCATTCCCTAAACTTAATTACGCATCTCAATTTCCACTTTTCTCTCATTCAACTAATCCACAACCAATTATCCTGTAAACAGGTAATCATCTAAATTTCCACTATTTTATAGTTTTTTTTTTTATTGTAGAAAATGCATGTGTTTGAGTTTTATCGTTTTTGTTGTTTGATACTGTATGTTTGATGTGGAGATGATTTAGTGGATATTTGAGAGGTTAATTGAATTGTTTGAGCTTAGTTTTTCGAGTTTCGGTTAGCGAATCGTTTTAGTTGTTGTTGTTTTCAGTTAAACTGTTGGAGAATTGGTTGAAGTAGTGTTGTAGCTAGGTAATCTTCTAATTGCAGCAGTTCGAAAGCTTAATTCAGTACGGCTCATTGTTTTAATCGTTTTATGTTATGATTTAAATTGCTATTCCGTTTCTCATGTTTCTACGTTAAGTTATTTGTTGATTGGAACTGTGTGTTAGATATGAAGATGATTTTAGCTTAGTTCTCTGATTTTCATGTTGTGAATCGTTTTAGTTGTTTAATTTGTTATTATCGTTGTTTTGTTTGTATATAGTGGTGATAGATTCAGGTAAACTCGTTAGAGAATTGGTTAAAGTAGTGGTAGGATCACTGTGATACTGCTATAGAAACGTTATGTAGCTAGGTGTGTGATGATGTGATCGAATTGTTTTAGCTTAGTTTTTTGATATTTTCATGCGGCAAATCGTTTTAGTTTTTTAATTTGTTATTATTGTTGTTTTGTTTGTACAGAGTGGCAATAGTTTCAGACTTTCAGTTAACGGTTGGCGAATGGTTTGAAGTAGTGGTTATTTTGTGGTTAGGATCTTTACATGCTTTCTGTTGCGGTATTTAGCTAGATTTTGTGGATTTAAGAAGAGATAGTAGAATCGTAAGGTGAGTTTATGATTCTGGTGAAATTGTGAGTGATTCTAGATTCCAGAATATAGCTACTGCCATGACCAGTGAGGTTCCTTGCTTGTCTGGTCAGTGGCTTAAGCAAGAATCGCATTCTGTTTTGAAAGAAAGTGTATTGGTTGGGAATGATTTGAAGAACAATATATCGGTAAGAACAGGTGAGGAGTTCTCCATGGAGTTTCTTCAGGATCGTGGTGTTGTAAGACAGGTTGAGAATGGGCATGGTAAAGTTTTGAGTAACGGGACGTTATTAAGAAGTAATGGAAACCAGAATTGTGGTTATGAGGAACTTACTGTTACGATTGGGTTGCAGAGGATGGATTCAGTGTGTAGCTCTGATTCTGTTTCTTCTCTGGCTCATGGAGCTTCAGGATCAGTAGTTTCAGATGATTCTCGAAAAGGAAAGATCAAGTTTATCTGCAGTTCTGGTGGTAAAATTTTGCATCGACCAAGTGATGGAAAATTGAGATATGTGGGAGGTGAGTCACGTATTGTTTCAATACAGAAGAATATCTCATTGGAAGATCTTGTCAAACGAACTAGTGAATATTGCAACCAGCCTTACACAATCAAGTACCAGCTTCCAGGAGAGGATCTTGATTCTCTTATATCGGTGTCATCTAACGAGGACCTTCAGAATATGATAGAAGAATACAATGGGCTTGAAAATCTGAATGGTTCCCCGCGACTCAGGATAATATTGATTCTTTCAAGTGAATCGGAAAGCACATGTACCATTGAATCTAATGCTAATCAACAGCAGAATCCAGATTTTCAATATGTAGTTGCGGTTAATGGAATAGTTGATCACAATCTAGCAAGAAACATTGATTCACGGTGTTTAAATGAATCGAGCCCGTTGATTTCTAGCATGGACCAAAACCCAGGGTTTCCTTCAATGCAGCCTCCCTCATTTGATTCTTTGGAACCTCCAAGTTTGACCAAGTATCCTGACAATTTTCCTCTTAAATCTCTTGATCCAGTACCACCACAAAAGGATTTGATCAATGGTCATTCACAAGCATACAAGGATGAAACATGTGGTAGTAGTGAAATCCCAGAACTCATGGACCGAGTGTTTCATTCTGAGAATCCTATTTCACAGCCTGCTGATCCAATGGACGTATTTTTTGGATCTAATGCTAATGGATCCCATATGCCACATGCAATTTCTGATCCCCAGCTCCGGGAACTTGAAGGAGGCTCTTATTTTGGTTCTCCAGATGGAAACACGTTAACTTCTGCAATGAGCTTTGCACATCTGGAATCTGTTGTCTTGGAGAAGAAGTCTGTTCAAAAACATGAAAATGTCCATCCACTGGTTGTGATTGACACACCCAGTGTGAAGCAATCTGTTCCTTTCAGTCAGCTAGATCATACAAAGAGTGTACGTGAAGATGCAAATTGCATAGATAAGAAAGTCTTAGTGGCAAAGGAGGATATAAGGAAATATGTTGGGGAACAAACCCATTCCAAGGAAAACATACCGATATTTTATCATGTTGAAAACTTTTTTACCAATACCTCAACCGCAATTGCCCATGGTGACATCATAAATAAATCATCAAAGGTCAATAATAATCAGATATCTGCTCTAAAGCCAGCTTCAGATGCAGCAATGCAGCAATTTTCAAGTAATCATATAGAGAAATGTCCACCTAAGCCTGCTCTTAACAGCCTAAAAATACCTGAGAATCAGCAGTATGTTGTTAATGGGATTGAAAACGGTGATCTTAGAAGCAATATTCCGTGTGCTCGTAATCCTGAGAATACTTTGACTGATCTACTTTCCGGATTTGATAACATATTTCATGAATCTTCTGTTCAACTACCAAGTTTGCTTCAGAATGGAAGAAATGATCAGAAGCCTATGCTAATTAGCTCCATCAATGCAGCAGGGGCTGAGTCACCAAAATGCTTTGGTCCTTCGATGCAGAATCCAACTGCAGGTGCTGGTTTTAGGAGAGAAGTTTCACTGATGGATGAAGATTTCTTCAATTACACCAAACAGGAAGTTGGTATTATTGGTCATGAAGAGTCTTACAATAAGATGCAGAAGGAAGTCCCATCTATTAAAGTCAATGACGAAAATCAATTGGAGTTTGCCGATCTTTTGGGTGATGTGACGGATGCTGCAAGTTGTTCACATGTAGTATCAGATGCAGTCAGCACTGAAGCTCACCTCTCGAATACTGCAGAAGCTACACTGTTGAGGTATGCACTTTGCTAATAGTTATTAAGATCTACTTTTAAAATTCCTTTAGTGTGTCACTCACCATTCACACATTTTATTAGTTGGAAAGATCAATGTTAAAATTTAGCAGGCCTCGTGATAATAAATGAACAATCAATCAAAAGTTAGTTCACAGGAGGCACAGAATATACATAGGCCTTAATATTATCCACTTCAATATCTCATTATAGTGCTTTATGAAGTTATTGGACCTAGTTGTGAGTCCACTTTTACTACCATTAGGAAGTTTACCGTATGCAAGATGATATAAGATACCTGATTAGTCTTAACCATTCCTACTTGCAAGTAAGTTCCATCTTCGTTGGCATAGATGGTCAAGCCAGCTTACTTTGTCCAAACAAAATCTTGCTCTGTACAGTACATACTACAAAGCGTATGCAAATTGAACTGAAACTAATTATGAAACTGTAAAATAGGCAGATATTATATGGTTAATTTGATTCAAGCATATCCTTTTCTACGCACACTTTTACTTCAGTTCTTACACTCATACATAAATTCCGAAGGTAAATCTGGCAATAACCTGCGGAGTGCTGACCTGTAACTGTTGTGTTTCCTGTATATGCAGGATGTTGCTACAAGCAGTGGAAGTAAGGATGGCCCATTTAGTAATGCATTAATAGCTGAAATGGAAGCTGATTTGTACGGCCTTCAGGTACATTACTGTCTTTCACAGACAAGCTAAATAACCCATGGTAGAGGTATTTGATGATATATAGAAAGCATAATCGTTAACTAATATGTTCAATTCCTTTATCAATGCATAATGTGTTAGTAACTAGTTTTAGTTGAAGCATACATGTGCATATGCTAATGCTTTTTATCATGTTGGTGATCTGACTTTTCTGTTTCACTTCTGAAATTTCATATGTTATGTAAGTATTCATTTGCTGTCTTAATATGGGCATGGGTACAACTTAATAGTATCCCACCGCCTCAATTTGTATGACGAGGAATTCTTTTTCTTGCATTTGATCAAAATAATAATATTGGCATGAAACTAAAATATTACCGTTGGCTTTTGTTTCCATATCATTTTGTTGGTTGGTTTAGCTCTTATCCTCAACAAAATACATGGACGGAAAATGCAGATAATAAAAAATGCTGAACTCGAAGAAATAAAAGAGCTGGGTTCCGGTACATTTGGAACTGTTTATCATGGCAGATGGCGTGGGTCAGATGTTGCTATTAAAAGAATCAAGAAAAGCTGCTTTGCTGGCAGATCATCTGAAGAAGAACGCCTGGTCAGGCATCCCACAGTTTTCTTTTATACAGATATTATATAAATAAGTGATGCATTATTATATATAACAACTACAAAACTATATTGCTCGGTAATCCAATTTTATAATAAATCTAATTGTTTGATTTCATCTGTGTCAAGACTAATGACTTCTGGAGAGAAGCACGGATCCTTTCAAATCTTCATCATCCAAATGTGGTTGCATTTTATGGAGTTGTACCCGATGGAGCGGGAGGAACTCTAGCTACTGTAACTGAATTTATGACCAATGGATCACTTAGAAACGTCCTAATAAAAAAGGATAGGTGAATTAAGTTTTATTAATCATCAAATCTTCATATCCTTTCTTTGTTAACACGCTAAAATTTCCATGTAATGTTCACTTTACAGGTCACTTGATCGTCGTAGAAAGCTTATATTAGCCATGGATGCAGCTTTCGGAATGGAATACTTGCATTCCAAAAATATTGTTCATTTTGATTTAAAATGTGATAACCTGTTGGTTAATATGCGTGATCCACAACGACCTATCTGCAAGGTAATTAAAACTAGCGTTGTCATAGTAATTATAATAATGGGTCCACTTTCTTAAATCGTTGACGTGTAATATTACAGGTTGGTGACTTTGGAATGTCCAAAATCAAACAAAAAACTCTAGTTTCAGGTGGTGTAAGAGGAACTTTACCATGGATGGCTCCTGAGTTATTAAAAGGTAGCACCAATCAAGTTTCAGAAAAGGTTAGAGAACATCATAACACCGTATTAAATACAAGCGAATGACTGGTCCAGTCAATTAACTAAGCACTTCTTTTCTTAAATCGATAGGTTGATGTGTTCTCTTTTGGCATTACTATGTGGGAAATCCTAACTGGTGAAGAACCGTATGCAAATATGCACTGTGGAGCAATCATAGGTAACTTCGCTCTTTAACAATAACTTTGAATTGTATATTTTCTAACAAATATTATCACAGGAGGAATTGTGAAGGATACACTTCGGCCTACTATACCCGAACAGTGTGAACCTGAGTGGAGGAATCTGATGGAGCAGTGTTGGTCCGGGGACCCTACTATGCGACCTTCGTTTACAGAAATTGCAAACAGATTGCGGGCCATGTCTAAGAACCTCCAAACAAATGGGCACAAAAAAGGCTCAAATGTGTAGCTCCACTAGTAAGCAAGCACATTGTGTTTTTCGTATTATACTGCATATGACAAATTGGTCGGTTTTCATGTTTCTGCACGCGTCTTGTTATTGGTTCATTCTTTTTTTTTCTAGTGAAAACGGCTTGGTGTTAATAGAGTATTAAAGCTTACAGATAGCGTAGTATATATATGATCTTCACAAAAGTGATAACATACGTCCCTTTATGACGACTTGTAGATAAGGCCTTACAAGTCATTCATTGTTTCAGATTTGTCGTGGCTTCTAATGAGTGTAGCCCTTTCTTTTTGGCACTGTATTTTTCGTAAATGCAAGTATGTATTTGATATGTGATTCTTGAATGGAAATTGGTAGATTAATGTGATCTGCCTGTAAAAGATACACATCTAAGTGATTGATTATTTGAATCATTATTGGTAGCTTTTCGCCATACCTAAGAAAATGTAAAAAAAAAGCATAATGTTTTTTGTAAGGATGCTTCGAGCCTTCGATTAATAATTAAAAAGCTTATAACGCGTATTTGTTGGGGGATAATATTTGGCAAAGGTTTTATGGGTAGTGAAAAGAACCCAAACTCCTTTGAGGTTAATGTATCATGATGTTGTTTAAAACCAGCTAAATCTACCACTAACCATCTTGAACACTCGCTACTCTTTTAACTTAGTGCAAGTTATTTTCAAAATTCCATCACACCAACTTTTAAGGGCATCAAATCATTTATGGTTCTATTCAACTAACTAGAAGAAACAAATAGCAAAGTGGTCAATGTTGTAACTTAAAGACTTATGGTATATGAGTTGACTGTCAACTCATCATTTCAAAAGTCGTGGATTCAACAAGTATTAATAAGGAAGCTGTGCATTTATAATATTTGTCTTTCTAAAAAGATAATAGTCAATGTTCTATTCTATAAATTATTAAATATCAACTTAAATTTTGGCTTTAAAGCTTAATATAGTCCGTCTTAAGTTCTAGGGCATTTTTAAAGAGAAAAACTTAACCTATTACAATTATTATATATTTATCTAGAGTAAATTACATAAATCGTCCCTATGGTTTATATGCAATTACGGATTTCGTCCCTAACTTTAAAAAGTTGCATGAATCGTCCAGGTTTTCAAACTAATTACTCATTTCGTCCCTAATTTCAACATCCGTTTATTTGTGCCGTTAGCCTGCCGCACGAGTAAAACACGTGAGAGTATTTTAGTCATTTCCCAGTTCACCTACCTGATTCCCCAAATCCATAAAATGTCATCAATCCAATTAGAATCAGCCAACATGTGGGTATTCAATTTCCACTCCGAATTCAAACCCATGTGGATTATTTCTTGATAAAAACACACTCCCTAACCATCTAATCAATACCCATTACGATTCCACTCTCCAGCGACACTCCGGCGCTGTTTTCCGGCGAACATATTGGATTTTTCAAGGTGGAATTCAAGTAGTCAATTCATGGCCGCGACGACGGTGGTTGACGACGGAGATGGTGGTGGTGTGGCGGCGGTGTGGAAGACATGCTGTTGTTCGTTTGATTATCTGAACAATATGGTGCCGATTTTGATTAATTTTCCGAATCAATAAACTCAAAATCAAGTTAATTTGATATCCACGAAGATGAAACTGAGGAGACGAACAAGATCAACCGAAGATGAAACTGAGGAGACGAACAAGATCAGCCGAACATCTGAATGTTTATCTTCCCGAACATGGATCCTTGTTCGTTGTAATTCTCAGTCGCCGAATCTGTGTTTGGAGAAGACGAACATATGAATGAACGTTTGTTATCTTCTATTTCCATGTCTTTTAATTTGATGGCAAAGTTTTGTTTAGTTCTCTGTCATAAAGAAAGAATCCAAGAACACAAAACCAATTGAAGCCCAACTAAGTTCAACAGTGATGAGTGAGAGAAATTAGGTTAAATATTAGGGAAAAGGGGTAATATAATTGAAGACTGCGAAATTACTAAAATACCCTCATGTGTTTTACACGTGGACCAGACTAACGGCCCAAATAAACGGACGTTAATGAGTAATTAGTTTGGAAACCTGGACGATCAATGCAACTTTTCAAAGTTAGGGACGGAATTCGTAATTGCATATAAACCATAGGGACGATGTATGTAATTTACTCATTTATCTATAATAAGACTTAAACTTATAATCTTTTGATTGTTGGTCAACCCAATACTTTTAAGCTTGTTTATGACAATTTAAATATAATATGCATATGTTAAGTTTAATCACCATCTTACACGTTTTTTTTATGTATAAAAAATTAAATCAATTAATGAATTGAGACTAGATGATTTGGTAAACCAATGTGTTGAAGTCACTAAAACCCATAATTGGAATAAAACATAGTGGTTTAACAACATGTTTTACGTGCAATTTACGAGCTTCTATCAATGATTAGAAACACTACCTCATTCCGATCTTTCTTCCTCTTCTAGATTCACTTGTACCACAAAACTCTTAAAAATAATTTAACTCGTATTAATACGGGTCACATAGTTACAATATTTTTGATAATTCCATATAAGAAAGGTTCATCGGACCAAGATTGTATGATGGTGGTATTACTATTTGTGCCTCGTACATAAGTGGTTCACCTATATGAACTCGATATCATGTTATCCAGAAAAGAAATATAAAAACGATATTAACCATTTTAATAATTAGAGATAGTAGGTGTTTTTATGTTAGGTTACATTGTTACATGGCTGAATGTAGTAGCGGAGGGTTAGCTTAGCCATGTGAAAGCTCGTTAAGTTAAATACTACCAAGCCATACATTACGGCATGTGGTCTACTTTTCGATTTCGGCCATGGGTTATTATTTTTATTTTAGAAAAAATATGTTTCTTAAACAAAACAAAACAAGAATAGGGAAAAGGGATAATAATTTGTGTATGTGTTCAACTTGATATGATATTCTTTTGTGCACACCGTATTCTTAAAAGTTCCATTGAGTGAGATATATTGACTAATTTTGTTTATCGAGGACTTGTGACCTTTATTTATGTTGTTTCTAATTAAAAAAAAAAAGAATGTGAAAAAGATGTGTTAACACTCAAATTTTCTTTCCAAAATAGAAAGCCTTTTTTGCCACTAGAAAGGTTTTGTTTTGACCCTAATCAAAAGGTTAATTAAGTGGGAAATTAAATTTGGCAAAGTTTTATGGGTAGTGAAAATAAGCACTAACTCCTTTGAGGTTAATGAATTATGATGGGTTTGAACCCAACTTAATCTACCACTACTAGCCATATTGAACACTTGTTAGTATGTAACTTAGGGTTAGTTAATTCTAACAACAATAATAAACATTCTAAGGGTTGATTCAACAACAATCATCAAATCATTGATGATAAATTTTAAAAAGGAATACTATTTATTAATTCCAGTTTATGCAAAACTAAACTTGGAAAGTGTGAGCTTTAGTCAACTAAATGTTGACATTAACATAATACTCATATGTGACTTTTGATTAATACAAGGATTGTTGCCTTTCGCGTGTTGCGGCGGGTTAACAAATTAATCTTGAAAAGCATAAAGTTTACAAAGATAAAATTATATATCGTTTTCTTTATATATCATTAACAATCAATTAACTTCTTAAACGTTTCACACCAAATAGAAATAATATCAACAATTTTTTTGAACAAAAACATACGTTTATACTTTTTTATTCAAATTTAATTTCTAATTTAAAGTGTTAAAAAAACTATATATATATATATATATATATATATATATATATATATATATATATAGGGGTGGGATCGTGTAAAAAATGCAAAAATCGTAAAAAGTGTGAGAAGCGATTAGAACCAATCATTAATACTTAAGTGGGTTTTTATAAAAATCAATAGAAAAGGGTATTCCAGTCATTTAACAATTACATAATACACTAATAGAAAACCAAAAATCAATCGTTCTTCACACACAAATCCCGCCCAATTCACAAACCCTCCCCAATTCACGAAATTAGGGTTTTCAGAAATCGATTTTTTACTACAAATCCGCCATTGTTGTACATCATAATCACTCAACACTCTCGATTCTTTGTTAGATGAAAGGAAAAATGAAGATAACGGATGAAGATTTAACTCGTAAGTGTAAAAAATTCTATATCGTGTATCATATCAGTTAATATTTTGAAGTTTTCTAATGAAATCCGCCATTGTTATACATCATAACCAGCATAACGTTTTCGATTTAATTTTGTTTAGCAAAAAGGCGAAGCAATAGACTGATGAGGTTATCAGCAACTTTCAAAAACACAGAAGACACTGCCATAGAAATAAATGAAGATGAAGATGAACCAGAGAAGAGTGTACCCACTGAGAGACGATCAAAGTTCAAAAATGATCGTCCAGCTCCAAAAAAAAGTAATTTTTTTATTTTATATTATAAATTTCTGTGATTTATTTCATTATACATATGTTAAATGCATATAAAAAAATGTTGTTTATTGTAGTATAATTTTTGTTTGTGTGGTACATATTTGTTGATTCAAAAAACAGTTATATATGTATAACCATTGTGTATCATAATTGTTGATACACAACAGTTTTTACACATATATGTAACACACAACAAATATTAACTATATGATACACAGATTATATACTTAACTGTTGTGTATCATATTGTATGAAATTTTGTATATCATGAAACTTAACAGGATATGCATCTAATATGTATATAAAAACTATATGCAGGTCCTAAACAGAAACTAACTTATCAACTTAAGGATCTTCCCATTGAATCGGACCCAGATGACGATTTTGTAGAAAATAAGTTGGTAGTTAGTAAAAAAAAAAAGAAGTTAAGTCCAATGAGGGAAACTGAGGTAGTAGAGAATTTAGAAAATTTGAAACGCATCAGACAACGAAACCCCCCTAAGTTACTGTTTGATGCACTAGAAAACCTAAGTGACGCACAAGTAAAAGATATTAAAAGTTTGGGGTTTAAAGAAATGGTAAACTTTAATATTGAAAGTATACCAGCAAGATTGGGGTACTTAGTTGTTAAGAATTTCGATCCAAAAACTTTGACTTTGAAAATGAAGAATGTATCATTCACAATTACAAAGGATGTTGTCAAAGAAATTATTGGATTTCCACTGGGAAATATTCCAATAAAGACATATAAGAAGAAAAAATTGGTTGATGATCCATTAACTAAATATTGGAGAGAACAATACACCGACACAAATCCTTCTAGAATTTATATGAAAAATGTGACTGATAAGATGAAGAGTCAAAGGGAGGGGGGTGCATTATACAAGCTGAACTTTTTGGTCTCTGTTATGACGGTATTAGGAAAAACAAATAAGTGTGGAACAGTAAACCAAACCTTTTTGTATACTTTGACAAACCCTGCTGAAGTGAAGAAAATGGACTGGTGCGGGTTCTTTATAGATTGTTTGAAAAGTAGTCGAGAAGAGTGGGATGAAATAAGCCATTTCAACGGCCCACTATTGTTCCTTGAAGTAAGTAATATTTTTTTGCACATATTAATAAATTAGTAAATATGCACAGATTTTATGCGTATTAAAAATAAGTTTTCTTTGTGCAGCTATTGTTTGCAGAATCCAAAAGAGCAGAACCTGAAGGTAACGAACCATTAATTCCACCATTGCAGTACTGGACAGCTGAAAAATTAAAGTTGTTGGAGGAGGAAGAATTGGGAGTTGCGGGAGTTAAAAGACTGAAACGAGAGGCTGAATTTGTGAAGCTGGTTCAAGAAGAGCTTCATATTAATCAAATTGAAGATGTACCAATTTCAGAAGACGCACCACAGCTGCATTCAAAAGAAGATGCACATCCAGAAGAAGAAGATGCACCGCTGATTTCAGAGGAAGAAGCTGCACATACAGAAGAAGCTGAAAAAACAGAATCTGCACATGTTGATTCAGAAGACCCTGCACATCTTCAATCAGAAGAACCTGGACATGTGCATTCGGAAGATTCTGATCATTTTTTCCAACAAGAACTGGAGATACCTTCTCCAAGAAATGCAGCCGTGGAAAGTGAGATAATCAAAAACAATGAAAAAGCCACTGCAAGTCAAGGTACAATCAAAAAATTAATTTTATTATTCGTATTAAGTTTTATAAATTATAAAAAATGATAATAACTTCTTTTACCAGAATATTATGCTCCAAAAACACGTGATGTAACCTCTCCAAGAATGACAAAGAGCATCGCAAAAAGAACTCCAACAGTGGCAATTGAGGATCCTTATCCAAAAAAACAGAAATTATCATACACAAACGAAGAGGTAATATTCTAAGATTAGTATCAATGCATTATACTAACATTTGATATATAATAAAACATATTTTGTCTTGTTTAGAAGGAGTGTATTTTGGAAATACAAGAAATATATAGACAAATTGACGAAAAGGAGAAGCATGCCAAAAAATTGATAGAAAAAGCACTTCTTCAATTCCCTGAAAGTATTCATATTGAAGACTTGAAGAAAACAAGATTGGATATGAAACAAAATGAAGGAGGTTAGTTTAGTAATTTTTGCTTCTGTTATTATAAAGTTTTGGACATATTATAATGCACATCTAATCACTTTTTGTATATTGATTATGAAGATGCTGAGACGTTGGAAACAAACAAAGAACAAGGAAATGTTGCTGTTGAGAGAATTGAAAGTTTTGAAGGTCCGAGCTTCAGTTTAAATATCACACAACTGAACGAATCCCCTGTTAAAAAACCAAACACAACAACTCCCGAACCACAAAAAAATCAAGATGAAAATAACCAATTCAAAACGCCAATTGCACCAATACCCCAACAGTTATCAAAAACCAAAAGTGCAACACAGAAACAACTAAGCAAGATGACTCTGACAAGAAAGAAACATTCAGCAAAGAAAAAACCCCGAAATGTTAAAGGAAAAGAAATCGTACCACTGGTTGAAGCACCAAAAAAAATTGAACAAATCCTTCCAGAAAAACCGAAACGAACATTAAAGCTGACATATTCAATGAGGTCTCCTTACGTGAAAAGAGTTGTTCAATTGGGGAAAAAGTTGATTGATGCGGAAAATAAAATTTCTGAAAGCATTTTCTCTGCTACATTTGGAGAACAGTAAGTATTAGTTTAATACATATGTTTAGTTAATATAATTCTTATCTTTATGTATTGTTTAATGTTAACTACGATGCACTTTTGTATAAAAGGGATATCATCTTTAAAGATGAAAATGGAATTGAAGCACAGAGGGGAATGTTCGAGAGTTTAATTCCAGACATGCTTAACCATGAAGGTTCAATCAGGGTTTGGGCGAATATTTGTAACCAGGAAGATGAAAAATTAAGAGGTCCCGATTCAGCAAAACGGTTTTATTTTCATACTGATATCATGGTATTATTCTAAACTCAGTGTTTTTAAAATACCGTTATAGTTAATATGTGTATAATGCACATTTATAATTCATTGCAGAATGATAAAATGGTGAGTCAAACCACAAATGTCGAGGATCTATTTGAAGAGTTTTGGTTTAACATTGTTGACTACGGTAATTGCTACAAAAAGAAAAACCTTCATGAGTTTGACTTGGTAAGAAATCCGTCAAAGTTTAAACATATATATATATATATTAAAATGTTAATGCATTTTTACTGACAAAAGTTGTCCAAAATAGGTGTTTTTTCCGGTGTTTTCTCAGTTAAAGTACTATCTCGTATGCTTTAATTTGAAGAGTCCAAAAATTATGATTGTTGACAACTGTGGGATTGAAAAGGAATTGAAAGATAAATATGAAACTGTACCATTGCTTTTGGTAAGAATGATTACTTTTATATAATGTTTTTAGTATGAATAATAGATATTTGATATGTATTTTATAATGTTTTTTACAGATTAACTTGTTTAAAAATTACTTGGATTCGGAAAAACATCCAAAAGCAAAAGAAATGAAGTTGGTTGAGCCCGAGATAATACAAATGCCATGGAGAACAAAACAGAAGAATTCTGATGGTGGGGTATTCCTTATGAGGCATATGGAGACGATCAATGGCAACAGTTATGAAAGCTGGGCAACTGGATTCCGTGAAGAAGGTCCTGAACAGAAAAAACAGCTTGAGGAATTGCGAAAAAAATATGTTACCAAGATGATTCTCTCGGATGTGAACATGATGAGGAAAAAAGCAATCAAAGAGGCAGAAAACTACTTGAACATGCCTGAAGAAACCAGAAACAGGCTAAAAGCCGATGCACATGAAAGAATTCAAGAACGTTTGTGTAATCTGTAATCTGGATAGAAATTTAGTTTGGTAACATGTGGTAAAAACAATTGGATGTAATGGGATTAACACTGACGTAATGTGGGTAGAAATCTTTTGTAATGGGATTAAAACAATATGATGTAATTGGGTAGAAAATCTTTTGTAATGGTATTAAAACAATATGATGTAATCTGGGTAGAAATCATTAGTATGTACTGATTAATATGTTTTAGACGCGGTTTGGTTTTTGCTCCAGCTGTTGAGTATCACATGTAAAATATGTTGTATTAATTTAGGTTGATGATGAAATCTCGAAATTTACTTGGTAAAAGATTCATAATGTATAATGCACAAAAATGATTCACAAGAATGATGCACAACAGTGAAGTGTATTGTTATGATACACAAGAATGATGCGCAAGAACGATGCACAACAGTGAAGTGTATTGTTATGGTGCACAACAATGATGCATACTCTCATGATGCACAACAATGATGCATACTGTTATGATGCACAACAATGATGCATACTGTTATGATGCACAACTATGATGTATTCTACAAAAGGAAGTGTACATCATACATTTTTCGTACAAATTCTGAAGTTTTTTTACAGCATCTTTATTTTCAAAACTAAAAAAATAGTACATATAGAAAAATATAAAAGAAAGTACTAAACACAAAATCAAAATGAAAAAAAGGAACGATCAAATTTCGACTAAGTCCGTGTCACAATTTCGAGAATCATGACGCTTATATTGGTTGCATTTTCTGCAAAGTCTTTTCTTTTTGATCTTTATTTTCTCAGCCACTCCAATTAAACGTTTCTTCTTTCCACAACCTTTGTTACGGATATTTTTAGGATTCCCAATAGTAGCTTTATTACCTTCCAATGGTTTTTCTACACCGAGGAAAGAACCAATGAGATCATCTTTGTTCAACAAAGGGCAAGCTTCAATGTCTTCAAGAACCTTCAATGCTAAATCCTTCTGCTTGTCGAGATAAGAAATTAACTTCTCATTATCAGCAACTAGACGGTTAATGCACTCATCTACATTCTGATACACTTGGCGAATAATGGCTTCCCTTCCATCATTTCCAGTTCCATTGCTTGAGGAAGGTGGTGTCGTGTGATTCTGATCGGTTCCATCATTCTCATTTGCAGTTGTAAATTCAGAACTCGATTCATCAGATATGGGAGGAACAACATCCCTTTTCCAGCGCGTATGAATGTACCTCTTGGGAAATTCTTTTACTCTACAAATCCTCAAAACATAGAAAATATGTCGACATAGTAAGCCATACCGCTCATACTGTTTGCACGCACATGATATGATACCACCACCACGATTAAAATCAACCTACAAAAATAAATATAAAGGATCTAATGAAACGGTAAAAGAATGATTTATATTGTTATGATGCACAACTATGAAGTATACTGTTATGATGCACAACTATGATGTATATTCTTAATTTCATCATACAGAATTTTTCTTATTACTGTGTATCATATAAAATTATATAAAAAAATAAAAGAAAAAGGACAAATGAGTATGTACCTCAAATTCATCATGAGAATCCTTTGCAGAATAGATATCGCGAATTACATATTTTTCATAGCTTTCCAATCTGGTGAAATTAACAGACATGCATTTCCAGAACGAAGCATATATCTCCTCTTGAACTTCGAAAAAGATGGTTCTTGTGTAAATCAGAGAAGCTTGTTTCTCGATTTCACTATTAGTTTTCAAATCGGGATTAGTATACCTTGTATCATGATCATTTTTCCTATGAGTATATCTCTGAGCATCCATCGCCGTATCAAAATGACTTACAAACTCAACCAGTGTCAAATCAGAAGAAGTCAGCTTCCCAAAAAAATGATTCTCGCTCTCAGACCTTGAAGATGTACGCATAAGTCCAGATAAAGGTGTATCACGGTAGTAAGCTGGGATCCATCGTTCCTTCATTTCGAAAATGTCACTAAGCCATTTATTATCTTGAAGAAGGAACTCATTGATAATCTCAACCCATTTTTCTTCAAACTCGACAGGCTCTATACTATCAGTCCAGACAATGTTGCAAAGTCTTTGTTTGAATGTCGTGTTATTACATATACTTGTACCCACCTGTATATAAATCATGATAATAATAATTGTAAAAAAACACAATGTGATGCACATAAATTGATATTAATAAATAAAAACTAACAAAATTAAATAGTTAAGATGCACAACTGTAATGCCTATAAAAGGTAACATAAATACCTTTGTCGTGAGTTTTTCCATTATATGCCACATACAATAGCGGTGTCTAGAAGAAGTAAAGATCGCCTCAATAGCTTGTTTGATGGCAGGGTCTTGATCAGTAACTACGACTCGGGGTTCTGGACCAAAAGCGTCTTTAAAAGACTTCAATAACCACTTATACGACTCGATATTTTCTTTTGAAACCAAACCAGCGCCAAATGTCACGCATCTGTTATGGTTATCAATACCAGTGAAAGGTATGAAAACCATCTTGTACCTGGAAAAAATAAAAATCAGTATTATAAAAATGAATTACCTAAATATATATATAAAAAATAGAGTTAAAGTTAACTACTTGTTAGTCCTGAACGTAGCATCGAATGACATGATGTCCCCAAAAATCGAGTAATTGCGCTTAGCTTCAGCATCTGCCCAAAACAAACCACTCAAATCCCCTTCTTCATCCGTACAGTATTCAAAAGTGAAGCCTGGTACAAATTCTGCCTTGTAAGTCAATTTTTGAATTACCATATCCGCATCATAATCACCGATAAAAGTATTTATGTCTCTTCTGAAGTTCTTACAATCAACTGCAGTTACACCTACTTTCTCAAATCCACCATAAAGCTCTTTCATTATTTTAAAACCCCTTACTGGACCAATGTTGATCTTCGACACATTTTGCAAAAACTGTGTATGCAAGTAGGTCAAATCTCGGGAGGAATTCAAAAAAGGCATATCATCTTTCTCAACCAAAATATGGTTATGCTTCTCTTCAAAAAAATATATCTCATACAAATTACCAGGAATCGCCTTAAGACGGATCTCTGCCTTACAATTTGTTCTACAAGATGGCACTTTTCTCTTATTGATCGTCTTCCCAACATTTTTCAAAGTATCGATCTTTAAATTGTTAGTCTTTCTTCCTTGCTTTGAACACACAAAATACTTCAGTAACACCTTTTTAGTGGAATTGCAGAAGTGTTGAGCAGATTTCCGAACAGAAAAACCACCGTTCTTTGCATAAGTTTTATAGAACTGGTAGGCTTGATCCAAAGAAGTAAAACGTGCACCTTGAAGAGGTTTCAACGATACATCAGGGATCCAATATCTAGACGTTTCCTCGTAACCTGTGAAGTAATTTTTACACGTAAAATTACTATAGTATGATGCACAATACATAATTTCTGTTTAAATTAGTTAAATCACACACGAAGAACAATTAGCCTAAAATTACTATAGTATGATGCACAATACAGAATTTAAAACTAGTTAAATCACACACGAAGAACAATTAGCCAAAAATTAAACAAATTAACCTAAATCGAAATCAAAAATAATATATTTACAGTTATTCTATATGATTAACAGAATTTGATTTATTAAAAATTCAAAAAATTAAACTATAGTATGATGCACAATACATAATTTCTGTTAAAATTATAATTTTTAACAGAATTTAAAACAAGTTATATCACAACGAAGAACAATTAGCCAAAAATTAAACAATTTAACCTAAATCGAAATCAAAATTAATATATTTACAGTTATTCTATATGATTAACAGAATCGTTTAACCTAAATCGAAATCAAAATTAAACTTACAATCAGATTCATTAGGCTGAATCGAAGCTGACATTACACTGGATTGTTGAAGAATTAACCAATCCGAAGAGCAATTAGCCAAAATTGAAGCTTGAATCGACCAATCCGAAGAACAATTAGCCAAAATCCGGAATTGAATCGAAACGGTTGTAAAAAAAACGATGATGATTTGAATACCGCCATATATATAGAGAAAAGAAACGGTTGTAAAGAAAACGATGATGAACAGGGGAGAACAAAGCAGTTGATCGATTGAATTAAATTAGGTGAAAAGACAATAATACCCTTCTGTTAAAAAAGAATAAAAAGTAAAGGAAGAGACACATGGCAATATGTGATTGGTTCCTACACTTTTTACAAAATATATACTTTGTATATGATCCTACATCTATATATATATATATATATATATATATATATATATATATATATATATATATATATATATATATATATTTTGGTTATAATTATCAATAATGTCTATTAGTATAATAATTAATAATAACTATTAATATAAAACTAATCCTACCTAAAACTAGAACAATATAAATAAGGCCAATAATAGTAATAATGAAAATAAATCAGATTAAGAGTGAAAAATAGAAAATAATGATAGAAATTAAAAATAGAATACTTAAGTGTTGTTAAATATAAAAAATAATAATAGTTAAGGGGTTATAGTGAAAAAGATTGAAATAAGTACAAAAACATATAAAAGAGTTGTGAGAACGGATTAAACCCTTGACCTCTCATCTAAGAGAAAAGATGTTAACCAAGTTGACAAAAATATATCTTGTTTCTCTTTACTTCAAATATTGTAACCTAAAAAGCTATTGTTCACTAGTATGTTATTTTGAAAATTGATATATATTGTAATAATGTAACGTAATGTAATGGGTTTTAACATGTTTGATTAATTATTAGTCAAATATGTGATATATAAATATAGTTTTGATAACAACAATCTTAAAGGTTGTGATTTAAAGAATTAGACATGTATTGTTTCATTGAATTATAATCACAACTGTCACCTGTATTTGAGGATCTCATTCCCTATATTCATGGAATAAAACTTATTTATGCATTTTCTTGTCGTTTTAGCCGAAGTCCTAAGAGTTGTGGTTATCAAGACTCATATAAATAATAAAGAAGTCATTGTGTGAACTGTTGAGTTTCAGATAGATAATATTAGATTATTTAATCGTGAATTTTGTTTTTAATTAAATATTTTGATCAAAAATTGATATATTCAAAAATCCGAATTGGGATAAGATAAGAATTCACTTTGTTTTGTGCAATTTGAAATCAAATACATACTACTAGAGCATGAGAGTATTTAAGTAAGTTATTCAGATACAAGTTTCATACCATATATATGGAAATTATAGAAAATTAGAATTGGTTATTGGCGGTTGAAACTAAAGGTTACACTCTTTTATTTTGGAGGATAATAGCTGTTGATATTTTGACGGGAAAGTATATCGGTTGATATTATCGAAAAAATATGTCAAAGAAGATGACTAGTATACAATAAATTACCGGTTTGTTATATTGACATGTAAAAACGAAATACATATAGTAACTAGTATTTTCCGATGTATGTTTATTATTGCTACAAATCTGAGAATACAATTTTATTTTTTATGTTTTTTACCCTATTATGTTACATTTAGTATATACAAATGGTATTGTTTTCATAACTTAGCTATAATGAAAGATGTATAAAAAGGAGGGACATGTTTTTTATAAGTTAAGTTTACGGGTGGATACATATAGTGTAAGAGGTAGAAATATTTAAAGCAAAAATAAAACATTTGTAACTAATTTTGACCAAAATGTCTTTCTCCGACCAATTTTGCAAATCATAGTTTTGCAAATCATATTCAAAAAACAAGAAAACTTTGTAAAAATTTAGCCAGAATATCAACATCGTTTCTATTGCAAGTCCTATCAATCATTTACACTAATCATCAATCACGAATAGGATTTAATACAGTATAACACATTATTAGTATTTTAATACAATAATTATATTAACAATGTCATTCTTTTACGTTAGATCACATGCATAGCATTTTGTGTTGTTTATTTTAAATAATTTTGTCCTTTTAACTTTTAAAATTACATTGTTTTTTATTTACTTTCATTCAAATATGTATTTCAAACAATCCTTTAGTCCGTTTAACTGCTAGAAATTTATCAATTTGTTTCGTCTTTAATAATAATAAATCTTATAATATAATGGGAAAAAAAAAAATATCAAATACTTGAAACCTATTAAATTATAATACATAAATCCTAATGACCAAAACAATAATTTTGAAAAAAAGGTATAATAGTTAATAATAGAACTATGTTGACTTAAACGGACTAAAAGATCAGTCATATTACACTTTTAAAAAGTCGGAGCTACTTTTGTAGTTTCGAATAAAGTAGAATGATCGATAACAAAATTCTAACGGGTATGTTATATAGACCTGGAAATTTTTTTATTTTAAAATCGGTACAAGTGTACAACCAATGAAGTTAAGAATTAACATATTTAATATTAAATGAATAGAATATTAAACAAATAAAAAGTATGTCGATGTAAATGTGAAGTACGTGTAATGGCAATGAAGTAGTAGTAGGCTGTAAGAGCACTCGGTATGTTTCGTTTTCGTCGTCGTTATAGGCTCGTTGTCAGCTCGACAACGAGCGATCTTTCATTATTACTCCGAGGCCGGTCGTTGTGGGGGCTCGTTCTCCTTACAACGGCTGATTTTTTTTTTTTTTTTTTATTATTTTTTTTTAATACCATTTCACCTATAAATATTTTCAATTTTAATCAAAAAATCACATCATTTCTCAATCTCATTCTATCTTTATATACATTTCATCTATAAATTATTGGAAATATTTCTCAATCTATCTCAATATTTTTCTAAAAAATATATACAACAAAAAATGAGTTCACATTCTTCAACCGATCCCGATGTTACGGATTCGTCATCATCCGCCTCCGAATTGATCGAATTACTAGTTAAGGCGGTAGAAGCTATTGAACAAATGGAGAAGGAAGAAAATGAGGCTGAAAGTTCACTTCGGACTGAGGAAAGGAAAAGGCGCTATATCAACCGCGATCGAACTGCATCAAACGAAAACATGTTACGACATTACTTCTCCGGCGAAAGCACATACTCGGATGAATATTTCCATAGACGATTTCGTATGAGAAGAACTCTTTTCCTCAGAATAGTCGAAGGTATATGTAATTACTCCGTACAACCTTTGCCCGACTATTATAAATATTTCAAACAACGACCCGATTGTACAGGTAAAATGGGCTTAGTTGTTTACATAAATGCACGTTCGCTATCCGTATGATGGCGTATGGGATTACTCCGGACGCTTTTGACGAATATTTACAAATGTCATAAAGAACATCAACTGAATCCCTAGATAGTTTTTAAAAATGTGTAATCCATCTTTATACAAACGTTTATGTAAGAACCCCAACACAAGATGATGTTAATCGTTTATATCAAAAACACGATGAGGTTCACGGGCTTAAGGGTATGCTTGGTAGCATCGACTGTATGCATTGGAAATGGGATCAATGTCCAAATGCATACAAAGGGCAATACACACGAGGTGACCATGGTTATCCAACAGTTATGCTGGAAGCTATTGCGTCGTACGATCTTTGGATATGGCATGCTTACTTCGGTGTTGCGGGGTCGAACAACGACATCAACGTGCTTAAACAATCGCCGTTGTTTCATGATACGCTCAACGACTCATCCCCGGATTACAGATTCACCGTCAACGACCACGAGTTCAATAAAGGATATTACCTTGCAGACGGTATATATCCGGAGTGGTCTACATTTGTTAAAGCTTTTTCATACCCATTTAGACGAACCGCGTCAAAAATTCAAAGGCTTTCAAGAGAGTCTGAGAAAGGATATCGAACGGGCATTCGGTGTTCTTCAAGGTTGTTGGGGGATTATAAAACATGCAACGAGATTTTACAAGATGAACAATTTAAGAAGAGTTATGTATGGGGATATCATATTGCACAACATGATTGTTGAAAACAACGGACGGTCGATTTGTGATGCCCAAGAATGGTATGCTCCTCCGGTTACAGGTGTTCCCAGAACTTATAACGAGAGAGGGAATGAACGTATCCGGATTAATAGAGAGATTAGAGACAAGAGCACACACATCACACTCCGCGAGGATCTCGTGGCGTACATTTCGACACTTCCAGATGACTATCGACAACGTTAACTATTTTTATTTTATGTATTTGTATTTTTTTTTAATTATTGTATTGTAATTTTATTTTTATTGTATGTGTTTGTATTTTATTTTAATTATTGTATTGTAGTTTTAATTTTTATTTTAATAAAATCTTATATTTTTCTTATTTAAATTTAAAAAAAAAAACTGGGGGTCTCACATTTCTCACAATCATCATTATCATTCCATCAAAAAACTTACAACTCTCATTGTGGATGTCACGTTAGGAAAAAAATTCCCACAATCACCCACAATCGTGATTATCACTTCAATTGCTCGTTCTCGAGTTGACAACGGCGGGTAGCTCGTTACCACTCCGTTGTGGGGCTTCGTTCTCGGGGTCGTTCTCGTGGTAACGACTCGTTTTGTTTTTTTTTTTTGTTTTTTTTCTTTCATAAGGTCAGATTTAAAAAAAAAAATATTTTTTTTAACCTTAACGGCTATATATAACCGTTATATATTTAATTTATTTTAATACCATTTCATCTATAAATACATCCCCAATTTAACCAAAAAATCACACAATTTCTCAATCTCATTCTATCTTTATATACATTACATCTATAATCTCAATCTCATACATTTCTCAATCGTGAAAATGTCATCATCGTTTTCAAACGCTCCCCAAACAAACGCAAACACACCTTCGACGCCACAATCACAAACCATCCCCAATTCCGGTTTCACAAACTACCATAATCTAGCAAACCCATTATTATCACCCCAAATACCAAATTTTAACCAACAACAACAAATTTTAAACACCTTTTTTTTCACAACAATCTACACAACAAACAACCCCAAGCAATGTTTAACCTCAAACAATTTTTTATGCATCAACTACCTTTGTTGCAACAACAACAATCACAATTTTTACAACAACAATCACAATTTCTACCACACCAATCACAATTTTCACCTTAACAATCACAAACCTTTCAAGAAACGCAAGAAGTTGTTCAAGAAACTCAAGACGTTGTTCAAAAAACTCAAGACGTTATCGAAGAAACGCAACGACCCGGAACATCTAAGCCAAAAAAGAAAAAAGGTGTGTAAAAAGGTGTCATGGACCACGACTGAGGAAGTACTTTTGGCGAAGATGTGGTGTCACATTTCAGAATATTCCAACATCGCCAACAACCAACCGGACGCACGATTTTGGAGACGAATTGTGTCGGGTTACAACGAACAAGCTAAGGGGCTAGGTTTGGTGGAGAGAAACAAGGAGTCCATGAATAGAAAGTTCACGACAATGAGTGGCGTAGTAAAGAATTTTATTAGCTACTATGCGGAGGTTTTACGACTTCCGAGTAGCGGGTCCGGCGATTCAAACGTTTTAGAGGCGGCTCATGAGATGTACTTTGATACGAAGGGTGGACCTTTTAGGAAAGCGACGGTGTGGGAAATTTGGAGAGAACATAGCAAATGACGTGTTTTTGCGAAAATATAAACTACAGTTACCACCATCAACCTTGAAGACGTTGATATATCCAATGATATTTTCGCGGATGATCGAAATGAACGACCACGCGGAAAACAAAGAGGAAGTAAAAGAAAAGAATCATCTGACACATCCGAAAAGGCTCAATCTTTATCGTCGGCGTTTTGTGGAGCGATTGCTTCACAGTTAAAAACTTACAAAAACAAAAAAAGATGTCGCAAAAACGATAAAAGAAAGGGTTAATGTTGTCAGAGCATAACTTACTTTCTCCAAATGTTCATTTTATGTAATGAACTTTTTTTTTGTTCATTTGGGTACCTAAACTTTTTGAAAACTTTAAAATGAATAACGTACTTATTGAAACATTATTTTTCAGCTCCAATTTTACCGGCTACCTGTTTGTAGCCGGTTATTCAAGTAAATTCACTAAACCCGACCCGTTTTCCTATATTGACCCATTTACTTTTTGGATTAAAGTCGCCAGAACATAACCAACTTTATCGAAATGTTCATTTTATGTAATAGACTTTTTTTTTGTATTTTTGGGTACCTACCAGAGTTCTTGCAACTTAGCGGAGAAGAAGACCGAAATCTCGCAAAAAATAAATCACACATACATTACAATATGTAATCTAAAGGTTTTTATATTATCGAACATAACACCAAATCACTAAAACTCCACTTTAGAACGTATTTGTTTAAAAAAAAACGAGAACCACCTAAAACTTTAACTTTACCTTTCAATCAACATACGCTCACTCTCAATACTTAGATTCCTTGCAAATCATCATACGAAGCTAATGGAATTCTTTAATTGATCTTCAAATTAATGAAACTATGATAAACCCAAATTCGGATTTAAAAACTCAAAATGAAACTCATTTCCATCAAACTCTATCAATTCAAATTCATTTATCACAATTGAACTTTTCGATACACCCTATATCTAACGATTAAGATAACATGATAAAGAAAATTAAAATTATAACACCGAATCATACAAAACCTTGATTTGTTGATTTTTTTATACTCATAAATCTTATAAAATGTTAAAAACAAATTGATATGTTAGAATTTATTATCGAGTAAATATTATATTACATGCGGTTAAACAATCCTTTTAATCAAAATGAACTTCTCTGATCAGAATCAAAAGAATTTTTGTTAGTTGAATTTCATTTATATAGTTGAAGTCAATATTTTGTGTAAAAACAATGAAATTTTTTAATTAAATTGGTGTTTGAATTTCTTAGTTTTTTAGCCGGTTTAAACAAGTTTAGGTAGTTAATTAGCCGGTTTAAAGAGTTTAGGTACCCAAATGAAAAAAAAAAAGTTCATTACATAAAATGAACATTTGGTGAAAGTAAGTTATGCTCGAACAAAAACAAGCGGCTCTCGAACAACAACAAGCGGCTCTCGAATAAAGACAAGCGGCTTATACAAGTGCAAGAAGAGACGATATGTTGTTTCTTCAACCGAACAAGGAGGTGATGCCACAAGGACAAACGGAGTGGATCGAGAGTGAAAAAATGAAAATCCGGAAAAGATATAGGATGATTTAACTTTTAGTATTGTTTTAGTTTTAATAATTTGTATTGTTTTTTATTTTAATAAAATCTTATATTTATCTTATTTATATTTTTAAAAGAAAATAAAAATAAATAAACTGGGGGTCCCACATCTCATACAATCATTCACACTTATCATTATCACTTCAAAAAACTCACAACTCCACTCACAATCATGATTATCAGTCCGAGTGCTCTTACTTGTAGAGAAGAGAAGCAATAATGACTGTTAAAGTAAAATTCCGAAGCTTTAGGCCTTCGTCTAATGACTGACGAAGGCAGTACCAACTATACGCACTAAACACAGATCCAATATCTTTACTATGATGTTCAATGTTCAAATGATTGGAGAGTTAATGCTTAAAGTGATATAAAATGGTGAATTGAATGCTCAAGATGGTATAAATGGTGTATTTATTAATGATCCCCCAGTGTCCTTATTACAAAAAGAATGCTTCTTATATATAGTAAATAACCAGTCCTTGTCCAAAGAATAATAGACCGAAGGACCGGTCCGGTAGTTGCTCTGTCAGGTAGTCCCATCCTGCAGTGATGTGACCCCCTCCACTCCATACCTTTAAGTACACTGTCACGCTGTTCCAGGCATTTATTGCAAGGTGTGTGTGACGACGCCTTGTCCTCCACGCGCTCCTTCATTAAATGTTACCACCTACTCTGTCTTATCTCTCATTAATGCCATACCTCTTTTGGAGTTCCCACTCTCTGACAGTAATGATGATACCTCTGTCTTATCCACGCCGTTACCTTAGGTAGCCGAACCGTTTCCCCTTAATTACTGGGACCTTCGGTGCTTTGGAGGAATAGCTTCGTCACTTGTGAGTCTTAAACAGCACCGTTGCTAAGTGCTAGGGGCTTCGGTACCTTATGAGTACTAGACAGCGTCGTTGCTTGTCCTTTGTGGGTAATAAATACCCTACCCCAACATCTCCCCCCTAGACCTAGAGAAGTGAGTAAAGAAGTGGGGGCCCACTTCCAGTCGAATCTTCACTAGACTGTGTGTTTGTCAGACCCTGCAATTTAATTTTTGGAGGGAAAATTATTGGCTCTTTGCTTTAAATACCCCTGATTTGATGGCCTCTTTAACTTCTCTGATTTCTCTATAAATACCCTCTAGATATTCCGATTCCCTTAATCCTTTCCTTTTCTTCATCTTCTTGTTCAGCGTATTATCCTTGTTCACTACCTTTTTTACTTTAATTTCGTCAATATGGGTAAGAACGATATGCTAACCTCTCGTTGTACTCTTCTTCACAATCCTTTTTCTGATCTTGTTACCGAGTTTGGGTTGAAGGTGGAATGGCGGGTTCGTAATCCCACAGCTGATTCTAATGTTACCGACTGCCCTGAAGGTTCTATAGCGATGTATACTCGCTTTTTTGATGCCTCCAATGTTCGAATCCCCTTCACGCGCTTTTTTCTCTCTGTTATCGAATATTATCAAATGTGCCCAATCCAGATGAATCCCATGGGGGCTTTAAGGATAACCAATTTTGAGTTACTGTGTCACGCCTTGGGTTTTCCTGCTACCTTGAACCTATGGAGAAGCTTTTTTAGGTTGATCCGTTCAGGGGATTGGTTCACCCTTGAGCGCCGGCCGAAGGTAGAGAACGAAGGATGGGAATGTTTTCGCCCAGCACCCATTAGTGTGAAGCAGTGGAAGGATAAATTCATTTGGTTGGATGCTTCGGTGGCACCCATACCGATGCATTGGAGACCTATCCTACCAGGTGCAATATTTGATCCACCTCCTGTTCTTACCGAGGAAGATGCAGAGCGTTGTCGACTGATTTCCCGGAACAAGATTTCCGCTCGGACTCATTGCGAGGCTGTGCTGGTATTGTGAGGTGTGAGCCGTCATTGGGCTTCCTTAAGCCTGAATCCCTCCATTCAACGGAATGGTGTTCGTAAGTTACTTCTCCCCCCTTTTTGTGGGTTTTTTTTTTTTTTTTTTTTTTTTTTTTTTTTTTTTTTTTTGAGAGTTGTGATTTTACCGTCCTTCCGTGCTATAACTTTTTGTATATATTTTTTATAGCCATATCTTTGTTGGATTACTTAAAGCTTGATACTTTGGTCGGAGTCACGTTTCCCATGGTTTCTTTGGAGGAGAACATCACCAGTATTCTGGAGCAGGGGGTTGGAGACTTTGTCTTTCCCTCTGCCGAGGTACACTCCTTGATACCCGGTGTACCGGCCTTGTTGGTTGATTTTCCTTTTGCGTCTGTTTTTTCCTCGCCACTGCCAGGACAGTTATCCGGTGGTCCTGGTACCAGAGTTAAACGAAGAAGACTTTCTCTCGCTAGTGGTAGGCTTCCACCTTGTGTCTTTCTTTTTGTGTTCCCTTCTTATGTGGATCTTAATGTATCATTTGTGTATGGCAGATCCCTCTTTCCACAGCGCCGGTCTCAAGATGAATGTCCCTCCTGCCGTGCGGGCCACTAGTTCCCATCCTCTATCTATTTCTTCCTCCGGTGGGTCAGACGTTGGGAAACCTATTCCTTCTGACGACCGAGGCAAGAACATTAACGAGGGGGATAGTACACCCGCGCAACCCTTTGCTGCTGAAGCTGGAGGCTCTTTTACACCTCACTCGCCAAGTGATAGGGAAGGTCCCTCTTCGTCTCGATATGTGCCGGGTTGGGAGGTTAGTTGTGACAGTGGGATGAGTGATCCCCGTGTTTGTCAAGATATGTTGAATTATTTTGCCACTCCTGCCGAAGCTCTCCGTTGGAGAAGATTTCCCGAGGAAACCCTGGTTGACAATTTTAACGTGCTACTGGCCCAGTTGGCAGTAGCCGGTACTGAAGTCCGTGGCCGTTTTATGGTCTCTCAGGGTAGTGTTGTGAAGTTTGAGAAGTCTCTTACCCAGAAGAAAGGTCGTCTGACGGCCGTGAAAGCTAAAGTTAAAAATTTGGAGAAGGAGAATGTGAAGCTCAGGAGGCGCACCAAGATCCAATTCCGAAGGGTTGTGCATGGATTGAAAGAACATGCTAAGTTCCAGCGCAGGATCAGAGATCTGGAGGATTTTATCCGTGACCTGCAGGACACAAACAGTGAACTTGTAAAAGCGCAATCCCCCGCGGCTGTGGATCCAGGGATGAAGCT